>OZ023152.1:20367340-20446896 GCA_963675895.2 Styela plicata
TAACCGAATCGAATCGCCCAGCCCTACTTTGGACCGATCGGAGATACTTTCATTCAAACATATATTTCGGTTTAAGTATGGATCGCTGATGGATCGCGCCACCTAGGCGTACTTTACAACAAAATATTTGGAGGGGAGCACTGGCTAAATCATAAATTATATAAGAAATAAAATAATTATTAATGTGTTAAAACGTTAGTGAAGAATGTAAAAAACAACGGGTCAAATTGGCACAAAGCGTGCATGACTTCATCACCTTCGAAAATCCTTCACAAAGCAAGGCACGTTTTAGCGATTAGTAATTGTTAGAAATAAACTTTTTCTGAGTTTACAAAGCTACATTGATCAAAAAAAATGCTTGCAAAATGTTTGCGACTAACGAAAATATATATAAAATAAAAAGTTGGCGCGGTATTCCTGCACGACCTATTCTTTTGTGCAAAAATAGAAATATGTAAATTTTTTTGTGAGATTTTTTGTAAAAAGAAACTCAAGTAACCTTTCTGAGTTGTTTATTGGTTCAGGTCGGAAAAAAGTGACGGAATGGTGATTTTGGCTTACCTATTAAAAAAATATATATTAAAGAAAAAAGATTGGTGCAATAATTTTGCACGACATATATGTATATAGTTATGGTGCTTTACCATAATCAAGAGCATGGGTAAGATAAATGGCATTTGACACCAAATTAAACATTAATAATCACACTGGAATATCATTAAGCCTGGGTAAAACCGAATCATTTGGAATACGAATTTGATTCGAATAATTTTTTCGAATCAGATCAAATTACGGATTCCATGTAAATAACAAATATCCCATTTTTACTTCATAATGCTTAGACACCAAATTAGACACCAAAATAAACACAAAATAAGAACGCAAAAAACTGTATTAAAAATGCAACAAAATAACTGGTTTTTGACAGTAATTTTATCTGGCGGTATTGAAAATAATTCAAAACTGACTCTTTGGGGCGTTGATTGAATGCAATTACTGCAAATGACCAGTAAATTTACTGTACTTCTGTGACAGTGTGTACAAGATTAAAGGACAGCGCCCCAACACGCGTTCATCGCCGTTTTTATAACCCCCAGAGAGGGTAAAAGTCACTCCGGAAATGACGATACTATAATTTAGTGAAAATAAAAAAATTAACTCCCTCGTCTAAGTTGAAGAAAGTTTCGCTAAAAGGACGCTTTTCAACTGTGGAACGGATGCACGAAGGTAATTTAAACGTGGCCTAAAATTTATAAAATATTCATAATTGTGTGTATTTGTAAAATTATAATGATTAAAAAAAAATGGCTCGATTTCTATGCATGCTTTTTTTGGTGTTTTGTATAAAAATAGAATTATGCAGATTTTTTGCAGAATTTATAAACAAACTTAAATAACCTTTATGAGTTCTTTGTTGTTTCAGGGCTGCAAAAATGCAAACTAATGGTCAATTCTGGCATATTTGTAAAAAAATTAAAATCGAAAAAGTTGGCACAGTAATCTTGCATGACATTGTATGCAAATTAAAATAATAAATAATAAAATAATAAAAATGCACCCAATAACCTTTAACAGTTATTTGTCAGTTCAAAATATTCACAAATTCGTTCAAGCAATTAATTCAGAAAGACCGTAACCGGAAAGAAAAATTGGTTGATGTCTGTGTTAAGAACTAGCGTAGAGGTATGGGGGCTGTAGCTATGGTGCAATGCCCGGCCTCTCGTCGATGGAAAACGTCCGAAAATGATCCCTCGAGTGCTTTAAAATATGTGAAATTTCGAAAAAAAAAAAATTTTGAGCACCTTTGTCGCGCATAGGGTATTGCACTTATTTAGCCTATTTTGGGCGCAGAAAATTCTTTTTTTGAAAGTTCTCACTGAAACGAAATTTTCAAGGGCGAAATTTTCTCCCTTGGCGCACATTATGACCTCATAATTAGACCTCGTAAAGTTTTGTAAATTGCCCAACCCCCTTTTTTTGTTCAGGGTTTTGAACACGCCCCTGTGTGGGACATTGCCCATCCATTGAAAATATTTGGGAACATAGTACTGTCTCTTGGATCACCAAAAACTCGCAGATATATTTTAAAAGGTTCGTGCATATTTTTTGCGCGATTGCGTTTCGTATAAAAATAGCATTATGCAAATTTTTGTGAAATTCATAAGGAAACTTAAGTGACCTTGTTCGACGTGTTTGTCGGTTCAGATCGGCAGAAAATGCAAGTCAGTGTTCATTTTAGCATGTTCTTAAAAAAATATAGATATAAAAGTCAAAAAAATAATAATAAATTGTCTCAAGCGTACTGCACGATTTTATGTTTTTTATAAAAATAGAAATATGTAACTTATTGTGGAAAGATAAAAACCGACTTAGTAGCTTTTTGAGCTGATTATTGGATTACATCGAAAAAGATGTGAGCCAATGGACATTTTGGCATATTCGCAAAAAAAATATGAAAAAACAAAAAAAACGGCTCGAATTTTTAGCATGATTTTGTGTTTTGTTTAAAAATAGAAATATGTTGTTTCCAGCGAAACTAAAATCTACTGGACTTCGTTTTTAGTTGGGTATTTGTCCACGTCGAGAAAAAATGTGAGCAAATGGACATTTTGGCATATTTGTAAAAAAATATAGTTAAAAAGGTTGGCGTAATAGCCCTGTAGGTACTGGCTCTAAAATAGTGCTAACGTATTTCCTGCGTGTCTTAAGAGGCGACTAAAAGGAAGCAAAGAAGTGGTAGATGGTTATACCATCGCCCGGGGCACTACCACTCACTGCACTTCACCATAGTGGTTCAATTCCGCTTGGGATGTCTTTCACTTAAAGTGTAATTGCTGGTACTACATCTTTTAGGTAGCTCTTTGCTATTAAATGGCCGTTATTTCGTTCCTTTTAGGCTCTGCTTCCGGCCTTGCTCAGAGTGGATTTCAAAAAAATAAAAAATTTTCTGCACGACCTTAAGCTTTGTAAAAAAACAAAATATGTAAAAATTAGTGGAAATATTGGAATTTGTTCGGTGAATCTTCCGTTGAAAGATGCATTTTCAAGTGTCGCCATTCACTGGCGAAAATTAATTTCAAAAGGGACAACTAGGACTGGGCAGTACGATTTGGAGAATCAGGTCGATTCGAGGCACAATTTATTCGAATCAATAGAGAATCGTTCATAGAAACAAAAACTTGTTAAACGAATTAGAATATATTTTTTAACGAGAAAATGCAATCGATTTTGGTCATTTTTGACCAAGAATTGATCACATTTTGTCGTTGAAATATATAAAGTTGCTGCTCTTTAAACATAGAGCGTGAATTGAAAATACACAATAAAGTATAAATTTCGTGATTTTCAAAATCGAAACAATCTATAATAATAAAAAATGATAGTTTTTAATTTACAAAAAAAAAAGTGGTTCGGTCAGATTCGAGAGTTATTCGAATTAGATTCGAATTCCATAGGATTCGGTTTTACTCAGCACTAGGGACCTATCCGTGCAAAAATATTTGAAAACATGGGTTCACTCGTGCTCATTTGTGCAAATTCGAAAAGGATAAATTAACGAAATAATTGGCACAATACCTTTGCATGATTTTTGTGTGATTTGTTTAAAAATAGAATTATGTAAATTTTATGTGAAATTCATAAATAAACTCAAGTAACCTTCCCTGGTTGTTTGTTGGCTCAGGTCACCAAGAATACGAGATGATGGTCATTTTGGCATATTTCCTGAAAAAACAAATACAAGAAAAAAATGTTGGCACAGAATATTCGCATGATTTTGCGCTTTGTTTGTTTGGGCGTGATGGCCTAGTGGTTAAACATGTTGGCATCACAGGTTAAAGATCTCGGGTTCGAGTCCCGGCGAGTCCGGCTCGCTTACCCATGCCCCCCACTCAACCCAAGATGTAATAACTTGTGTAGGCTAAACCGTACAGGAAAAGATCATATCTTTCCATCAACTTGTAACCCTGTCCATCTATAAGTGACCGCTGTTACTGCAGGGATTTGTACAGGGTGACTATTCTAAGAACTGACTTTGAAAAAAAATCGATATATGTGCATATTTGCTGAATCGTGCAACCTGTGTGATTTTATTGAGTTGTTTATTGGTTCAGGTCGTAAAACATATGACCATATTATGAATTCGGAAATCTCAGAAACCCAGCCCAAGTTGAAAAAATATCTGGAAAAAGAAGATTTAACTTGTTTTCTACACACTCTCCGTGTAGCTTCCTGACCAAGTCCCTGTACTGGCCACTAATAGACGTACAGGGTTAGTGTTGCTGAAAAGATACAATCTTTCTCTGTTACGCTTAGCCTACTCAAGTTATTGCAACCTGGGTTGAGTGGTGGGCATGGATTAACGAGTTGAACTCGCCGGGAGTCGAATTCGAGATCTTCAACATGCAATGCCAACATGATATGCACTGGGCCAGCGTGCCTACATGCTGCAGTCACGAAATGAAGGAAAATGAACTCCGAAGGGACATGGATTGAATTCAAAATTATTGTTCCTAGTGCACTGTAAAAACTACAGCAAATTGACTGGTCGTTTGCATTAATTCCACATTTCCAAAGTTAAAAAACGCCCTGTTGATGAGATTTATGCCAATTATGGGCTGTTGATGGACCGTCCCGGTGCGTTCCATCTACACTCCATATTTGGCCAAATAGTTGCATTTTTTGTTACAGGGTGGTTATCATGTTATTTCGGATGTTGTGTTGATGTGCATGTCGTCATTCGTGATAAATATGATAATGCAAAAATTGGCACAAGATTCCTGCACGACTTATTGAGTTTCGTGTAAAAATAGAAAGATGTAAATTATGGCGCGAAATAATGAAATTAACCGAAGTAACCTTTTTGAGTTGCGAAATAGTCTTTGAAGCGCTCAAGTCGGTTCAGCTTGTCGTGGAAAATATGAATAAATCGCCAAATTTCGAGCAATAAGGAAGCTGTCGAAATTGCAGAATATTCTGTAAAAGCACGTTGTTTTGGCGATGTCACCAACGCACAGAAATTAATTTCGGGAGCCATGTTTGTGCGAAAATATTTAAGATTGCATTGTCATTTATGCATGTTAGGGGGATTCGACAATAGCGGACGCGATGGCTTAGTGGTTAAACATGTTGGCATCGCAGGTTGAAGATCTCGGATTCAAGTCCCGACAAGTTCGGCTCGCTTATCCATGCCCAACACTCAACCCAAAGTGTGATAACGTGGTTAGGCTAAAGCGGAAGGGAAAAGATCACATCTTTCCAGGAATTCTAAAAGTGGCTACTGGTACAGAGCCTTGGGAAGGGTGATCCACTCCAAGAAATGGCTATATACATATAATGATAGATAGATGTAATGAACATATTTGGCGTAAAGTCAATGTATGACTTTGTCTTTTGATCAAAAATGGAAATATGCAATTTTTTTGAAAATCATTCAGGAAATTTTTTTTATGAAAATTCACACTGAACAAGGTTGGAAACAGTGCCTAAAAGGGAACCAACTAACGCTTACTCCATCGTAAAGAGCTATCACAAGATGTAGTACCAACTACTGCACTCTAAGCGGAAAACATCCCAAACGGAACTGAACTGCGATGGTAAAGTGCAGTGAGTGGTATCTGCCGTGGGCGACGATAAAACCATCTCACACTCCGTTTTAGTTGTTTGGTACTTCAAGTCGCGCAACGTAACTGTATTACTATTTACACTGTAACAAAAAGTGCAGACAAATCACTGTTATTTAACCGTAATGTTACTGAGTGAAATTGAAATAAAACTGTAAAATTGATTTTATTAGCCAAATATGGACTGCTGATGGAACGCACCGCCAAGGCGGTCCATCAACACCCCATATTTGGCATTTATCACATTAACATGGCGGTTTTCAATTTTGGAAAAGTGCAACTACTGGAAAAGAACAGTAAATTTACTACAAATTTATCACAGTAATACTAATTTTGAAGCATTCGCAAACAAGCCACAAAATTGCAGTCATTGTTACAACTTAAAATTTTAACAATAATTTGTCATAAATAAATGATATATTATAACAAATAATATTCAGATCACTTGAGCAAAAAAAAAATGATTTTTTTTAAATTTAAAATCATATTTTATAATTCACAAATCAATTGGCCCAAAAAATTGCTTTTCAAAATTACTCAAATATGAGCCACTGATTGACCGCACAACAGAGGTTGGGTCATAAATGATCCAAACTTGGCAAAAGAAAAATTTTACTTGAATCCGAATCAAATTTTAAAGTCACACTGCCAAAAAAGTACAGTAAATATTCTTGTAAATTACAGTAATTTGAAACCACCTTGTTGATGGCATTTCTACCAAGTATGGACCTTTTTTATAGTCATTTCTTAGAGTGGATCACCTTTTCCAAGCCCCTGTAACAGTGGCCACTTATAGACGAACAGGGTCACAATTACTGGAAAGATATGATATTTCCTGTTCGGTTAGCCTACCCGAGTTATCACACTCTGGTTAAACTCGATTCTTTTTTTACAGCCACTTCTTAGAGTGAATCACCCTGTCCAAGGCCCTGTAACGGCGGCCACTAATAGACGGACAGGGTCACAATTACTGGGAAGATATGATATTTCCTGTTCGGCTTAGCCTACCCAAGTTATTACACCCTGGGTTGAGTGGTGGACATGGATAAGCGAGCCGGACTCGCCGGGACTCGAACCCGAGATCTTCAACCTGCGATGCCAACAAGTTTAACCACTAAGGTGCGTTCCATCAACAATGTTTGATTAGCAGTGATTTTATTGCATTTTTAATACAGTTTGGGCGAAATAACATGAATATTAATAATTAGGTACAATGTCGTGCATGATACACGTTTTTGATGATTCTATTTTTATCGAATCATCATTAATTATGTTTGGTTATAGTTACATGAAACGCTGTGTTCAAATTTGCATGGTTAATATACACTGTAACAAAAGTACAGTAAATCTACTGGTCATTTGCAGTAATTGCATATTTCCAGAGTTTAAAATACGCCATGTTGATGATATTTATACCAATTATGGGCTGTTGATGAACCGCGCCTTCGTGGTGCGTTCAAATGAAACCGATTCAATTAAGCTGAAGTGCACATGGTAGGGTGATTTGTCACACAGGTAGGGCTGGGCAATTCGATTCGATGATTTCGAATCGATTCGAAGCACAAATTTATTCGAATTAATCATGAATCGTTCATAGGAACAAAACGAACGTTCGTTTTTAACAACAAAATGCTATCAATTTTGTTAAAAAATTTGACCAAAATCGATAGCATGTTGATAGCCTTGTTGCTCTTAGACACTGTAGTGTGAATTGAAAAAACACTTCAAACTATCAATTTTTTGATAAACCATGATGGAGGCAAGTTGTAATAAGTAAACATGGGAAATTTGACATTTACGTGGACTTAGTGATTCGATCCGATTCAAAAAAATTATTCGAATCAGGTTCGAATTCCAAATGATTCGGTTTTGCCCAGCCCTGCAAGTTGTCATGTAGGTACACTATCACAAAACTTCGTAAATTCACTGTTCATTTGAAGTCAGTGTATTTTTCCAAAATTTGCGATCTCAGTGTTGATAAGATTTAAGCCGAGTATGGGCGTTGATGGCCCCAACACATTGATGGGTGTATCGTGATTTCCCGTCGCAGCAAAAACATTAAGCGGTGCCTATTAAATGCCAAAAATTGTGCCGTTTTTTTTCATCACGTTGGCTTTTACATTGCGTCGCGTTGCAGAGAAAAACATTCCCTGAATTAATCGCTAATCTTTAAACTGCGGGGCTACCTATGAAATACCAAAAAATTGAGCCGTTTCTTATTAGAAATTCGTTGGCAATGAAACAATCCCAAAAGGAACCAAATGAGAGCGGTGCCTTCAATATCATTGTCGTCATAATACGCGTTGCAGATACAAATATTCACTGAATCGCTATGTTGAAGTCAATCTTTAAACTGCGGGTCACCTATGAAATACAACAATTTCTGCCGTTTTTTTTTTATTTTTAATTCATTGAAATGGATCTAATTGGCAAAAGAAACCAAATAACGACTACGAAATAGCAAGAGCTACAAACAATGTAAAACCAACAACTGCGCCCTGAGTAAAAGCATTACATACAAAACTGGATCACTAAAGTAGACCGCAGCAATGAGAGGTATCTGCTCTGGGGATGATAAACAATCCACCACATAGTCAACTATGACGCGACAATTCGTGATAAAAAATCGTGGAAGAAGATTTTAAAAATTTATTCTGAATGGTAAATTGGCATCATTTGATACACTGTAACAAAAAATGCAACAAAATCACTGGTTTTTGACAGTAATTTTACTTGGTGGTAGTGAGAAAAATCCGAATTTGAGTTTATTTGGCAAATATGGCGTTGATGGAACGCACCGCGAAGGTGCGGTCCACCAACAACCCATAATTGGCATAAATCTCATCAACATGGCGTTTTTTTAACTTTGGAAATATGCAATAACTGCAAATGACTAGTAAATTTACTGTACTTTTATTACAGTGTATCTTATTTATATTTTGCTAAAATCTTTTTTCAACACGATCAATGATGAAAATAATTTAGCAAATCCTAATTGGGAAGGTCCGTGTTGGATTATTTGAATTTATTCGAATTTTTTTTCAGAGGTTGTTGCAAACAAGTTGCGAAGACTGGAAGCACAGCCTAAAAGTAACCAGCTAACGGTTAATGATGTAATGAATAAGTTACATCTGAATTTAGTAGCTTCAACAGAAATCCTTATTTTTCACCACAAAAATAATACAGGCCGGAACAGCTATATCTGAGTGCAGTGCGTGGTATCTGCCCTGGTCAATAGTAAATTTTAATGTTTCATTTCACTCGCTTAATAAGACACGAAGGAAATAAGGCTTAATGTATAATAATCGTATAATTATTTGAATACGACACTTTCCAAAAAACATTCAGACCAGGGGAAACGGTTTTACGTAGTTTTTGTCGAACAAAAAATTACATTTTTACTTCATAACACATTGGAAAGAGCTAAATCAACAATTTAACTTTACTAAAATTAGAACCTAGCAACCTACAGAGGTTGATTGAATTTGGTAAAATGACTCAATTTTTTCTAAAATACCATCATTGATTTTAGACCAAAATTTCAATTTGACAATGCTATGACGATTTGATTAACTTTTGGTAACAAGCAAGTCATTTCTAATTCCAAATATGCAGGAAAGTAAAGCTTTCCGTTCTCAATTGTCTTTTCTATTTGCCAAAACGAAAATTAATTTTCCCAAAGTACGGACGATACATAAATTATATTATGTAATCTTTTCATTATCACAAAGATATAGGAAGAAGAAAACTGATCAAAATTATGCATGAACTCCGTTTGTATTGTCACATTCCATGATTTTTAAAATATTGAAAAGAATACCAACATTTATTTCTAACCGAAATTATAGTTTTGGCAACACTGCAGAAATTGATTAAGATGAGTTATTTCTACTTCAAAAATATACAAAGTAAAATCCCCCCGTTCCTAATTAAATTTTATTTTATAATTGAGCGGTAACGCTTATCCAAATTTATATAGTGAAGTTATTAATTATCTAACCAAAATTTTACATATTTGGAGACATTTTAAATTCTAAAAATGCCGTAAGCGAATAAATTACATTACATAAGTCATCACATGAGCATTGTAAATACATTAATAAAAAAATGGAATATGTGAATGCTCCCAATTTTAATATGAAAAAGAAAATACCGACATTTATTTTAGACCGAAATAAAAATTTGGCGAAGCTACAAAACTTAAAATTTTCCATCCTTTTTTTCTATTTGGCTCCGATTAGGACTGGGCAAACCGAATCATTTGGAATTCAAATCTGATTCGAATATTTTTTTGCGAATCGGATCGAATCACTAATTCTTTGCAAATAACAAATATCCAATTTTTACTATTATAACTTGTTGCCATCGTGAAAATAAAGAAGATTCATAGTTTGTAGGATATTTTCAATTTGCACTTAGAAAAACAATTTTTATATTTTAATGACGAAATATAATCGATTTTGGTCAAATTTGACCAAAATCGATTGGATTTCGTCGTTAAAAATGAAAATCCTAGTTCACTTAATAAGTTTTTGTTACTATGAACGATTCCTGATTGATTCGAATTAATCATGCTTCGAATCGAATCGAATCACCGAATCGAATTGCCCAGCTCTAGTTCCGATAAGAGGTTTGAAACATGAAACAGACCAAGCATCTTAGATCTAAGATCAATTAATTAGTTTTACTTTTAACATGGGATGGACGTCACTGGGATTACACAACATATGATTTATAGATCTTCGTTGCGGAATAAGTAAAAACCAAAGTAAAACTAAGAATGAAACGCCGGAACTTGAATTAAAATTTGGCAACAAATTTTGAATAATTTTAATATAAATCATTTCTAGTTCCAAACATACAGATGTTCTCTGTCGATTTCAAAATCCGCTGAATGTCGTAAACATGGACAACAGATTGTGATTTATTTAAAGGAATTTAAAGTTCACCCTAAGCAAGGCCGGAAGCACTGCTTAAAAGGAACCAACTAAAGGACAATTAATAGCAAAGGGCGCTTTTTTTATCTGAATTTTCTCAGAGCAAGGTTTCAAAAGACTTTGATAATTAGAGCTATCCAAAACCGCTGTTGTGCAAAGAGCTACAGGAGGGCTGAAACGAAGGCTAAAGAACCTACCGTGAGCTGCTACAAGATGTCTACAGCCCTGTAGGTGCGGGCTTTAGAATAGCCCCAACGTATTTCCTGCGTGTTGTAAGAGGCGACTAAATGGAAACAAAGAAGTGGTAGATGGTTCTACCGTCCCCCAGGGCAGATACCACTCATTGTACTTTACCACGCTGGTTCAGTTCCGTTTAGGATGTTTTCCACTTAGAGAGCAGTTGCCGGTACTACATATTTTATTAGCTTTTTGCTATTAAGTGGCCGTTGGTTGATTCTTTTAGGCACTGCTTCCGGTCTTGCTCGGAGCGAATTTCAATAAAAAAAACTGCACTCTAAACGGAAAACATTTCATAAGGAACTCAAGCACATTAATGAAGTGCAGTTAATGGCATCTGCATTGGTCGATGGCAAAACCATCTACCACTTCAGATTAGATCAAATCTTCTAAAATAGGAGAAATTTGGTAACTTCACAAAAGTTGATAAAATGTGACAAAAATAGCTGATTTCTTGTTCATAATATGAAATTTCTGTTTTTTTTTCTGTTTGGCACAGATAGAACTTGAGAAATAAATAAAAAGAAAACAATGTATCTGAGGTCTGAAACCAATGAATCATATTTTCGACACGGGATATGATGTGATTGTGATCGCACCCGATATGCGTCACAAAAAAAGCAGAAAACGGGCCAAAACACGGAATAAATCTAATTTTTTAAATTAAAATTTGGCAAAGATCAAGGAATTATTTAAATTCGGTAAAATTTAATCTTTTAGTGCGAACAAGCAAAGGCGCTGTAAGTGGAGATCACCCTAGGGTATGGTAAATCGCATTGAGTGGTATCTGCCCTGGGCGACGGTAAATTCATCTAACATTTCTTTATCTCCGCTTAGTCGCCTCTTACATTACGCAGAAAATCCGTTAGGAATATTCTAAAGCCCACAAGGCTGCTACGTTGCAATTAATGTATACTGTATGAAAAAAAGTTAAAATCACCAAATCTTCAACAGTAATTTCACTTGGTGGTAATAAATCTATAAGATCTCGGCCAAGTATGGGCTGTTGATCGAGCGCGCCGCTCTAGACGGGCATAGAACAACAGTCCACACATAGTATAAATCTCATCAATAACACGGTTTCAAAGTTCGGAAAAGTACAATTACTACAAAAGAGCAGTAAATTTACTGAACGTTTTTAGTGTATCACGTGGATGTTTCAAAATCTATATCTTGTAACTCATATTATTGTCTTCTAGTTATTACATAAAAAATTTGGCAACAAAGGGACAAAATGTTCTATTTTAAGCGCGTCATTAAGAAGGTTTTGCATATTATGAGTTGAGCTGTCACGCATTGACTTTTGTTTGTCTTGTGTGACGTCCCTACATGCGTCTTTGCAATTCTCTGCGGGCTTTGTAATTAATTATATTAACATATTGCCTGGGTGTCGTGAAAGGTGACTAAAAGGGAGCAAAAAGGCATAGATCATCGCCCGGGGGTGTTATAATTAACTGCTTTATAATATATTAGTGATGGCTTTCAATTGATTTCTTGTAAATCAGAGAGCTTGAGATTGCACCAACGTATCATTAGATGGAGACGACGACTGTAATCATTTTACCGTCGCCCAGGGCAGATATCACTAGCTGCACTGTAGCGGTTCAACTCCGTATTAAATGTTTTTCTGGTGCAGTTTCTGGTTTCCGTCTACGGTGCCCTTTTTAAATTGTCAACATTTTGACCTTTAAGTACTCTCTTGAAGTCCTAACTCATATCGGGCACTCGTAAACCCCACCTAGCCACCTGGTTCCGTGCCAAGGTGATGTGTGATAAAAAAAGCTCAAACTCAAAAAACTTAAAATGCTGGTAGTATATATTTTTTTATATAGCAACCGCTTAAACAACAAAAATCTGCCACAAAATGTAATGTTAGCAATTTAACTCTAAGTGGAAGATGGTTTTGCCATGGCCCAGGACAAACATCCTTAACTGCACTTTTCCGTTTGGGATTGCTTTTTGTTTAGAGTGCAGTTGTTGGTACTACATCTTTTAGTAGCTCTTTGATATTGCGTGGACTTTGATTGGTTCACTTTAAGAGCTGCTTCCGTCTTTGCTTAGAGTGAATGTCGATGGAAAAAAAATTGACCTTCGATTAGAAACCCAAGCAGAATTGAACCGATATAATAAAATGTAGTCAGTGGTATTTGCGCCGGGCGACAGTAAAATCTTTTGCTCAATTACTTAATCGCAAAGACCTAGTACAAGATATAGTACCACCAACTGCACTCTAAGAGATCATTTTTTTATTGAAATAACTCTGGGCAAGGCCGGAAGCATCGCGCAAAGGAAACCAACCAACGTTCACTCAATAGCAAAAAGCTACTAAAAGATGTAGTACCAGCAACTGCAAACTAAAAACATTCCAAATTGAACAGAACCGTCATGGTAAAGCGCGGCGAGTGGTACCTGCCCTGGGTGATGGCAAAACCATCTACCACTTCTATGCCTCTTTTTAGTCGCCCAGCATGACACTCGGGAAATACGTTAGGACTATTCTAAAGCCCGTTCCTACAGGGTCGAATATGGCCGAGATTTTGCCTATTCCAGTATTGGTCTAGCTATATCATAAAAAATCATGGAAGTATAGTTTTTAATACTGTTTATGCTTGGCTGTTATAAATTCTTGCTGCATATCGTAATAGCGCATTTGTACAGGACACTGCTTGCACTGCTTAATAACAGTCGTTTCGTATTTTTGATTCTACCTACTCCGAGCAACAATTTGCTCCCTGGTCTATCTGTGGCTCATGCTTAACCAGTATAATGACGCACCCAATCAGGAAAAATTCATACAAAGGTGTTTTGTGAAACATGAGTCACAGATGGATCGTGCAGCCGAGGTGCGGTCCTTCTGTGGCGCTTGATTGACGAAACCAACTTTCTGGTCGAGCAATTATTTTTATAGCCGCTTCTCGGAGTGGATCACGCTGAACAGAAGCCACTTATAGACAGACAGCGTTGGAGTTGAAAAGATACGTCTTTTCTGTTCGGCCTAGCCTACCCAAGTTATTACATCCCGGGTTGAGTGGTTGGCATGAACCAACGAGCCAGAAATGTCGGGACTCGAAACCGAGATATTTAAACTGCGATGTCATCACGTTAGCCACTAGGCCATCGTGCTCGCTCGCTATTATGTAATTTTACGTGGACGTTCCAAAATTAATATTTTGTAATACATATCTTTTGTTTTAAATTTTTGCCACGATTTTGGCAATTGGACAAAGCATTCTATTTTGGACGCGTAATTAAAATTACGAATTCTTTTGAATAATATTTTTAAACGGACCTGGTGCCTAGTAGACACAGGCTTCTTAATGGCTCTAACGCAACGGGCCACAAATGCGTCCAAAAAGGGTTGGGATATATTTAGGGCTGGGGAATTCGATTCGGTAAATTTGCCTTGTGATCCTGTCTGTGACCAGTAGCACACCGAGAACTTTTTAGGCGGGGACAAAAAAATTTTGACTTTCAAACGTTCCGACAAAAAACTAAGCCGATTTCCCACGTCATGATCAATGAATGAATCTATATTTCTGTCTCTGTAAGATCTAGAATTAGCTTATTATATTTTTTGTCTGTATACACTTTTATTCGAAAGTATGAGGCGCAATAACCAGTAATAATAGCCTTCGCTATACAGCTACTAGCATAGGCGTAGGAATTTGTTCAAAACAAGGAATTGAAAATTTTTGTGACGTCAAAACTATGAACCTTAGCCCAAACATGCCAGCGCGCCGTAAGCGCAAACTTTTTTCCCTTGATTAAGAAATTATTTTTTTTTTGAAGTAATGGTTAAATTTTGATGCTTTTGCTACGAATCGGCTCCTTTTCAGGATTGGTCCATTTTCCAGTTTGACTCACTTCCCTTGATCCTCTCCTCAGTTAAAACGGTAATGGCTACTAGGTACGTTGTCGTGCTACTGTAATCAAATATATATATTTTTTTATATCCACTTCTTGAAGTGGATCACTCTGACCAAGTCCCTCTACCAGCGGCCACTTCACTTATAGAAGGACAGGGTTAGAATTGCTGGAGAGAAATTATCTTTTCCTGCAGCCTACTCAAGTTATTACACCCTGAGTTGAGTGGAGGGCATGTATTAACGAGCCGGACGCGAACCAGAGTTCTTCAACCTGCGATGCCAACATGTTTAACGACTAGGCCATCGTCTTTCTCTACTCTCTCAAGAAAAATTCACTGCACAAATATTCATAAATATAAGTTTTCGGATATTTATATTTCCAAACATGAAATCACCAAAAACAGAAGCTAGAGACTATTTGGTTTTTATTTCCGCACTTTAGCTTGTTATTAATCAATTGAATTCGTACTCAAACAAACCTAAAAATATGTTTTGCCATATATAGGCCACTGTTGAACAGCGCAACCCATCCGGAACTCAGGAGTTAGGCAAAACGAAATTTTGATTAGCATATTTCAAAAACAATATTTCACTAAAGCGTGAGCCACGAATGAACCGTGCCTTCAGCTGCTCCTAAATAATGAATAAATTGAATTTATATTCAAAGGTAGAATTTAGAAACATTTTTAGCATGATGAAATTTTTCCACGTCATATTTTTTGAAATATTCATTTTCGAAAAGCCATGAGCCACAGATGGGCCGGCCCACAGCTGCTTGTACATAATAAATCAGTTGAATTTGTGCTTAAGAGTAAAATTCATAAACCTTTCATTTTGTCAAGAATGAGTCATTGATGGATCGCGCCGCCGAGGCGCGGTCCATCTATGACCCATAGTTGACAAAATGAAAGGGTCACTGAAGCAAAATAGTATTTTCCAAACATAGGCTACTGATGGACCGTAACCATTTTTCTGAATAGACACGGGCCAAAATCACGTCCTAAATGCATGATTTATTTATACCTCGTGCCTAGCATTGTTTTTCCATACAAAATATAAGTAAGCAATTAATAATAACACTGAATTGGCATTATTTACACGCATAATTACATCCGGCTAGACGTTTGTTGTCTCATAATTAAATCTTTTAGACTTTGCTGTGACGTAATAAATATAACGTTAACATTTTCGTGTTAAGTCACAATTCAGCTTTTGTTTAATACCTTTGTGACGACATAGTACATTTGTGACGCCATAGTACATTTGTGACGCCATAAGGATAGTTATTGACTGTTGTCGTTGAACCAAACTTCGAAGCGAACTGCGCCTTCTGTGTCCGGCTCGTACATGGCGCAGTAGTAGGAGTTTTCGTTGATATTTTTGCCGTCGGCCTTCAGTCTAATGGCGAATTGAGCGGCTTGTTCGTTGCAGTTCTTTTGACTTTCTTCCGTGAAGTGATCTTCGTAGGCTAAAAACGTAGCGAGTTTGAGAGTCCGACTCAGAAGTTAAAACAGTTTCATCGTTGCCCATTGGTGGTTCGTTGTCATCGTCGTCTGTATCGTGTGGGAGATAAAAATTAACGGAATATTTATCTGGACACGGATTACGACCTTTCATTTCGTCTTCTTCCATCATCGGATCTTTAGAAACTCCATTCAAAATTGGGTAAGTAAGATCAAATAGCTGGTATCTTGAGTTGTATTTGTTCATGTACAGGTACAGTTTGAGATAGCCGTACGAGCTTGAAACTGTCTGGTTGAAACAAGGTGTGAATGAAGTCACCCACCAGGCTGGTGCGTAGTTTCTTACTTCGTAGTACTTATCGGTGGGTTGGCCTTCGTCCGATGTCCATTTTGGTTGTCGAATAAGTTGCTCATTGCTAAAAGCTTTGCGCCAATCCTCTGAAAAGTAATCAATTTTTCGAACTCTTCGACTGCCGGCATTTCGTTGATGACTGCCGCGTCAATCATACAGATAGTCGCTAACGAAGCGAGCAATGAAATCAAGCAGCGCGCCATTTTGTATCCGAATTATTGCTTCTTTACAAGTCTGCGTTTAAAGACTAATAAATCGATTTGTGAACTGAATGGCAAAGCCGCTCCCTTTTATAACGCTTATGAGCTGACATGGCATCACGACTTTGGCAGAAAACAAGACAATCTTTTTTTCGCAATTGTTTTTCACCCGTTATGAATATATATAATTAAAACAAGAGATATAAATGGTGCTTTAACAATTATAGAATGCTACAAAGTGCTGATCATACTTTTTTTTGCTATTTTCAAAATTTAACATGACATCAGCATATAAGTTTCGACTTCTCCAGAACTCAAGTCTTGTGTTTTCGTGATATTACATCACCACCCGTTGAAGTTGTACAATTTCACAATTCAAGCATCCGGCGAGAATCGTTTTGTTACCGTTACCTTTCTTTGTTTTACTTTTACTTTGAATTTAACTTTTTATTTTATTTTCGGCAAAAGGGGGCAAAATTCTGGTTTTCGTCGGGTGGCTAAAATGTTCACGTTTATTTTCTTCGAAAGAATAAAAAGCTTCAACATCATCAACACTGCTACTTCGTAGCGGTATTATCATTTTTAAACCTTTTTAATCGATTGGGTTATTACCAGACATTCGAATAAAGACACTCAAATTTTCTAGGCACTAGATATATAATAAAACATTGTTCATTCACTAAAGTTACTTCTGATGGCAAGGCCTTGAGGTAAACATGTTGACAATAAAGGTTGAATATATCTGATTCGAGTCCTGACGAGTCCGACTCGTTGATCATGTTCATCACTCAACCCAGGGAGTAATAAAATGGGTAGGCTACGCCGAACGGGAAAGATCATACTTTTCCAAACAACTGTCCCGTCATGCTTTCCCTGTCCGTCTGTAAGTGATTGCTAATACAGAACCAGCGTGATTCACTCAAGAAGTGGCTATAAAAATACATCAACCGTAGTATTCGACTGAGTCGTCAATAGTGCTATTTTCGGAGGCCATTTTTACAATCCAATGTAACACTTTAAATGAAATACATTTCCGGGGGGCTGGACCACTATTTTCGAGTGCTGCGATTGTATCTGGTCTGTACGAAAGTAACACCATAAACCACTTTCTTCGGCTGAATTCAAAAATTCAGTGAGTGGTATCTGCTCTGGGCGAAAGTAAAACCCGATTCCTTGCTTCATCTTTGTCGCGTTTTAGTTACGACGCACAGGATATACGTCAAGGCGATTCTAAAATGGGCCAAACTAGGGCATTAAGCGAGCATTGACGTACTGAGATATTAGTCCTTGTTTTGATATTTCGTGAAATGAAAAACCTGCAATTACAATAAATATTGTCAATCTTCGGTCTTTAATATGTTTTTATGATAATACAATATTGCTAATACGACACTGAAGGTAGCACTCGTTATAACAATGAACTTATGTTTTGGTATTGCATAATAAATGTTTGCAGTTGTGTTCCAGGATTTAAAACAATCCTCATTCTAAAGGACCGTGACTGCTTTATGTTTATTTCTCCGAAAAGAAAAATTAAAAATGTCCACTGCGGGGCATCCCAATTCTCATTTTGTCATTTGGATTGTCATTACAGAAGTATTCGGTATTCGACACGGAGGCATTGGCGTCTCAGAACCGTAAAAAGAAGGGACCAAATTCTGAAATTTTCGGTGATCATAATGGGCGCCGCAAGCAATAATGTTTTTGTTAAAAACCAATATTTGTGTCGCATATCCGGATAAGCATCCGCATCATCGCATAGGGCAGATACCACGCGCTGTACTTTACCATGTCGGTTCAGTTTTGTTCGGGATGTTTCCATTTAGAGTGCACCTGCTGGTACTACATATTTTAATTGCTCTTTGCTTTTAAGTGGTCAATAATTGGTTCCTTTTAGACACTACTTCCGGCCTTGCCCGAATGGATTTTAGTAAAAAAACTACAATATAATCGGATGCCGATCATCGGCACCCCTGTGCCCCTTAAAATTTAAAAATTTAAATCACCACATGTTCCTCCATTGAACCGATAAAATTTCTGTTTTTTGCTGTGTGATACTATAATAAATATTGCTATTTGTTTTTCCCACAAATTTGGAAATATCAACATTTCTAATTTTCTGGACATTTGGATTCATCACGTGGTCTGATGTTTTTTGCTGTGTCATTCTAAAATAGATATCGATATTTGCTGACCTGTTATTTTCGTCTTAGGGATATGTCCATATATGAATAGTCATGAATTCTAAAATTCTATTAAAAGAAATTACATTTATCGATTATTCATAAGTTTATTTATTTTGCAGTAAAATCATGATATATGCCAAATTTTACGTTGTAAAATTTGACATAAATCATGACTTAGCTGCAATAATAAACAAAATTTGATCAAATGTCTGCAATTTCGTTTATCTGAAATGTTAAATCACCATTCTATTTTTACAGTAAAGTTTGAATGTTGTTTGAACTCCTGTAGTGTTTTCAACTTCATATGCGGAAGTGATGTTATGCGTCATATCCATAGTACCAATAGATTAGTGAATTGAAGTTTGTAAATGATTTTTTTTTTTTTGTATGATGTCACAATTATTCCTGATCATCGTCATAGATAAGCAATAATATCCTGTTATTGTGACAAACAATATACTACAATATAGTAACAAACAAAACAACAATACCCTTGGGCATGGAAAAAGCGCAGTATATTAAATGACATTTTGCAGTAACTTTTATATTTGATTCGGTCAGTGGTTATTTTTATTAACGAATTAAAAACGAAAGGATCCAAAGCAGGGTGATGTTTCATCGTTTGTATTAAATGCTGAGTATGCGAGAAAACATATTCGATGGTTATTATTATTTTCGAATTTTGACTTTTGGAGTTTTTTATGAGTCATTTGCACGTGTAAAGGAATCTCAGGTTTGGCAGAATGTCATTGTCAACAACCCAGACACCGGAAAAAACACTCCACCTCAGAAGGAAATTTGCTTCAATTAAATTGCATTGTTTAATAGATGTATTGAATTCCATATAAAACACTACTGTGGAAATGGCAAAATGAAATAGCATTTAAAAACTTTTGAATGTTTTATAGTGTTCACTCTATGCAAGTTAGTTCGTTTGTTTCCTTTAGGTGCTGCTTTCCAACCTTGTTCGAGTAAATGTTAATAAAAAAAACGATATGATAACTGGGGTGCCCAAAATCAAATATCTGTTCAATTCAGAATCAAATAATTTTTAGAAATTCATCGCCAATGCTTGTCACTCTTTGGTTCCACTCTCAATGGATTGATAAAGACGATATCGTAATCAGATATAATTGTAACAATCAGATAAAACCTATCCGTTTCAAGGTTCTAAATATGCCACGGTTAGCCATAAAGCTTGACAACTTACCTCGACCTTTCCCCTCCGTGATCTACTTTGTGACTGAAAATATATTTGACAAATGAGCACTGTACTCAATGACCTTTCTTTTCACCTTTTAAGGTGAAATAAAGGGCAGCATTTTATTGCGCAGCCAAAAGGTTGCTTTTATTTTAAAATCATATATCAAAACATGGCATTTAATATCATATTCTGTTTTGAAAATGAATGGGAAATTCGATAAATAGCGAGGTTTTTTAATACACTTGTGAAAAATTTGCGAAACGACAAAAAGTTAGTACAGGATGTGCCAACAACCGCATTCTAAGCAGAAAACATTCAGAACTAAACCACCGTGGTAAAGTGCGGTAAGTGGCATCCAGGCCGACGATTAAACAATCTACCACTTCTTTGCTTCCTTTTAGTCGCCTCTTAGACACGCAGGAAATACGTTAGGACTATTCTAAAGACCGTACCTACACGGCTAATTGCATCGGATATATTGAAATTTCGCACATATTTCTAACTTTTTCGCTGAAATATCGAAAATTTTGTCCATTCATCTTATTTTTTCCGTAAATTTTTAAGGTAGAATCAGATTCAAAATTATATGATTCGAGATTCGGCTCGATAATAAAGGTATCTGATGGTGTCAGCATTTTTTGAAATAACACGCAAATATTAAATTTGTCCTATAATATTACTTTTACACAAATGCGTATTCGCGATGGCCTAGGGTAGGACTGAACAGTTCGATTCGGTGCTTCGAATCGATTCGAAGCACAATTTATTCGAATCTGTCGTGAATCGTTCATAGGAACAAAAACTTGTTAAATTAACTAGTATTTACTTTTCAAATTTGACCAAGATCGGTTATATTTCGCCGCTGAAATATGAAAATTGTTGCTCTTAGTGTGAATCGAAAATACACTATAAATTATATAAATTTATTCATTCTCATAATGGAGACAACGTATAATAGTAAAATTGAGATTTTGTTATTTACGTAGAGTTAATGATTCGATCCGATTCGAAAAAAATATTCGATTCAGATTCGAATTCCAAATGATTCGGTTTTGCCCAGCCCCACCCAGTTGTTATCATGTTGGCATCGCAGGTTGAAGATCTCGGGTTCGAGTCCGGCTCATTTACTCCTTGCCCACTCAACCCAGGGTGTAATAACTTGGGTAGGCTTTACCGAACCGGATAGATCATAGCTTTTTGACAACTCTAACCCTGATCGACTCTAAGTGACCTCTTGTACATCGCCTTGGTCAGAGTTATCCATTTAAAAAAATACACATCGCTTATAAATTCGAATCTTTAGCCCTGTAGATACGGGCTTTTGAGCAGCTTAGAGTATTTCCTGCGTGCAGTGAGACGTGGCTCTGAAGAAACAAAGAAGAGGTAAATGTTTTTTTATAATCGCCCAGCGCAGATGCCACCCACCGAACTTTACCATGGCGGCGCAATTCTGTATGGGCCTTGCTTGGAGGAGACCTCAATAATAAATAATCCTAAAAGTTGCAACATAGTCATTAAACCTGACAACCCGGCTTTGTGAATTATTCTTATAGCGGATAATTTATTTAACAGATGACCTCACTGACCCTTGGTTTCATCTTGTTATGACCATTATTCCCTTTTTCACTTTTTGAGTTTAAATAAAGGACAACATCTGACCATGCAGCATCCATTGAGGCAAATCGCCAACTTAACAAGCGTTGCCAGTTGCATTTATTTTTGAAGTAATTATCAGACCAATATCATTTGCGTTTTGGTTCGATTAAAAAAATAAAGGAATTAATAAACTGTAGATTTTTTTTTAATATACTGTATCAGCAAAAATTATCGGAATATACACAGCACTGAAGCATATCAGATGCAATTTTCTGAGCAAATCTTTTGCCGCGTGATATCGAATCACAGATTACAGTGTCCATAAACCCTAGAACACACATGTAAACTGCAGCGCATAATATATTTCACATACTTCATCATCTTATTGCTCTCATCCCAGTTCAATTGTAGAGGGTATATGACTGCTAAAAATATTCGGTTCGATTTGCAATATTCGAATCATAAATTATTTGATTAGATTTCTGTAACAATACGAAATAAACAATAACAAAATGATAATTTCGAATTTTTTTAATAGTATGAATATTTTTCCACGTAAATTACGAGCGGATGAAAGAATCTCTTTGTTTGTTTCTTATGCGATTTTGGAAATTAGATTTTGGCCATTCCTAGTGAGTGGGACCTTGTCGGAAGGGGATGAGACTTATACTCAACAGCTGCCACGTACGTACGGACCTTCGTAGTGACTGTGTTTAAGTACCGAGTTTACCTAGTATACATAGTTTAATGAGTTTATTTTCAAACTACTTTTACCTGATTTCAAGGATATCTGATCTACCTAAAGTTTGACTTTTACCGTGTTTTCAGTTTGAGGTTTTACCCGGTTAATCTAGGTTAGGTAAAGTAGGTAAATTTTCCTAATTTTAAACGAAGTACTTCAAAAAAAAATTACGCGGTGACTGGTTCAAGAAAGTAGGAACCTAGTAACTAGGTAAATCATATATTCCTTGTAAAACTGTTTTTGAACCGGAGAATTCAATGATTTAAATTCTAAAATAAATTAGAAAATATCCTAAGTCCTGCAAAATGACGATTACCTACCTGAAACTAGATTAGCTTAGAATGCATTACCTAGTTTTTGGTAAATCTGTTTTATTTTACGTAGTTGGGGGGGGGGGCATGACATCTGTAAGTTTTGAAAAAGGGTGGCGCAGTCCGGCCACAAGATTTTGAGTTATATTTTAAAATTTCATTACAATAGTCCAGATTTTTGCGCGCCTCCGGAGTTAACCAACCCAACTTCAGTTGTCAAATATAGAGCGACCATGCTAACATGTTAAGTATATAAAAAACAAAAAAATGAATTGAAATCACGAGTTGGCGTAAGAGAGTTTCCAGCGAAGCTTTTTGTGACAGTTCGGCGCCCCAGTAAAGGTCTGCGGAGTCCGGGATTTTCAAATCCAGATCCAATCCTGAATTCCAAATTGCGTACTGAATCCAAATCTGATCTGATCCGGAATAAAAATACCATGCTCCTGATCCTGAACAGGAAGCGTTCCACCTATCAAAGTGTTATTAATTTCTTGAATCAAGAGACTAAATCCGTACCTTATCCGATCCGGGCCAAGTATTTTGAAGTCTAAATCCGAACCGGCAATCATCGAAATTATGCGAATCCTGCCGGATTCGACTCCGGCGATCCGGTCCATGAAGACCTTTTCGCCTCAGTCAGTTGAGCGCGATCGTAATGTCCCGATGATCGATAGTTTGATGCTTAACTGTTTAAATCACCGACCATGCTCTCAACAAGGCATTTATTACAGGTTCGATTCGTAAAAAATATTCGAAAATTGCATCCCAACTCACGAGACTCGATGTCAGGACGATTGGATTTACGTAACTCGAAGCTAGGGCTTGGCAAAACGGAATCATTTAGAGTTCGAATCTGATACGGATAATTTTTTCGAATCGGATCGAATCACTAATTTCACGTAGATAACAAATATCTCATTTTTAGTATTACGACTTATCTCCATCGTGAAAATCAAGGCATGTATAGTGTATATTTTCAATTCCCGCTCCATGTCTAAGGGCAACCATTCTCATATTTTAACGACAAAATACAATAGATTTTGGTCAAATTTAACCAAAATCGCTTGCATTTTATCGTTAAAAATGGAAATTTCACTTAATTTGGCAAGTTTTTGACCCTATGAACGATTCGCGATTGATTCGAAAATTTGTGCTTCGAATCACCGAATCGAATTGCCCATTCCTACTTGACGCGTATTACTGACGTTAAGCCAACCGGACCCTAGCAGACAGACACTCAGTTGGTAGCTACTGTCTGGAGCATAATTTAAAGATATTGCATTGCGAAGACTGTATTTCCATATCAGGGCTGGGTAATTCGAATCGATTTGAAGCCCAGATTATTCGAATCAGTTGGGAATCGACCATATCAACAAACATTTATAAAACAAGGCTGATTTGTCGTTTAATTGATTTTGGTCAAATTTTACCGAAATCGACTGTATTTTGTTTGTTTGAAATTCTAAATTTTTCAATGGGGACAAATTGAAAATAGGAAAAATGGAGTCTTTTACATTTTTATTTAATTAGTGATTCGATAAAATTATCGGAATCAGATTCGAATTACAAATGGTCCGGTTTTGCCTAACGCCACCAACTGAAATTACTGCCATAAACCATGATTTCACTGCTTATTTTCACACAGGGTGGCATGACGCCCGTAGAAAGTCACCAGCCTACAAAATTGCCAATATCGCATACATTTATTTCGGAACTTAATGTTTCAAAAAAGTGCTTATGAGCACAGGAGTATTTCTCAACAAGGTTCACTAGTACTGCGAAATCAATCGCGGCTGATATGACTTGAAACGATCAAATCATTGGAAAATGTGACTCGGTATAGAAGTTCGAGTCAAGTTATTGTCTCGAGTCTCCCAAACTTCTTCACCTCGCAGTAATTCATACAATAGTATATTCAAGAAAAAAACAAGTGTGCACTTTGTCGAGTCCACGGTCTTCTCTGTTTATAAAAATGTCTTTTGTGTGCGTTGTTTGCGAAGATGGTATAGATTACAAAATTCTAAGAAAAGGTTTGTTTGCGCCAACAAAACGTGATGCTAAGAGAGCCCGTATAAAATGTACAACACCGTCAATAAGTTCACAGACTGTGCAAAATGGCGTACCATTTCATGTCAAAACTAGCATTTCTGGCTTCTCTGTGTCTTATCGGCTCAACAGCCACAAATGAAATGGCGGCAGCAGAAGAGATAAAATCTGCTGACTACTTTACATCTGATTGGCGGAACACTTTTACCAATGCTGAGCTCTCTCTACAACCAAAATGGGCACTGGACGAAAAACAACCTAGCGACGGCGGCTACGAGGTCAGAAACTACACTGCAGCATGGTGGGTGACTTCGTTCACTCCGTGTATGGACCAGGATACAACAACATCGTATGGCTATCTCAGACTGTACTTATATATGAACACGTACAACTCAAGATACCAACAATTTAATCTTACCTACCCGATTTTGAACGGAGTCTCGAAAGACATCGACTACAGCTCACGTTTTCGTTGTCCCAAGTATTTCACGAGATTCTATCTCCCTGACGAAAGCCTAGATGGATACAACGAACCCCCACGGGGGACTGATGACTTCGTATCAGCCTTCAAATCAGACTCTCAAATTCGATACGTTCTCTCTTACCAGGATCAGCTCACAGATGAAAGTACAAAGAATTGCAACGAACAAGCCGAAAATTTTGCCGTTCGTCTAACAGCCGACGGATTGGATATCAATGAAAATTCGTACTCCTGCGCCATGTACGAGTCCGAGAGATATGGCGTGCGTTTCGAAGTTTGGTTCACGGCACTAGAAGGTGGTTCTGAAACATAAACACTTCGTACTCTGACAGAATTAGAGTAAACTTATCATTTATTGGCAGTAATTGTATATTTATGTATAATATATTTATAAATGTATAAATTCTGTCGCATTCATTCATTTCATTGCAAACTGAAGGCTAGGTGGATTTACTAGGTGAACTAGGTAAATTTAATTATTTTCCAACTAGGTACCTGGTTGAAAATACTAAGTAAATGCTTTCAAAATAGACTGAAGAGTTTAACCTACAAATTCATTAAAATTCCTTTACTTCAGCCGGTTTTTAATCTAGGCACTGCCAAGTTTTGAAGTGAAACTAGGTAACTTAGTAATACTTTGACTAGTTTTGTGGGGAAGGTAAATTTACTTCATCTAGTTTAAGAAATACCTAGGTTGCCATCATTAGATCAAATGTCATTTCAAACAACACTAACCCTGTTTGTCTCTAAGTGGCGACTTGAACTGAGTCTGGTTCGGGATGTAGTTAGGGCTGGGCAATTCGATTCGGTGATTCGAAGCACGATTATTTCGAATCAATCGTAAATCGGAAATGGGAACAGAAACTTGTTAGATGAACTAAAAATTTGAACGACAAATTTGACCAAAATCAATTGCATTTCGTCGTTAAAATATGGAAATTGTTGTTCTTGAAGTATGAATGGAGTATGAGTATGAATTGAAAATACCCTACAAACTTTGAATTTCTTCATTTTCAAAATGGAGACAAGTTATAATAGTAAAAATGGGATATTTGAAAATTTTGCAAAGAATTTAAATTTCTTCAATTTTCGATTAGGAAAAAAGTTATGAATCAGATAGTAAATTCCAATGGGATATTTGTTATTTTGCAAAGAATTAGTGTAATCGCACATGACTTACAATTCGAAAAACTATTATTCGCAATCCAATTATGGTGTGCACGATGGAGCTATTGTGTGACAGATATCGGGCAAAAATACAATCTAAAAAAATAAATGAAACGAAATAGTATTGTTCGGAAGGTCGATGGTTCGATGCTTGGCCGTTTCACGGTCAAGTGTTCCTTCCGGTATTGCACTTTGCGGGTAGTGGAATCACAAAAAGATCACAGCAGAAAGTTCCTGCGGTTAGTGGTATCTGGCCTGGGCGATGGTAAATTCGCCTTTTACAACACGCAGTAAATACGTTACAACTGTTCTAAAGCCCGTGCCAACAGTTTGCTCTAGTACTAGCAAAGTCAGAAGTAGCATCCAAAAAAAAAGCCACCCAAACCGTATAAAGCTAATAGAAAATAAAGTACCTGCAACCGCTCTTAGAGGAAAACATCTCAATCAAAACTGGAGCGCCATGATGAAGTGCAGTGAGTGTACCTGCCCTGGGCAATGGTGAACCAATTATTACTTCTTTGGTGCTTCAAGTCGAGACTTACGACACGCAGGGAATACGTTATGACCATTCTAAATCCCGCGCCTAAATAGCACAAAATATTCGATCTCAGACACTATAAGGCCATGGACTATATCAGAAATATTGCATCTTTATCAGATTCTAGTTTGCGTGAAAATCCACAATGAAGACAAGTTAGAATAGTAAAAATGGGATATTTGTTATTTTGCAAAGAATTAGTGATTCGATCCGATTCGAAAAAATTATTCGAATTAGATTCGGATTTGCCCAGCCCTAGGTGTAATCCACGCACATGATTTCCAATAAAAAAATATGACTGTTAAAGCAAAGCAATACCAATTATGGTTTGTTGCCTTACCGAGCGTTGTATGACAGGTATCAAGCAAAAACGCAATATAAAAAAAAATAAATGAAACGCAATAGTATTGTTCGGAAGGACGATGGTTCGATGCTTGGCCGTTTCACGGCCAAGTGTTTCCTCCAGCACGGCACATTGCGGGTAGTGGAATCACAAATAGATCACAGCAGGAAGTTCCTGCCCTGCAGTTAGTTAGTTGTTGGATGCGTTTGAGGACGGGCTGAAGCGAATATGTTTTTATTGCATACAACTATATAATTCGCTTTAAGCAGGTCCTGAGCAGTGCCGAAAAGGAACCAACTAACGCCCACTTAATAGCAAAAAGCTACTACAAGATATTACACTAGCACCCGCACGTTAGTGCGGAAAACATCTCAAACTGAACTGCACCGCTATGATGAAGCGCAGTGAGTGGTATCTGGCCTGGGCGATGGTAAACTCGCCTTTCGCGACACGCAGTGAACGAAATGAACCTTTATTTCACAGTGTGCAATTAACAACGAGATTTATTTCGCGTCTTGCCATTCCATATCGTGTGGAACCGGTAAGGTTATCGAGATCATCCCAAGGCTGTGGGTTACAGTGTCTCGAGCAGGGACACCCCGAGTTGAAGGCTTTTTCTATTCATTGATCTTGATCCTGCCTTGGCGGGGTTTGAACCCGCGCCGTTCACTATGTATTACGTTCGTCAGCTGTCGTTGCTTTCACCATGCCACCGCGGCCCACAACTATATAATAAATACGGTGGGACTGTTCTAAATTCCGCGCCAACAGTTTGCTCGAGTCTCAACAAAGTCAGGAGTAGCATTCAAAAAAAAGCCACCTAAACCGTATAAAGCTAATAGAAAATAAAGTACCTGCAACCGCTTTAACAGGAAAACATCTCAATCAAAACTGAACCGCCATGATGGAGTGCAGTCAGGGTACCTGCCCTGGGCGATGGTTAACCATTATTACTTCTTCTTTGGTGCTTCAAGTCGAGACTTACGACACGCAGGAAATACGTTATGACTATTCTCAATCCCGCGCCTAAATGGCACAAAATATTCGATCTTAGACACTACAAGGCTATGGACGGACTATAGCAGGAATATTGTATCTTTATCAGATTATAGTTTGCGTGAAAATCCAGCAATTTTTGAAAAAATTTGAAATTATTATTTTGTTGATTTCGAACAGTTGCAAAAATCTTTTCGAATAATTTAAGATTCTAATATCGTGAATCGAATCTTTTGGACAGCCCTCATGGTAACATAACAAAATATTAAACAATTTTTGCAATGCAATGCCGCGCAAATCTTCGGCTTGTTAACTATGCGCATGGGGTAGCGCCGCGAAGGCTCGCAAAATCTTTTTGTGCGGCGAAGGCGCGCTAAAATTTTTTTGGATCTTTTTTGTAGAAAAGGTGAACCATTTAGTGGGCTAAAACTATACGACTGCACAACACGGTGATTGTGCGCCGGTAAGGCGCAGGAATTTTGAATATTTTGAAGATGTTTTTCTTAAAATTTGCAAAAATGAGGGGGGCTGCTCCTCTCCCGATATATCATTTTCTTCACGGTCTTGTTCAAAAAAGACATGGGGTCGTCTATGCGTTATTTCACGTACATGCATATTGCATTCCTCGATATTCTCGAAACAAAACAGCACGAGCTGTTTAAAAACGTGATTGAAAATATTTTTGCAAAACAAAAGTGTTTGGACAGACAGCACGTTCCAAAGCAATGCTCTATGTCTGGAAAAGCAATAAACGTAAATATCATATTGTAACATTGAACAGTTTTCAAGACTTGTCTCAAAGTCTGGAATCCATTTTTTATCCAAGAGTGAGGTGGTCCTTCTCCTATCATGTGTTTTCTCTTGTTAAACATAAGTCACCAACGTCTTTTTAGGGTTGAGATACTTGAGGGGCCATGTCAATAAGACGAGTTAAATCTTTGAAAAAGAAATCAAGTCGAAAATAATTGCGCAACGACGCACAAGAAATTTTCCGGCCCCTTTTCTTACAAAATTCGTCATTTCACAACAGAAAACTAATGATTAACGTGTACAAAAATGCATTTTGCGACGAAGGCGCGCGGAAATTTTGTTTATCATAATAAACTCGTGTTTAAATAAATAAAGTTTATTCATATCCGCTAATTTTTCTCAAAACTTTCACTGAATCAAAAAGACCGCCTCCTATCATAGGCTTTCTCTCGTCAAATAAAAGTCACCAACTTCTCATGAGGGTTGAGATACTTGAGGGGCCATTTCAATAAAACGAGTAAAATCATTGAAAATAAAAAACCAAGTCGAGTCAGTGACAGCTGTGGAAATTTATATTCCACAGGAGAAGAAATTTATGTCATAAGGACATGGAATATTCAGATAAAACAAAGTGTGCAGATTTTCAGGTTTACGGCATTATTTTTTTTTTTTAGAAATACCTCTTGTGTGTTTTGTCTACGAGAAAAACATTGATCAACAATACGAGGCAAAGCTGTCTGCGCCGACAATCGAAAGACATTGATCCAAAAAAGCGAGGGAAAAACAGTCTGTGCCGACAATATTGATGACAGGTTGACTGTATAAAGCGTGCGACTCCGCATGATAGCTCTCATATTGTTCAAAATGGCGTTTAATTTGGTTTCGAAAATCGCGTTCTTGGCTTTTCTCTGTGTGATCGGGATAGAAAGCTACTTCACTGACGATTTTCGTCGAATGTTCAGCGAAAAAGAGCTCAGTCTACAACCGAAATGGATACTGAATAGAGATCAACCCATCGACGGCGCTTACCAGGTGCGAATTTATGCGCCAGCGTGGTGGATTACCTCGTTCAAGCCGTGCAGCAAGGACCAGTATACTGCAACGTCAGAAGGCTATGAGGCTATATACAAGTACATAAACAGATACAACTCAAGATACCAGAAGTTTGATCTTACTCGCCCGGTTTTGTCAGTGGTATCGGAAGAGATTGTTCAGGACTGCCCTAAATATTTAACAGCACTCTATCTACTATACGAAGGCACAGAGGATCCCCCAACCGCAACCGATGAATCCGTATCTACCATCAAATTAGGCCAGCAAACTGCATATGTATTGTCCTACGATGATCAACTCACAGAATCAAGCCCGAAACATTGCCGTCAACGCGCCGCGTACCTCGCCATTCGTCTGAAAGGTGACGGAAGGAACATCGACGAAAACACATATTTTTGTGCCATCTACCAGTCGAAAAAATTTGGCACGAGTTTTGAGGTTGGATTCAGAGAGCTCTGAAGCATTTTTCAGCATCCGCCCCTTCTCACACCGTAACAAAGTTACAGTAAATTTACTTTCGTATTCGCAGTGAAGATATATTTCGAAATATGGACTCTTCAGACTTCGGCCGTCCGTTCATTCAACAGTACAAATTTTAGCGTCTTACTTTTTAAGGTTACCACTGATTATGATCTAATACTAATAGGAAGAGAATTTTTTGCCCTTTTTAATATAATTTTGGTGTAAAATTCCAAATTCTTAGGAGACTGTCTCTTTTTTTTATCTTTCAGGCTACGTCGCCAATGTATAACGTTACTACACTGTAACAAGGGTACAGTAAATTTACTGATCTTTTGCAGCCCGATTTTGATGAGATTGATGCAAATTATGGGCTGTTGATGGACCGCACCTTCGCCCCATATTTGGCCAAAAACGTCAATTTTGAATTTTTTTCAATACCGCCAAAAAAAATTACTGTCAAGGACCAGTGATTTTGTTGCATTTTTTGTGACAGTTGTATGGATTTTTTTCGATTGATTATCGCATATTATTATTCAGAGTAGAAGCCTATTGTATTGTAGATATTAATAACATCATAATATCATTTTAAATTTAGTCTTTAAATTTAATAAAAATGACGGAAAAATTTGATGAAAGTTCAATCTTCTCATCGTATCGTTTTTTAAAATATATACAGAATCCTATTATGTCCGATGAAGTTGTAAAATCCTTCCGTCGCAGGTAGAAAGTGACGTTGTGGGTGTCGCTGGAAAACTTTTGAGTAAATTTTGGCTGCAGTGTGCACGGGGCAGAGTCATTCCATTACTATGACATAGAGCTGACGTAAAACACAGTAGGCGCAAAATGGTCGATTGACAGAAAATAAAACATATTGTGCGTTTCGTTCTAAAAAAATGAGCTACCAATTCGCATCTACTCACTGTGGAGGTTCCACAATGTCACAAACAGTTTTATGCAAAAAGGTTTTATCCAAGAATCTGTAAACTTTGAAATTTCCTGCCTTCTCACTGCTTTTCTGGTCATGTTGATTCACAAGGCTTTAAATATCTCGTTAACAGGCATCTATCCGGGATGGGGGTTCCTTAGTTTCTATTCCTGTATTTTGTGTAGCTCTTTGCACTTTAGTGGCTTTAGGAGAATTTCCAAGTATGTCTCCTGTGGCCTTGCTCCGAGCGAATTTTAATAAAAAATTCATACTTTTTCCACTTAATCAGTGGCGGATCAAAAAAATATTTTTGAGGAGAGGGGCATCATTTTTTTGCAAACAGTAAAATAATTCAATAATATCCACATGCATTATCAAAACCAATTGATGAGTGACGAGGGTTCGATTTCTGCCAAACAATGGAAAAGATTAATGGATAAGAAATACTCCAAAAAGTACAGTTTTACTTACATGCGGGTGCCCTTTTGGACGAAAGACGATAACCTTACCGATTCCTCATTGGTTCCACTTCTCTGAACAGAAAACAATCCAAATGAAATCAAACCGCCATGGTAAAGTGCAGTGAGTGGTATCTGCTCTGGGTGACAGTAAAACCATCTACCACTTCTTTGCTTCGTTCCGTTCGTCTCTTCTGACACGCAAGAAATAACTTGGGATTATTCTAAAGCCCTACCTACAGGATCGCACAAATTATTTTGCTTTAAACAAGCAAAAGTAATCAGATCATGCAATCTTAATGTTACTAGAATTAAGCAAAATCGAAGCATTAAAATTCGTATTTGATTTTGTTATTTTAATTTGGAATCAGTGATGCGAAGAGCAATATAAGAAACAATGTCGCGATTTTACCATCACAATTGCCTCCTATTTTGTCAAGAATGAGTCACTGATGGACCGCGCCACACCAGCGTGTTTGGGTAAAAGTTATCTCACTAGGTCAGTATCAGTGGCAGCAGGGGATCTCCGACGTTGGAGGGAGGGGGGGGGGCGGCTTGCCGACGAAAAAATAAATTGACAGTTTTATACCTACGCGCCGAAGCTGCGCGATAAATTTTACTGTCAAATATTATTGGCGTTTGGTATGGGGGGATCCGGACAAGTTTTTGTTTTATTCGAATAATTTGTGCTTCGAATCTCCAAATTGAATTGCCAAGCCCCAGCTGGATCCACATAGTGTGATCGGTTAGCTCAGTCGGTAAAGGCGTTAGGAATGCGCTTCGACCTACGCATCACTAACATCCTAGGTTCGAATCCTGTTCAGGCCTGATGATGACATGCGGCGCACGGTGATTACGGCTTCTTCCGCCAACCATGACCATGCGCAGGAAAAACCTGTAACCAGTTTGACAAAAACCTCATCCCCGACTTTGAAATGGTGTCTGTACGAGCGGTTTCAGAAAATTAGATGCGTGGTCGTTGTTCGCCATATGGCTAAGCCGTATACTCGGCTTTCGTCTCCCCCTGGATAAAAATGAAATCCTATTGCTAGGTTAATAATATCAATGAAGAAAAAGTGTAAAATACGTGCTTCAGAATAGTCCTGACGTATTTCCTGCTTGTCGTAAGAGGCGACTAAAAGGAAGAAAAGAAGTGGTATCCCTTTCCAAGCTTTTTGAAATCTAAACCCTTATCAAGAGGTAATATTCTGACGGAAAATATAGTATGAAATATGCATTATAGCGTATATTCAATTCACACTCCATGCCCAAAAGCAACGATTTTTTAAATATTTCAACGACAGAAAATTATAGATTTTGGTCGAATTTGAAAATTCTAGTTCATTGAGTAAGTAATTGTTCGAATGAACACTTCAAAATTGATTCGAATATATTGTGCTTCGAATCACCGAATCGAATTGCGCAGCCCTATCTTTGGTTCATGTTCAACGAAATGATAGACAGGTGCCATTTAAATTCATTTTTCCTGAACGATTCCAAACGTGGTTCATTGCTGGTTTATTAACTAATAGTCTTATTGATTCTTGTAGATTCGACTGAATTATTCGACGATGATTCAATAATGACTTGGCTTCGTAATTTGGAGCCTTGTAGGTGGGGGTGTATATAATTGCCGTTGCTCGTGTTGTAAGAGCCGACTAAGTGAAAACACTGATCTGATAGATGATTCTATTATCGCTCAGGGTCATTGGCGTCAGAAGATGTCAAATCTTGGGGAGAAACACAAACTTTTTCAACTAAAACGTGGGCGGAGGCGCGCATTAATGTTTTGGCTTTTTTGATGTAAAAATAGACTAATTTACAGGGAAAACAATAAAAACATGCAGGATAAGATATAGTGTGTGCAAAAATTATGCCTATTTCAATATTTTTGCATAAAATCTCACAACAGTGGGAAGATTTACCCAGGGCAGATACCACTCACTCAGTGACGTGACTCGAACTCGAACGTTGCTGAATAAGTGTAACTGCGCAATGCGCGTGAAAATATTCGGTCAGCGAGAGGGGGTCATAGCATCCCCCGCGCATTAAATACGCTAGTGCACTCGTTGTAATTTGGGATATTTCTACTTCGGAGTTTTTGTAGAACCCATTTGCCATCGGGTGGAGACTACATTGCTAATTTGCTATATTTAGCATCAGGGATTCGGTGGGAAGGAAAAAGGGTGCCCGGTTATTCGGTAAAGCGTTCAAAATACGTTTCGACTTACCCATCTCTGATCGTCATGACGTATGTTCGAATCTCATGAGGCATGAGGTATGATGATTATATGCGAGAGGTCTGCTGGATGCCCCGCCGGTGCATGGTGGTTCACGTAAGCGCCGCTTACGGACGGCTTCCTCCACCAACCAGGTCCATGCACAGGAAAAATGAGAAATAGGAAAATCCAAAAAGCACGACTGAGAGGTCGTGGTTCGCCATATGATTAAGCTGTATTCTCGGCTTTCCTCTCCCACAGGATATAAATGATGATATCCTATCCTATATCTAATTGAGTTTATGCCCTTCCTGAATAGGCTATGCCCTCTATATCGTTATCGAAACGGCCGTGTCCATCAGAAATATCCATCAGCACGGTAGTTCAGACTTGGAAAACTCGTTAAGAAAGGCAATGTTTTATCATGTGCTCAAGTGTGAAGCGGGCGAAGTAAAGTGACGTAAAAAATGACGAAACAATGTCATTTTGTGAGAGTTTCTTCTCATGTTCATTTATCTTCTTTGAACGAACAAAGTATCATTAGCATTGACCGTCCGGAGCCCATATTCTCGACTCCGTTCGCTTTTGCTCACAGCACAGACGGCGGCGTGAGTTTACCTAAAGAGTTTAACTGATTTTGATCGGTGAAAGCCAATCTGCATGTAAGGCAATCGCTTTGGATGTTGCACAGTGCATAGGGGGGTTTGCCCCCTCCACATTCTACATTCAGAAATTGCAATACTATCCAGTACCGGTGTTCTGTTATTTGGCAGCTATTTCGTCGTGCAATTTTGCCGAGAAATATTGGAAACCAAATAAATAATATGCAGTATGGTTGTAAAATTTGTGTTTGATGGGAAAAAGACTACCGGTATCAATTGAAATAATATTTGAAGAAGAAGCAATCGGCGACTTGGATATTATCATTAGTACCACACTGCACGCTTGCACTCAAAAACTAACTCGTAAGCTAAAAAAATAAAACACGAAGTAGGTACCATGCCCAGTGCCTGTTTATATTTAAAAGTACGGCAGGTCCACATCCTATGACAGCCTATACTGTATGTTTTGCTGAAGTTCAGGATTTTTTTTAGTGTGCTCAGTACTTGAGACTATTTTTGGAGCAGGTAAGTTAGCTTGTACTCTGTACAGTGTATGTAGCCCATGTAAAAAGAGTTACAGATTCTGGTCAAGGGGGGCATTCACAGCAATCATTTTGGGTCTCATGAAGTTTAGTACCATATATCCGATTATCATAAAAATTTCCCATGTCGCAAGCGACTCATCCTAACCCGGGAGATAATGTCAGATGCTTGCAGCATTGACGCCCCCTAGTTAGGAAGAGAATATTCTGCCAGTTTTTATTTCGATGACATTCGGGAATATGGTACTAAACTTCACTAGACCCTCATTTTGGATATTGCCAAACGGGGATTTGTCCCTTCCACATCCAGACGTTGCAATGTTACCGGTATTTGGCTACTTCTTGGATATTGCGTAACGGGGGTTTGTCCCCTCCACATTCTGATGTTTCAATGTTATTTGGCTACTATTCCATTGTGCAATTTGGCATTTTCCACTCCAGTGATTCTCAGCATGACGGCCTAATTCTGAATTTGTGTTTTATAGTTATAGGCTAAGTTAATTTAGTTAAATTATGGCAACTTTTAACACTTATTACCAGTTTGAATGATTATTATGGTACTGTTTAATGATGATCAGTATGAATGATTGAATGGTAATATTGAACTTCACTCTGAACAAAGCCAGAAGCAGTGTCTAAAAGGAACCAACTAACGGCCACTTGATACTAAAGAGCTACTAAAAGATGTAGTACCAGCAACTGCACTCTAAGCGGAAAACATCCCAAACTGAACTGAACCGCCACGGTAAAGTGGATAAAGTGCAGTGAGTGAGCAGAATTGACTCCTTTTTGAACATCTTTAACTCTAATATTTGATTTTTTCTCAGAATGCTAAAATAGTCATCTGAAGTACAATACTGTATTACGACATGGCTTCAAGATTCTTCCGGTGCTTTTCTACAAAAGCTCCTTCAGCGAATCCCAAAGTATTTTTTGATATTGCGATATCAGGGAAAAACGTAGGACGTATAACTTTCGAACTACGAAAAGACGTTGTACCAAAAACTGTAGAAAATTTCCGATGCCTTTGCACGGGAGAAAAAGGCTTCGGTTTTAAGGATAGCCGTTTCCATAGGATTATACCACACTTTATGTGCCAGGGCGGCGACATTACAAGCGGAGATGGAAGAGGAGGAAAGAGCATATACGGAGATAAATTCAAAGATGAAAATTTTGAATTGAAACATACAGGCCCAGGTATTTTATCGATGGCAAATGCGGGGCTGCACACGAACGGTTCACAGTTTTTTATTTGTACAGGACAAAGCTGAATGGCTTGATGGAAAGCACGTTGTTTTTGGCCATGTTGTTGATGGAATGGACATTGTTCGAGAAATGGAAAAACAGGGTACGCAGAGTGGAAAGGTTTTAAAACAAGTTACAATTGAAGATTGTGGCGAAATTGAACCTGAGGAATAATTATACTTGATTAAAAAAAATCTAAATTCATCAGATTTGCAAAGATTATTAAATTCATATTTTGCTGTTCTGACATAGATGACAATATTAGGAACTTGTCCGCTAGGTCCTAGGTACGATATATAATATAGGGAGTTAAGTTTTATAATCACAATTTGAATCACTGTTGAGAAATCGAATCTAAGAAATTTTGTTGTGATTGCTTCTAGGGCTGGCCGAAATTGAATATCTTTAGGTTTCAGAATCCAATTGAATCAGAAGTTAAATAATAAACAAACACAGACATCTTTTTTATCAGCCCATAATTCATGTAAAACTTCACACTGATTTTTGAAAAAATTTAAAATTATTTTTTTGTTGATTTCGAATAGTTGCAGAAATCAGTTCAAATAATTTATGATTCGAATAGTCGGAATCGAGTATTTTGGACAGCCTTAATGGCTTCACGTATTTGAAATTCTCCCATTGTCATACCTTGAAAGTAAGCATTTTAAAATTATTTATTTGGTGACTTAAACTTGACTTTTACGATGAATTTTTGCTAATTCTATGTGCCCAACTGTCAAATAAATACACAGCACTTTTGTTTTTGCTAAAATTAGAACAATGAATGTTAATATAGCATCTTAAAACATTTAAGGATGAGTTTTTATAAATAGAATCATTCAAGAAGAATCAATTCGAAAAAATTATATTCCAAGCTTACATCCCTGAACACATATTTACTACCTTCATTAATTTGATAATTTGTTGTTCTGAATAGAACGTTACCTCTGATTCAAATTACTAAGTCGTTTGTTTAAATTCTGGATTCAACATATTAGATTTTGTACACCTCTAGATTCATTTTTTTTTCAAATTTTTACATTTTGAATAAGATCTTTTCGGATCTGATTTAATTACCTTCATTTGATAAGTGGAGAATTGTTTTTTTTTTATCGAGACTCACTCTAAGCAAGAATGGACACAGTGCCTAAATGAATCCAACTAACAGAAACATAATAACAAAGAGCTACTAGAAGGTGAAGCACCAGCAACTGCACTCGAAGCAGAAAAGAAAGACTTGAAGCGCCATAAGGAAATGCTGTGAGTGGCATCTGCCCAGAGTTATGGTTAAACCACCCACTACCTTTTAATTTGAAGAAATTCTGAAGCTTGCACATACAGTGGGCAATTATTAGCTTCTCAATCATGGAATCTGTTTTGTTAAGTTTGATGATATCTTTTCGAGCGACAGAAATGAATATATTCGAACCATCTGAATCTGGCATGTATCTGAATTAAATCTTGAATTCAAGAAGCATCATTCGCTGCGATATTGGAAGAATAACAATTCATTTGAGTTTTCTCATAGAACTCTATTTAAAAATTTTTTGGTGTTGAGGAATACTATATTTTACTATCCACAAAATTATGATTTGGGAAACCTTGAAAGCATAAAATCTAGCTGAAACCAGTGGCCACGCCCCCCTGGGCCAAAGATCTTAATATCGTGTGCGTTGAAGCCGGTATGTGATGCCCTTTGTCTATTCGACCTAACCTCTGGTGAAGCTTTTGGTTTCGGAAAAGCAGATGCACCTTTCTTATTAACAAAATAACACAGAAATAAATGACTGTCTTGGTTATATTTGCTCAATATTGAGATTTAGTTGAGGTGCGAAGTATGTTATGAGGATCAGAGGGGAGGGCTCGGCTTAGAAAGATTAAGAACCCTCGCTCTAAGCAAGGTTGGTCAAGGCCCATAGCAGTTCTAACATTTCCTGCATGTGGTAAGAGGTGACAGAAGCTGGAAGAGAGGCAAAGAAGTAGTAGATGGTTTTGCAATTTCTCGGGGCAGGTACACTGCACTTTACTATGGTGGTTCTGTTTGGGATGTTCTCCGTTTAGAATGCAGTTGCTGTTACAAACATATTTTAGTAGCTCTGCCTTTAAGTGGCCGTTGGTTGGTTGCTTCTTGCCTTGCTGATAAAAAACGACGACTGATATGGCGAAAGTACATGAGATGAAAAACGAGCGAAACCTGCAGCTGCCCTAACATGCACCTCATATGACGAACCTTCAGTGCAAACACCAGTTCCGAATCGGGGTGAAGGTTTTTTGCTTATCGTATTCCTTATAGAGGAAGTCGTATGCGGTGCTAAGGTGAATCACAGTGCACCGGCGAGGCGTCCAGAAAAACTCTCCCTTACCTATTGCACATGGGTTATTTTTATCCAGCGGGAGAGGAAAGCCGAGTATACGACTTATGGTAAACGGTGGCGGATGGTCCCGAAATTTGGGATGGGGGAGTGAATTGACAATGTTATACTAACAAAAATATGGCCGGAAATAAGAAAAACTTTGGCGTCTTTTAGCAAAAAAATGCATAATTTTAACTAAAAACGAATTCTGGTGGTATAATTTGGCATCCCCCCCCCCCGGACATAGGTGACTTATATACTTCATCTGAGATTTATTTAATAAAATATATAAAAAAAAAATATTAGCGATCCTATTAATATATAGAATAGTGCATAGTATAAGAATGGTATGCCGGTGGTGATAAACAGTGGTGGGATGAGCATAGTCAGCGAGAAAATCTGACATGAAGCAATATTTAGGATAATACCAGCATTATGTCGTCACAGATGATTTTCTCACGATGAAAGCATGTCTGTTGTTTACCATCCACGGTTTTCGTACTTATTCGAAGGCATGGATATAAGAACGTTTTTGTTATGTATTTTTGCATCGGGTATTCATGGTGACTTTATATCGTGACTTGACTCTTTTTTTTTACGAAATATAACTTCTTATTGATATGAGCATTAGCTGACACTCAACACCATATTGCATTTTCTGGCTGATTTTGTTCATTGCGCTCTTAGAACACATATTATTGTTCCAGTCTCAAAATAATTTTGCCCGTCTCCGGCGGGGTGATTTATTTTTCAATCATGAAGTATTTTTTGTATGTTGAAAAAGTGTGCCCTTCCCCAAAATTATTTTTCGGATCCGGCCCTGTAGCTGGTATATTTCCGACACTGCTTCTTACGCCATTGTAATTTTTCACTCATACCAACAATATATTCAGAAGTTACACCGTGGTTTTTATAATTATGAATTCGGTTTATCTTATCGAATTTGTTTTTGATAACTCAACTTTCGTTATTACAGGAAAATGCATTTAGATTATGAAGTCATAAATTGTCGCCCCTTCTCCCTCCGACCACAAAGTCCCAGTTACGCCATTGATTCCCATTTTAAGGTTTTGTAAATTCTATGCATGTTTCTTCATTTTTACTTATTACTTTGAAGCTCTATAATGATGGAGGTATTCGTCGCGCCACTAGCCACGGGTGGAGGGAGTGTGGGGTTGAAGGCTACCTCCACCGATCAAAAGACTCGCAAGCTGACTGCTCAAGTGCATAGGGAATTCTAAAATTGTTAGCATGGCTTGAACAAGCGGAGTTCCAAATTTATTTGTCCAATTTCAGGGCCTCAGATACCTTTTTTCGGAAAAATGTGATTTTTCATCTTTTCACCGTGAGGTATAAATAAGATGCTTTTTTTATTATGTTTTCGTCCGTAGTGACCATTTTAACGTCATAATTTAAGCACCCCAATCTTTTCAAGTTTCCAAATACTCTACTACATCGTACATTTGAGTTTTATGTCAGCAAGGGCGTATACATATATATCTCATCTTTTTTCAATTTGTTTTTCAGATTAATTTAATACTGTTGCTGCTTGAGATAAATAAACATAATATATAACCTTCAAACATTGGAAAAGGAAATTTTGCAGTTGAAGAAAAATTTTCTATGCGGAAATATTATCTCATGTACTATTGACAGAGACTGCTTTTATATGTACAGGCGCATGATAGATACAAATATTGTACCTAAACGCACATTACCAATGTTGAAAACGTAATTTTAGAGTGCTAAAATGATAATGTTGATTAAAATTGAGCAAAATTTAATGCCATTTTTATTAATGAGAACTTTTTTTTGACGTGTAGGAAAATCATGTAATCTTTCTCACGGGACCAAAACAAAGATTTCGTTCCCGTTCTGTGTCCTGTCATTTTGTCCTTTGTGTCGGAATTGTTTTTTCTTGCCTTGTTTTTGGTTTATTTTTGTATTTACCAGCAAAAACCGAATACAAATTATATTTTTTGATTCAAGCTTGCTAGGTCAACAGTGCAGTGAACGAGACCCGAACTTGGCCGAAGTCTCTACAGTCAGATTGGTAATTAGCGCATAAATACGGTACTGGGTAAGGCAGGTTTATTTTCACCCCATATACAGGAAAAACAGTTTTGGCAAATTCGTCACACAAAATATAAGTTAATCATAGACTAATTAGGCTACCGTACTTTTTATAACCTACGCCATTGACCATATTTGGCTATCTTCCCTTCTTGGATAAAAATTTGCCATAAATAGCTCGTAAAAATCCCACTATTTTTCAAGCTTGTCGATCTTTCAGCCAGAGCATGTTTTTGTGTAGGCGCAACACAACAAGTAATCAGCAGAGCAGCATAAACTAATAAATGACGGCAAGCTCTGAGCTGGCTAGCAGTTGGTAGAAAGTGGCGGAGGGTGGTCAATACCTAACCAAAATAAAAACTGGCAGAATATTCTCATCCTAACTAGAGGGCGCCAATGCTGCTATCTTCTTGCATTGTCTCCCGGGTTAGGATGAGTCGCTTCCAACATGGAAAATTTATATGATAATCGGATATATGGTACTAAACTTCATGAGACCCACAGTATAAAGTTCAGAGTTGTGTTGAGGGCGATTGATCAATTTGTACCCTTGCCAAAAATTCACAGAAACTTACCTGCTTGTGAATTCTGAATGATGGAGTAACAGAAACAAATTTTTTCGAATGGAATATTCAAATCACCAGTATTATAATAATTAAACCAAGAAAGTTTTCTCAGAAATCGTTGAAACACCAAAACGTTCATCTATTTTACGAAATTATATACTTTTTTGAATGTGTTGATTTCGAATCACTGGGTAAATCGAATAATTTATGATTCGCAAATAACGAATTAAGTATTTTAAGCTCAAAATAAATTAGACAACTACTTCAAAGTATGCCGGTGGAATTTGTTCGAAATTTTTCTAACATGTGTAAAATTTCATCAAACTCAAAAATTTTTTCGAATTAACTTTTGCAGTCGAATCATATGAAATCACAAAAATGCCAATTTGAGTCGTTTTGAATCAGACATGTATGTGGATCAATTTGAATTTGAAAGTTCCGTTCCTAACTAGGTTTCTTCTTTACTTTGCAAAAATCTTTCCCATTAGATCACAAATTTATCTCTTCGACCGGTCATTTTACTTCTGCTTCCATCGTCTCATTGGCTCACTTTGTGCATTATCTCTTATAATTGTCATATCATTTTTCTGTGATTTTTTGTATTTTTTTTTTATTTTAAACTTGCTCAAGGAATGAAATTTTTAATGGCCACTCTTTAGAATGAATCACCCTGACCAATGCCCGGTATCGGCGGCCAATTATAGACGGACAGGGTTAGAATTGTTGGGCGGATATGATATCTCTTGTTTGGCTTAGCCTGCCTGTTGTTACCTTTTTGGTAGGGTGGTGGGCATGGATTAAAGAGCTGATATCACTGGAACTCGAACCTGAGATTTTCAAACCATCTACCACTCCTTTCTTTCTTTTCAGTCACCTCTTGGGGTGCGTATTAAATATGTTGAAGCAAATCTGATCTACAGGGCCTGATAGCCGACTCCAGTCAACTTGGTGATAAAATAATTTTATCAAACTTTATTCTTATTAGCCTATTCAGGTCAAAATATAACTTATGCAACAGCCATGGAACTCCATAATTATCAGCATAATATCAACTACAAGAGGATTTCAATGATATTGCTTTTATCTCTGTTGGTTATGATCCAACCGACATCCGCTGAAATCGGGGCTTTCGCCAATTTTAGTAAATCAGCTGAATTTGTTGACATGGAAGCAAGTTTTGGACCAAGTATTGATGATGCAGGGATGATTGGTCTTCTCGTTCGAGCGGAGCCCTATGATGGTTGTACAGAAATGCAACCACCGCCTTTCGGTCCAAGTGGGAACCCGGACAACATCACTATCTCCTGCTATGCGCTTATAACAAGAGGAGAGTGTGACTTTGGAATAAAGGTATATAATGCTCAAAGAGCCGGTTTTCAAGCTGCAATAGTACACAACAACGTTTCGAATGATCTCGTTAGAATGAACAGTGCATTCCCTTTGATAACAAATGAACTCGTGATTCCTGCAGTTTTCATCGGATTAGGATCAGCGAGGGATCTTAATAGGACCTATTTATATGACAAGCCCGGAACCCCTTACGTCGAATTATATGAAGGCACATTTGACCCGTTGGACTATTACTTGGTCCCATTTGTGGTCGTTATTGCTGTTTGCTTTGTATCGCTACTTTGCTTTATGCTTGTAAAGTTTATACGAGACCGACGCCGAACACGAAGAAGCAGACTATCTCTTCAACGACTGAAAAAACTCCCCGTTAAAAAATTTAACAAATCTGATGAATATGACGTTTGTGCAATCTGTCTCGAGGACTATGACGAAGGTGATATTTTAAGGATCCTACCATGCAAGCACGCATATCATTGCAAATGCGTTGATCCATGGTTAACTAGCAGTAAACGAATCTGTCCTCTTTGTAAGCGTCGCGTCCTCAGTGACGATGAAAGTGGGTCATCGTCCTCTGACGACAACGATACAAGTGATGATGAGCAAACTCCACTAGTTCGTTCGTCGATTGCGTCATCCCCAAATTCGCCGAGGTTTGCGACCGGATACGGTTCTCGTAACCCGATCTCTCAGCGTCGAAGACATAGTGTTTCATCAGACACAAGTACAGATATTTCTGAGGTTGCCCCACTATCAACGAATGCTGCAGCGTGGAAAAATCCTGTCCCAAATTCGAACAATACTGAAAATGCTCATTCATCAAATGGGTACCAGCATCAACCGCTTGTTACTATTGCTCAAGAACCAGAACGTGATGTCACAATGGGTCTTATGAATCCTGCAATGGAGCCTGACGATTATCTCAACTCTGCAGAGGCGCTGATGACCGGTCCGCGAGTTTCCGAATCCTCAATTACAGTATTATCAGATATAGAGCAATATGGTTCGTCATCAGAATCAAATTCATATTGTTCCCAAGATTTCCACAGTTTGGACGAATCTCTGACAATTTCACGATCTCCTCACACCGTTACTCCGAACTCAGCTCATCACAGCCAGCAAATACAGGATGACGACAGTAACTCTTCATCGGATGATAGTACGGATCAAGATGATATTATTGTAATCGCCAAAGGGTCAAAAGTTACAAATACGTTGGATGATAGCAGTGAAGTTTGAATATTATGACATGTTATTCATTTTTTAAATTTTAATCAAAATGTACAGTATATTGCGATTATATTATAAAGTTTTATCATGGAATTTGAGTGCAAGTTGACCGAAAAGTTTTGAAACTTTATGCACGGGTTGAATCAACACGTGAAGTGTGTCTACATTGCGATGGACTAGTGCATTGACATTTTTTATGAATGGCGGTTTTACCATCATCCAGGGAATAGTGGCCGTTGGTTGGTTCCTTTTAGGCTCTGCTTCCGGCCATGCTCAGAGTGAATTTCAATAAAAAGATGGCACTCACTGATTTATTAAATGGATAACGCAGGACATGGCCCTATACTAACATACTTATGAATTATACAGACAGGGTTTGTTATTGGAATGATATGTACTATGTACACATGATTGGCGAAACAAATGAGCTTGGTCAAGTCGCCATTTGTTGGCTCCTAAAAGACGCTGTTCTTGCCCTTCTCAGGGTGAGTTCCTGTGGAAAAAACGGAAAAACTTTTATTCAAATCATGGAAATGAATATATTCAAATCATTGGGGAGAAAAATTATCCAAATCGAATAATAATCCCAAGAAAGGATATTAACCCTCAGATTCTGGCTGGACACATTGGGGGGGGGGGGGGGGGGGGGGGGGGGGGGGGGGGGGGGGGGGGGGGGGGGGTTTCCTTTAATATTTAAGAAGGACAGTCCACTCCTGGATTTTGGGATTTTACTCTAAAATAATAAAAATAGGCAGAATTTTCATCACTTGTGGTTACTCAGACTTTTAAAACATTAAAATTTTTTTTATCTGAATGGTTAGGAAATTTGTAATGGTGATTTATAATTATTTTACTATCCCAAATTTTATCAAATAATCCACTTTGCAGTAAAATCTTAACAAGGGGCACGATATATCCCCACTGATTTTAACTAGGCAGCAGGACTTGTTGACTGATTGTCAACAATAATGAATCAAATTTTAATGATGTTTTTCGGTTACCTCTTCACATTGCCAAGAATGAACAGTGTTTTTCGTTCAAAGTAGAAAAATATCATTTTTTTTTCGGTGTCCGAAATGTCAGTGTTATTTTCTTCAGAGGAATAAAAAAGGATTCAAAATCATCAACACTGCTATGAAATAGCAGTGTTGATGACTTTGAACCTTTTGCTACAAGATATGTCATGAAATATTGACCACTTGATAAATTTTCCTCTGATGGAAACAATTTTCTTTGGTTGTCGATCGGAGTAGCAGACTAGCCACCATTCTGCATTCATCTTGTTCAGAATCATTTTTTTAGCCAACCAACGTTTACCTTTGATTACTGGAATCCTTTGATTTCACAAACTAAAACCTCCAAAAATGCAATGAATTATAGACTAAATTAATGGAAAGAGTTTTTTATTGAAAATAAGGCATCATTTGAATAAAAATTCAACATGTATACATTTATTTGGCTAACGGTACTAAAATGGCAAACACTATCGAATGTGTTTTATTTGGCATCATATTAGCAGAGGAAAAGAATTTATTTGAATTATCATTGAGGCTTCATGTACAAATCTGACTTTCTGATCATTATATAATACATTTTTTATGATATATATATGCGTTTATCCGTTGTGAGTCAATTTTTAGTGACTTTGCATTTCATTCTTTTCTCATTATTACAATGGCCCATCTGACATCTTTATATCATATATTATTCTTCATTGAACCAGCTGATTGAAAAATGCAATATATCGAGACGAGCGTGATGGCATAGTGGTTATCATGTTGGCATCGGAGGTTGAGAATCTCAGGTTCAAATCCTAGCAAGTCTGACTCATTAATCTATGCTCAAGACTCAGCCCCGAGTGATAATAACGTGGGTAGTCTCGGGTGAACCACAAAGTTCGTAACTTTCCAATAGAATTAACTCTGTTCACCTATAAAGTGGCCACTGGCGTAGGACCTTGATCAGCGGGATTCACTCAGATCAGTGATTATATAGACATATATATATATATAGGGGCTGTTTGTTTGTTGCCGCTCCCAACCCTGTTTATAAAAAATAACCAACAAAATTTTTTTTTAATTTCGGGTGACATTTTGTGATTTTTTTAATGGGATTTATTTTGCTCTGGTGTTTATATATAAGCAGTAGAGTTGCTAAAAGAAAACCTTTTCTCCTTTATTTTTCGACTTTTCTCCCATGGTAGACTTGGTATAGCGTGAGCGATCATACTATGGTCCTTTTGTTCCAATTTTTGTTTTTTTAAATTATCTTAATAAAGTCTTTTTACAGTGCCCAATGTGTTGATATAGTTGACTAATTATTTTCAAAAATTATTTATTTTTTTTTTTTGGGGGATGGATGTATTTGCTATTCAAGGCGTATGATTTTCACTATATTACACTACATTCTTGCCTTTATGAAATTCTGATTGAGAAGTGTATGCACCAATGAATAAAATCCGAATTTATGCTGAATTCAAATCACAGTTAAAAGTTTAAATTCTGCACCATTCAACAATGTTTCATGTGATGTAATACAACATTTTAAAATTTTTTTAAGCCATTTCGGGCGAGTTTACTCAAATTAAGTTTCCATAGGTAATATATGAATGTACCTAAAACCACTCAACCACTTTTGAATAACTACTATAATCAAGAATTTGGAAATCGAACTAGATATTATGTAAAAATAAATATATATATATATATTTGCTACCGTACTTGAAATGATTTAAATCAATGTGATCTGAAAACCAGTCAGGTGGTAGACATCCAAATAGTCTGGATGTTCGTGGGGAAAGAACTTTCATAGAATTTTTTTTCACATTGTTGGATCTCGACTGTAAAAGATTGAGATAGTCAAAGTTAGCTCAATCAAGCTCTTCAAGCTACGCATCTCCGATCGTCCTAACATAGGTTCAATATAGTTTCTCGTATTGGATTTAAAAGTTAAGAATATTAAATTACTTCTCTTAATGGTGTATATTGCTATTCTGCTATCAAAATACGATTTTATGTCAAATTATATCTTCTGGTTATTTTGATGTATCGCATCAGAGTTTTTTTAACACAATGAGTCTCTTGACTCTCTCAACTTGATCCATCAGTGACACAAAAAAATTCTTCAACAAAATTTTCCCAATTGGGAAGCGTTGGTCATTTGTGACCACTAGGGAAGTAAGTTACAGTATTTCGATTCGAATTGATTCTAAGCATCTCAAGAAATTTTTTTGTGATTCTAATAGATACCTGTTGCGTCGCGCTTGTGCAGTTCTTTCGTTGTCGGACCTCTGAAACATAGATTTTAATATGATCTGGCTTTTTGGTGACTTTTGTAATAAATTTTTGTCAATTTTATTGTGCCCAGTTGTCAAATCAGTACATAGCTATTTCATTCTTGTTCAGTGTTTCTCGAATTTGAACAATGAATGTGTTTTTTATTTTTGTTAACTAAAAAAGCATTCTAAAATAGTTGGAAATGAATTTTTTTTAAATAGAATAATATTAAAAAAAATGGATTCGAAATTATTTTCTTAGAGATTTGTTCGAAAAAAAATATTGGAAACTTGCATCCCTAGTGACTACATTTTTTAAGATTGTTTTTAGATACGTTTAATGTCAGATTAAATTTTCTGGTCGAAACATTTCGAATCTTGACAAATTCTGATTTGATCACAATAATTGATCAGAAAGTTGGGTAATTTGTCGCTCCACAATCTGACAATGATTCTATTCGTAAATATTCGAGCTCCTGATGGATTTTCAGGCTTGCAAATTCGTGGGATTACAGATTTCTAGAATCTCACACAGACTATCGTGTAACTCTAAAGAAGCCATAATGAAATTTCAAAATATTCATTTCATGGATTTCTCGAGTTTTTTTTGCTTATTTCCTGTGTTATCCAGTGTTAATTTCCATCTAATCTGCTATATTATCCTCCTCGTGGGAATATAAAAAAATTTTGTAATCCCACAAATTGTAACTAATGTGAAAGCCTGGGTTTTGCTGTGCAGGCGCGCTTTACTAGTGGCTTATATTTGACAAAGTATAATTTCTGTTTTGTCAATATGATTTTGTTGAGAAATCATTTTCCTCAAAACCGCTCTTGAATCACAGAAATAAGTTTTCAACCTTCATATCGGGTATGCCTATCTGCCTCAGCTCATATCTTGAACCAAAAAATGTCACCCCTTCGTTCGCCACCACACAAAATCTGTTCCCTGTATTACCTAACGTTAGTTCTGCATGTTACAAGAGTCTACTAAATAGAATTTAAATTGAAATTCCTCTCAATAATCTAAAGGTGGCAACTTTATCTTTGACTCTTGCTCGTCGTAATGAAATTTGTGAATGGGGAATCCCCCCATCCCAATTTTTCTGATTTTAATATAAGTGTTTTGTTTTACTTGCTATTTTACTTTGTCAATGTGCTTTATTTTTTGTATATATTCATTGATATATTATTACGTTCTTTAAAATTAACCGAATATCGCCATTATTAATTTTTCTCAGATGATTTTATTAGATAATTAAATTTTTCGGGCTAAATTCGCTTGGAGTAAAATGACCAATTTAGAAACGAGTTACAGACGTTTGGAATCTACTGAGGAGGAAGATGAAGGGGATTCCCCTAATGATGGGCAAGCATTTTTTGGTCCATGTCGCTGATGGAAATAAAGGTATGTGCAGGCGGTTTTCTGTTGAACTTCAGTTTATGCAAGGTTAAAAAGAGTGTCAAGAAAAAAACAATTGAGAGCCACTTCTATTGTGCAGAATTATTACAAAATGTAGCACTAGCAACTTGGCTCTGTGCAACTAAGTGAAAATTATGCTGAAGAGGATTGAATTGCTATAAAAAGTACGAAATATGTGAAAAACTGCAACATATCAAGTCCCATCTATTTCATTTATCTGAAATGTTGAAAAGTTTTTTTTTATAGTCACTTGGAGTCGCCCTGTACCGGCGGCCACTTATAGACGGGCAGGGATAGAATTGCTGTAATAATATAATATGATCATTCCTGTTCGGCTTAGCCTACCAAAGTTGGGTTGAGTGGTGGGCTTAGATTATTTTATGTAAAGCGAATTTTGAATATACTCTAATCCAGAAACATTTTTTCAGCACGCTGGCATCACATAGAAGACTTAGATGCATTTTTCACAAGAGTTTATCAATATCATCAAAATCACGGATTTGGATGTATCATGCTTCAACAATGCTTTGAATTATTGTGAGTAATATTATTTAATTTTTATTTTCTTCTTCAAAGTGAACAGATATTGTATTTAGAAATGTTAAAATAAGCTACCGATCGAAGTTGCACAAAGTTTGAACATCCTGGGATACTGACAAGATAAGGTTATCTTGTCAGTATCCCAGGATGTCCAAAACGATTCGATATTCCAAGACATTTGAAAAGAAACATATTCAATATACGGTAGTAAAATTTTTTATTCAATATTCATATCAGAATATATCTCATGAAGATATGCCGCCGTTCAGAACACGAATGAATTTGAATGTATTCGAAATAGTAGAATTTGGGCATCCCTGTCACTGTCTGAACTGTTTGATTTGCTCGTAATTTCATTATACATTATTGGTGAATCTATGTTCTGTTTTATATCATAAGTTGACTTGAAAATATGTGTGTTTTGCTGGTGGGATTCCAGACTTTATCTCAAACTTTGGCTGTTTTTCTGTTTTATGTCACAGTGAATTTAATTGCTTGTTTTTCTATATTATGATCTGTTGATCAGACAGATAGAATTTCACTTGGTGGAGGATTAAATAATCTATTTTGTGTGTCTATTAGAGCCCGAACAATATGTCGGCGGACCATTACATCGGCCTAATTTTGCTGTTTACCTATATTTCAGCAGATCACAAAAAATTGGCCGATGATATCGGCCAACCGATATACATATGTTTTTTGTTCAAATGGCTAACTTGCGTAATATTTTTCGCTTTCCTCTGAGGAAATCACCAGCAGATGTTATTTGCATGAGATGAAATTTTATTCCCTCCGCAAAAAAATGCCTAGAAACGAAATCAAAATGTTATAAATATCCGAGATTTTTCAAAATGTTATAAATATCCGAGATTTTTCAATGATTAGACGTAAGATATATATCGGTTATCGGTGGTCAAAAATGTCAAAATATCGATATCGGTTGCAAAAAAGTAATACCGGTCGGGCGCAACTTAGGACCCCATATGAAAAATATTTATGTGATGGAAGCTCTGTTGCTGTGTTTTTGTTATTTTACACCATTGTAGCATTGAAATTAAAAAAGTTGAAATCACATTCCAAAAGGGGTGGCAATAAGGAGTACAGAAGTACGCTATACTTTCATGTGTATTACTAAATAAATCCATGACAGTTTTGTATCAAAACACTTTCCTTTCACTTCTGTGTCCATTTTGTTCATATTTGCTATTTTCAAGAGCATTTGAATACTCTCGTGAATGGCTTGATGTGACTACAGACGAGAGTGCTACTCCTGTACCTCTGTGTTATTTACACCCATTGGACATTGGCAACGTTGTGATGGTATTCTATTAGCTGTATAATATTGTTCACTCTGAACCAGTGCTTTTTTGACTTTGAAGTTTCGTTTCGATCATTTACCGAAGCATTTGTAGTGTCTGTCGGTATGATTTTCAGTATCTGCTCATTTCGAAGTATTGGTATTGGCAGAAAAAGTGATATCGTTGCTTCCAAGGTATCCTAAAAAAGTATTCAGTGGTCAAACATGAACTAAAGGTCAGTGATGACTCTGCTGAACGATAAATTGGAGCCCTGTAGTATGAACGTTTCCGCTTAGAGTGCATTTGCTTGTACTACATTTTTTAGTAGCTCTTTGCTGTTATGTGCTCGTTAGTTGGTTACTTTCAGGCACTGCTTCCGACTTGCTCAGAGTGATTTTTGATAAAAAAATTTAATAAAAATTGGAGACCTGCGCGCGGAAAAAAAGATTTTTTGGAGACTTGCACTCGGAAAAAATATTTCCTAACTGGGGAATTAAATTTATTTTCATTTTTTCAGTCAATTTGTATTCGTCGTCGGTTTTGCTGCTTTTCTAGTTCGATGTGTAAAATATGATGTTCTATTCTACGACAAACCAATAAATGAAACTAAAGTGACACTTAGTGATGCTGTTTATACTGGAGGCCAATGTTCTAGCAGGCAAGTTTGTTTTCTCTTTATGTTCTTTTTGTGTACGGCAGACTGGCAGAATGCCAGCTATTCAGACACCCGAAGAAAATGGGGGTTTTTCAGAAAAAAATTTAGCAGTTTGTAAGTTAAATTTATCTTTGAATGTTCTTTGTCTTAAACTACTTGGAACTCAGAATGGGTAAACTTTAGCTTTGTAGTTGTAAATAACTTTTCCATGTAATATGTATATGTGTGGTTCATGTACCTTGGTGCTCTCTCCATAGAATCCCAGTTTTGTTAACATTGTATTTCTAGGGCTCGGCAATTCGGATCGATACGGAGCACACTCTATTCAAATCGTTCCCTAATCGTTCATAGGAACATAAACTTGCTAAATGAAGTGAAATTTCCATTTTTAACAATAAAATACAATCGATTTTGGTCAAATTTGATCAAAATCGATTGTATTTTGTTGCTACATTATTAAAATTGTTTCAAATTATTAAAATTGAATCAAAAAATATACACTATAAACTATAAATGTCTTGATTTTCCCGATGGAGACATGTCGTAATACTAAAAATGGGATGTTTGTTATTTACACGGAATTAGTGATTCGATCCGATTCGCAAAAATTATCCGAATCAGATTCGAATTCCAAATGATTCTCTTTTGCCCACCCCTATATGTCACATTTCACTTTTGTCTATTTTATTTGTGAATGGTCTCACTAATCCATGATTGGTAATACCAGGGGGGAAAGAATCTCGGTTTTCGTCGGATGACCATAATTTTCATGTCGTTTTTTTTCTGATAGACAAGAAAGCTTCAAAACCATCAACACTTTTGAACTTTTTTATACAGTTTTCTTGCTGCCACACACTCAAAAAGTCACATTAAGATCTTCTAACTACAGATTTGCAATGGAATAATCTCCATTTTCTAAATTATCTTCTGGTGAAACCTTCGGGTATCTGCGTAGCAATCTACCAGTCTAGATAAAAGCATAATTTTATATTTAGAATCGGGGAAAGTGCACTTCTAGTCATTGTTCTTCTAATAGCGGCTATATTCTGGGGAGTGCGAGCCGTCAAAGTTTTGTACAATTTCTTCAGATTGACTGAAATCAGAGCGTTTTATTCAACTGCATTGCATATTAAGCCTGTGAGTACTTGTTGTAAAAATTGTTGCGAGTGGGACGTCAATATCGACCATATTTTTATGAATGTCGACTAGCCCTCAAGGCAAACAAATAAGCCAGAGAGCTCCACACTATGCCACAGTTAATCAATAATGAGCCTAGGAGTATGATACAGTTAAGCAGATATCAAGTAATCAAATAAGTAAAGAAGGTAAACAATAGCAAATGATGCTTCTGGCAATAATAGCAGAGAGTAATAGAGACCTGGTTTGCTTCAAGCGTTGGGAATATGCTTTGAGCTACCAATCACTACCCTCCTGTGAGAAATGATTATATGCGAGAGGTCTGTTGTACACCTACCTCGCCAGTTGGTTCATGTAAACACTGCTTACGGCTCCCTCCACCAACCATGTCCATGCACAGGAAAAATTAAGCCAAAAAAACCTTCACCCCCAATGCCGAATTGGTGTTTGGACAAGAAGTTGTGGTTCGCCATTAAACCATATTCTAGGCTGTCCTCTCCCGCAGGATAAAAATGAACTCCCTACCCTAGACATTCAAATAAAAACCAAAACATTCACAATGTCTGACTATAAAACTTCACATCTTGATCTGAGAACTAAATCAAACATTTGCTTTAGCCAACGCATTCGAATCAGAAATATTTCTGGATTAGGTTGTTGCTGCGTGATTGCCTATTCAGTTGAATAAAATAAAATTTGGAATTTAATTACTAAATTTTGAACAAGGTTTTCTAAAATCCCTTTATTTATCATATTTGTTTTCCCATCATTTTTACATAGTTTTTTACATTAGTTTATTTAGAGCTAGGCGAATCCGCTATTTCAATTATTAAAAGACGTGAGAAAGGACATAAATATTTCTAGGATTTAACTTTTTTTTCTTTTAATGTTTCAGAATGATTTGGACAACACCACCTGGCATGAGGTTCAACATAGACTTATGAGGGTCCAGTCGGAACAACAGATGTGCATTCATAAACAGGATTTAACAGAATTGGATATATATAACAGGTAAGAGAGGGTGAGGCCTTTTGCAGGTTATCATCACCCAGGGCAGATACCACTTATTGCATTTGACCATGGCCGCTCAGTTCCATTTGGGATGTTTTTCGCTTAGATTGCAGTTGCTGGTATTAGGTCTTTCAATATCTCCTTGCTATTAAGTGGCTGTTAGTTGGTTTCTTCAATGCACTACTTTTGTGATTTGATTCTAAAAAAATATCTAAACAGGATTGGAATTTTGAATGATTTGATTCTACCCAGCCCTAGTTGTAAGGTTGTGAAAGTCAATTCATGTAATAACATTAAAGATATTACGACTTTCCTTTTATATGTCTCATGTTTCATTAATTACTGGTGTCACATATATCATAACGTCACTAATCAATTAGTTTTGGTCTTGAGTTTTATTTGTCTCGGGCGGTGTTATAATTATTCATAGTATATACAATGTTGACGCAAAATAAATCTCGTAACCAGATATAATTGTAAATATTGTTAATTGCATATTGTGAAATAAATTTAATTTCATATCAACTTGTAAAAAATACAGTCGCGAGGAAATTAAGGGAATAGGCAGTATCCCTTGATATATCTTTTGTTAGAACATTATTTATTTTTTTTTTTTATTGAATTTCACTCTAAGCAAAGCTGGAAGCAGCTCCCAAAGAAAACCAACCAACACACACTCAATAACAAAGAGCTACTAAAAGATGTAGCACTAGCAACTGCACTCTGAACGAAAAACATTCCAAATGGAACTGAATCGTCATGGTAAAGTGCAGTGAGTGGTATCTGTTCTGGGGAATGGTGAAATCATCTTCCATTTTTTTGCTTATGCAGAAAATACGTTAGGACTATTCTGAGGCCGTACCTACATGGCATAAAATGTGTCTAGCGACAAGCAACCAAACTGTGAAAAAAGGTTCAAAATCATCAATGCTGCTATGAAATAGCAGTGTTGATGGTTTGAATCTTTTTTGCCAATCCGAAAAAAAGCTGGAACATTTCGGACTTAAAAGACATGATTTTGTCACCCAGTACAGTCTGTTGCTTTTTATAAATGCATTTTTTGGCTCGTGTTTGAAATATATTGATCAACATAGCAAATGAGCTTTGACGCTTTTGTGATTTTTTCCATTTCAACTTCACTCTAACTGTGGAACAGACTAAAGGCCACAACGCACATGGAGTTGTCTTATCGATGCCTTGTAAACAATAACGGCCATACTGGCATAAAATGCAAGGTTAAAATTAAGCAAACTTAGAAAAAAACGTAACTTACGCGAACGTGTATCATGTATGGCCTTAACACCCATATATACTAGAGTGTGTACGTCAGGCACAGGAAATACATTAGTGCAATTCTTGAGCCAGTGACTTTATAGGCTGAACTGACTAAAATAAATTGATTGAAAAGAAAAGAAATGCGAAGAAAAACTATGTTTAATGATAACTAGGGCGTAAAAAATTATTTTGAAAATTGAAATAGTTCCAACAAAATACGATCAAAAAATTTATTTGACATTACTCAAATTTGAGATATGACCTTAGATATCTGAAGTACATTCTCTCTTTCGGTTTGTTTTCGCGTTATTAGTGGATTTGTATCTCTTAATTGAAAAATTTTGTCAATGCTTGTTGAGTATGTCACTGATTGATCGCGTTGACAAGATATGTTACATCTGTGGCCAGGGCTGGACAATTCGATTGAATGATTCGAATCAATTCAAAGCACAATATATTTGAGTCAATTGTGGATCGTTCATAGGAACAAATACTTACTAAATGGACTAGAATTTTCATTTTTAACGACAAAATGCAATTTGATTTGGGTCAAATTTGACCAATGATCTTTTTTTGTTCGGCTTAGCCTATCCAAAGTTATTACACTCAGGGTTGAGTGGTGCTCATGGATTAACGAGCCGGACTTGTCAGGACTCCCACCCAAGATCATCAACCTGCGATGCCAACATGTTTAACCACCAGGCCATCGTGCCCACAAAATAGCTAATGAGATATAAAGTGGGAGGTTCGATCGAATAATCCTATCCAAGAACCATTCAATATTATTTATTACTAAACTTAGTTTCTAAAGCTCCTTATTAAAGCAAGGTTTGAAATATAATCCCTGTCATATTTCCTGGATTATTATCTAGCTTAATACAATAATCGTTGTAACGGTAAAGCCATCTTATAGTCGATCTAATTGCGCAAACGGTGATGTGCAAACAATATTTTATATTTTGCCAACGTTTGCCTGGAACGTTTCGAACATCGTTCTTCATCAGGGCAATGGAAAGGTTAAGTCATCGTCTTTACTATATACTGGAAAGGGGTAGTTCTAAAATAAGCTGATAAACAAAAGATAAAATACTCATAAAAGGCTAAAGATAAATGTCTATTCCTATCTGTGTTGAAAGACAGTCTGATAAGCTGCCGAAAACATGAAAGTCTTCTTATAATTCATTGTCTGTGATATGCTGTTGATATGAAATGATTCTAAAAATAGTCTTTTTCTGTAATGATCTTCTCTTTTTAATATAGTAGCTTCTTCGCAATTTATTCCATGGTCGTTGCAGTATGCATGCTCGGATAAGGCTGACTTCTCAAAATCACATTTTTTAAACAACCCATTTCAGTATACAGTATTGTCGATGACTTAACCATTCCATTGCCCTGATGAAGAACGTCTGTATAGACATTTGAAACGTTGGCAAAATATAAAATATCGTTTGTACATCACCGGTTGAGCAATTAGATTCACTATGAATATCCCTGGCAATCACTCAATCTTTAGGTAAAGCCATTTAACAATATTCCTTGTTTGAACGCCTTTTATGACCCATAAAAAATATATATCTTTAATTTCCAGAATCCTACGATTCAAGAACTACATGATAGCCATGGTAAACAAAGAAGTTCTGCCGATGAAATATCAAGTTCCTTTCCTCGGAGAATCAGTTTTTTTAACCCAAGGATTGAAGTTCAATGTGGAACTTATCTTATTTTGGGGCCCATGGTCTCTTTTTGCTAACAACTACAATTTGAAGGTACCTATTTCCTAACAATTCGCTAACAGCATTCGGTAATTTTTTTCTACTTTCAACTTTCCCTGCTCAAAATCATACCCCTTGCCTTGCAGACAATAAAATTTGTGCATTCAAAATCCGGCAAAATGATAATTCTTCTGCAAAATGGGTCTGAGAGTTGAATATCACCTTTTAATGTATTATATCCTGCAATACAATCATGATTTATGTCAAATTTGGTTTGGAATCATATCGAATCACTAATCCCATGGAAATAACAAATATCCCATTACTACTATTACAACTTGTTTCCATTGTGAAAATCGAGAACTCTATAGTTTATATTGTATTTTCAATTCACACTACTTGTCTAAGAGCACCAATTTTCAAATTTGAACGATAAAATGTAATCGATTTTGTCATTGAAAATGAAAATTCTAGTTTATTTAGCAAGGTTTTCTAAAATTTGACAGAAATCATGATTGTATTGCACTCGCATCCGTCTTCTTGGTGAAGGAGTGTTATTAACCCAGCGAATTTAAGATTCAGTATGGAACTTATCTTATTTTGGGGCCAAAGGTCTCTTTTCGCTAACAATTATAATTTAAATGTAATTAACTTTTTCTCAATATTAACGAACTTGGCTTATAGACCACCATAAAATTTGATGGTCTGAAATTATGCCTAAATCGTTTTTTTTTTCATTGTAATTCACTCCTAAACGAGATGGAAAGCAGTGTCCAAAGAAACAAATCGACAACCACTCATATGGCAAGAAACTTCTACAAAACATAAAATCAGCAGCTGCACTGAAAACGTTCTTAACAGAACTGAACCACTATTATACAGTGCAGTTAGTGGTATCGGCCCTAGGTGATGGTAAAACCATCTACGGCTTATTTGTTTCCTTTAGTTGCCTCTTACGACACACATAAAGGACAATCCTTAACTAGAAGGAAACAAAGAAGTGATTTTATCATTGCCCAGGGCAGATACCACCCACTGTACTTTACGGTGGTGGTTTAGTTCTGTGTGAAATATTTTTTCTGCTTAGAGTGCAGTTGCTCACATTTTGTCTTTTAGTACCTCATTTTCTCATTTGTGGCTGCTCTCGGCCTTGCTTAGAATGGTCTGCTTTATATAAAAGAAAAATCAAATCAGCCTGAAAAATCCTATTGCAGGAAGAGTATAAACGTCGACAAAATCGTGATGAGCTCATCTCTCGTCTTGGTAATCAAATGTGGTGGGCAGGATTCATCAATTTGTTGCTGTCGCCGGTGATATTTGTCTGGCAGATTTTATATTCATTCTTCAGCTACGCGGAAATATTACGTCGAGAACCAGGAAGCTTTGGTGCCAGACGGTGGTCAATGTACTCAAGATTGTATTTAAGGTTTGGAATTTTTTTTTAAAAAAAAATTTTTTTCATGAAGGGGAAGATTGTATTTTAGCGTGCATAAATTGAGTTGGTGCTCCTTACCTTGGTTAGAGTAATTTCCCATCTTAAAAGTATATATCATGACTTTATCATGAATGGGTCAATTCAGAGTAATCAGAAATAAAATAATTTTGATCAAAATTCTATGATTGTGTGGTTCAGTTCTGCTTAGGGTGTTCTCCACTTAGAGTGCGGATACTGATCCTACATTTTTTATGGAAAATTTCAATTTGCTTAATGAAACAAATTTTCTGATTTTTTTTTATATCCTTATTAATAAATATTAATATTTCTCTTGTTCAGGACTGGGTATGCCAATCATAGGTGCAGAGATTGCATAGTATTTTTAGTTTTATTTCCTAATTATTTTTATCATAAATATATTAGACCCCTAAGCGTAAATACATAAATTTGTTCAACCCTTCTTGATGTGTTCATAACTGTTTGGTCACCATCCCCTCCCGGAGATTCCATGCTTCGCCTAGACCCATAATAATAATCAGAAACAAAAAAGGTATATTTTCTTGCCAACCATCAGTTGTTTTCTCTATCCAGGCATTTCAACGAACTTTCTCATGAATTCCAAGCCAGACTAAACAGAGGATACAATCCTTCCACAAAGTACATGGATTCGTTCAATTCACCTGTGCTGACTATAATTGCAAAGTAAGCTTGATATATATTTGTTGTGCTCAGTATAATCTCATTCTATAGTAAGCTTCTGTTTTAAACTTGCATAGCACTGCTGATGCATTTTTTTAAGAAGCTGTACATTAGCTACATAATGAAACAGAGAATGCTTGTTTTATTGCCTGTGTTCCTTAAAGTGGTGCTTAGGGTCATTTCATTTTCAGTGACCCACAACATAATTATCCACATGGTCGTCAATGTCAGCACCCTCCCTGTAACAATCGAATATTTTTTTTTTTTATTGAAATTCAATCTGAGCAAGGCCAGAAGCAGTTCCCAAAGGGAACTAACCAACAGCCACTCAATAGCAAAGAGCTACTAAAAGATGTAATACCACAGAAAAGATTCCAAATGGATGGTAAACCATCTACCACTTCTTTGCTTCCTTTTAGTCGCCTCTCACAACACGCTGGAAATACGCTAGGACTATTCTAAGCCCGTGCCTACAGGACCGGTTGTTGCATTTTAACACGCTGGAAATACATACAGGTTTTTATCATTTTAACATTTTTTTTTTTTTTTTTATTCATAGCACTTCTTACTCGATCACCCTGTCCAAGATTTTTTTACAGCAACTTCTAGACGGACAGGGTTACAACAATGGAAAGATATGATCTTTTCCTTTTCAGCTTAGCCTACCCAAGGTATTACACCCTGGGTTCCACTTCTGGCATTACTGGAACTAACTTTACTCCCTAACAGGGCCCAACCTACAGCCACGACAGTACTTATTTACCAAGTAGCTGTAGGCTCAGCCCGTACCGAACTGAATTTTTTTTATTATTGATGACAAATTTTTTGAGAATGTCTGCGTGGCATTTAAGAAGTGGTAGATGGTTTTAACCATTGTTCAGGGCAGATACCACTCACTGCACTTTACTATGTCGCTTCAGTTCTGTTTGGGTTGTTTTTCGTTTAAAGTGCAGTTGCTGGTAGCACATCTTTTAGTAGCTCTCCTCTTTAAAGAGGCCATTAGTTGGTTCCTTCCAGGCACTACTTCACACATTGCTAAGAGTGAATTTTAATAGTAAAAAAAAAAAATTTAGGGAGCTTACATCTGTGCAATAATTTTTTCTTTATTTTACTTCCCACAGAAACACTGCATTCCTTGTTGGATCTGTTCTTGCAGTTTTACTTGTATTGACTGTTTGGGACGAGGATGTGTTGAGGGTGAGTGGAATGAGCACTTTATTTTTTTAATACAGCTTGGAAAATTATTAATAGTGATATAGGATAGAGTTTCGTTTTTATCCTGCGGGAAAGCCGAGAGGCTCGATGGCCTAGTGGTTAAACATGTTGGCAACGTAGGTTCGAGTCCCGGCGAGTCCGGCTCACTTATTCATGCCCACCACTCATGCCCACCACTCAACCCAGGGTGTAATGACTTGGGTAGGCTAAGCCGAACAGGAAAAGGTCAAATCTTTCCAGTAATTGTAACCCTGTCCGTCTATGAGTGGCCGCTGTTACAGGGCTTTGGACAGCGTGATCCACTGCTAAGAAGTGGCTACCAAAAAAAAACATGGCGAACCACGACCTCTCGTGCAGATACCAGTTCCGAATCAGGGGTGAAGGTATTTGGCTGAACGTATTTTTTCTCTTTTTTTCTGTGCATGGACCTGGTTATTAAAGGAAGCCGTAAGCAGCGCTTACTTGAACCACTGGCGCCGGCGAAGCGTCCAGCAGACCTCTCACATATAATCATTTTTATTGGATTTGAACACAGGAAGTCAGGGATGCGTAGCTCGAAGCGTATTGCCAGTGCTTTCACCGATTGAGCTAACCGGGCACCTCAAATATACATATATCTATTTCTTTTTTCCTGAATCGACATCTACCACTCCTTTTCCGATTGATAATGTTCACAATTTTATCTTTTTATGAGATCTTGTCTTGTCAATCTAACCAATGTGGCATCAATAAGGTACTGGTAAGGTATTCGAGCATCGTCTTGGGCCTGTTGCTTCTAGTACTTCACTCTGGGACACCCCATAATATTGCATGTATTTTTTTTTTCATTAAAATTCACTCTAAGCAAGGTTGGAAGCAGTACTTGGAAGGAATCAGTAACGGTCACTAAGTTAGTAGAGTAGAGAGCTGCTAAAACATGTGGTACCAGCAACTGTACTCTAAACAGAAAACATCCCAAACAGAACTGAACTACCGTGGTAAAGTGCAGTGAGTGGTGTCTGCCCTGGGCAATGTTAGAGCCATCTACCACTTCTTTGCTTCCTTTTGGTCTCCCTTTTCGACACACAGAAAATACGTTAGGACTATTCTAAAGCCCGTATTTGCAGGGCCTAAATTGCTCTTTGAAAGCTTTTTTGTACATCAGGGTTCGAACCTGCGTCATTCATTAGGTGTTACGTTTGGCGCGTATTGTTGGGTTTCATCATGCCATGATTCTTCTAGACACCTCTTGGACACAGTAATAGAATCGAAAAATGTGGGGTTTACGATTGCCCTAATGCCCATGTGTTTTAAGAAGTGGTGGATGGTTTTACTATCACCCTGGGCAGATACCACTCACTGCACTTCATGATGGTTAATTCCAGTTGGGATGTTTTCTGCTTAAGAGTGCAGTTGCTGGTATTATATCTTTTTGCAGCTCTTTGCTGTTATGTGTTAGTTGTTCCCCTGCTTTAGGCCTTGATAACGAGCAAATTTCAAATGATTCCTGGACACTTAGGCGATATGTTCCACCAAGTCTAACATGTTTTTTTATTAGATTTAGTTAATCATTGCCTATGTAGAAGTAAATTTTGTTTCTGATGTACGTGTGCCAATATTATGGGTTATTGATCTTGGAATATATTTATCCGGCACTAACCAACCAATGCAAAAACGTTCTTAAATCAGTATATTCTTTTTGCATTCAGGTCGAACACGTACTGACGACTATCACACTTTGCACCATCATTGTGACGATTTGCCGATCATTCATTCCAAAGGAGGTGAATCATATTTAAGCAAATGGCATTTGAAATTCCCCATATAATTCAAATGTTCCTACATTCAAATAAAAAAATTACTGATATTTGACTCTATTTTGCTCATTTAGTAGTAAAGTCATGATCGAAGTCAAAATTCTTCAGAAAAGCATTTTTAAAATACTTATCTGAAGAAGTCTGACTTTCGTCAGACGAAACGTTATAGAAATAAATAGGTTCAAAGTCTTGCTTCACACTTACACAAATTTATTTCTGTAACATTTCGTCTGAACAAAGTCAGACTTCTTCAGACGAGCATTTAAAAATGTTTTTTCGCATCGTGTGAAGCAAGACGAACCTTTCTAGTTAATCATAATTACTTTTGCTACTGTATCCTTGTACTTACTGCATACGGATCCGCAAACACAAAGGTACAGAGGAAGGAGGAGTAGTTAGTCCACGCCCCCCAGACCAATAGCAAAGTCTTGATTTATGTCAAATTTTACACCATTAAAATAAAATAGAATTCATTTGCTATAGTAAAATGGAAAGATTGACCTTTTTTTGATAGTTTCCAGTTGTTAGAATAATCTATCCCCTACCGCTACTAGAGCCCGACCGATATATTGGCCTAATTTTGCAGTTTACCGATATATCGGCAGATCACAAAAGCGGCCGATAATACCAGCCAACTGAAATAAACATACAGGCACGCACAATTCTTTCCGAATGGTATGTTTTTTGTTCAAATTTCAAAATTTGTGCAATATTTATCGCTTCCATTTAGGGAAATCTCCAGCAGATGTTATTCGTTTGAGATGGAATCTTATTCCACCCTCCCTCCGCAAAAATTGCCTAGTAACACTTCAAAATGTTATATCTTAATTTGCCTTTACATGTTCTTACATTATGATTTAGATTTTTGGAGATTTTTGCAAGTTTCACATAAATATCAGATAAAATATCAGTTATCGGTGGTCAAAAATTGCGAAAAACATTATCGGTCAGGCTCCAAATGCTATTAAAAAAAAAATCACAATTTCCTTTTTTTTTCAGAATGCGGTATCCTGCCCTGAACAACTCATGAAGAAAGTGCTTGCCCAGATCCATTACGTTCCTAGTTCATGGCATGGACAAGCTCATACTAATGCAGTCAGGGATCAGTTCGCTCAATTGTTTCAATATCGAGCGGTGGGTCATAGGTCATTAGGGCTGGGCAAAACCGAATCATTTGAAATTTGAATCTGATTCGAAGAATTTTTTCGAATCGGATTGAATCACTAATTCTATGTAAATAACAAATATCCCATTTTTACTATTGTAACTTGTCCCCACCATGGTTATCAAGAAATTGACGTCTATAGTGTTTTTCAATTCACACTACATTGTCTAAGAGAAACAATTTTCATATTTTAACGGAAAAATGCTATCGATTTTGGTCAAATTTGACCAAAATCGATAGGATTTTGTCGTTAAAAATAAAATTGTAGTTTATTTAGCAAGTTTTTGTTCCTATGAATGATTCATGATTGATTCCAATAAATTGTGCTTCAAATCTCTGAATCGAATTGCCCAGCCCTAGTCGTAATTAAAAATATTTATTGGCTTTTACTTGAGATTAGTGGTAGACAAAATCCATATTTTTTGAAGTCAAGATTGAAACTGATAAATTCTTAGCATTTAATTGAATACTAAATCAGATATTTTATATTTAATTAAAAAAAAACTGATCTATTAAAAAAATTTTGACACCCGAAGTCATGCCCTGTGGGGATCTACAGAATTGCCTCACATATTTCCTGCGTGTCGTAAAAGGCTAAAAAAATGGCAAAGAAGCGGTTTCAGGTTTATCTTTACCTTGGGCAGATGCTGCTCACTGCACTTTATTATAATGGCTCAATTTTCTCTAGCAATGCTTTTCACTCAAAGTGCAGATGACATTTTTATGTAGTTCTTTGACATAGGGGTGACTGACTTCTTAATTCAACTCAACCCAGGGTGTAATAACTTGGCTAGGCTGAGCCAAACAGGAAAAGATCATATCTTTTAACTCCGCCTATAAGTGGTCACTGGTACAGGTCAGGAGGATCCACTCCAAGAAGTGGCTATAAAAAAATGCATACTTCACAAGTTCAGCTAAATAAGTCAACTTGTAATAATCTGAAACCGTAGCTGCCGACTTCTCTATGGCAACTCAATTATGCATTTGTGACCTTGACAGAAGAGTCAATTATATATATATATATATATATATATATATATATATATATACGTACATTGAAAATTTAATCTCTCTATCAGTATTGGTGGATTTGAGACCTTTTGTTCGCTGAAGATAATGGCATTAATGTTAGGATAGGATATCATTTTTATCCTGCGGGAGAGGAAAGCCGAGAATACCGTTTAACCATATGGCGAACCACGACCTCTCGTACAGATACCAAGTTCCGAATCGGGGTGAAGGTTTTTGGATTATCGTATTTCTCATTTTTCCTGTGCATGTACCTGGTTGGTGGAGAAAGCCGTAAGCAGCGCTTACGTGAATCTCCGTGCACCGACGAGACGTCCATTAGATCTCTCACATATAATCATCATCCCCCACAAGATTCGAACCTGCGTCATGCCAATCAGACATGTGTAGCTCAAAGCGTATTCCCAACGCTTTACTGATTGAGCTAGCCGGGCATCCCATAGTTCGTAGTATTTGAATGAAAACAAAATTAACCTTTCCGTTATTAATTTAACAAAAATTAATCTCTTTCTAGGTATATATCCTAGAAGAAGTCCTCTCACCCTTGATCACCCCATTCATTTTAATGTTCCCGATGCGGAACAGGTCAGCTCGGATGATCGATTTCTTTAGGAACTTTACTGTTGATATTGCTGGGGTCGGAGATGTTTGTTCTTTTGCTCAGATGGATGTGAGGAGGCACGGAGATCCTAAGGTATTTGATGTAACCAGAGATTTTTTTTTGGGAAGCGGGCGCTATTTGAAAATACTAGATAAGGTTGAGTCCGAAATACATCAACGATTTAAGAAGTTTTTTCTCGCGAACTTCTGTGATTTGGAATGCATTGCCTTCACACTGCTTTCCCGATCATGTGGATCTCCAAACTTTCAAAACTCTAGTGTTTTGGGAGTGAAGTTCCCTAAGGTTCAGCGCATCGAATAGACATGGTCCATCTATGGCTCATGCTTGACAAAATAAAATTTGTGATCATTATCACTAATTTTAGACTAATAGGATGCTTAAGAAGCATGAACACTTTCCATTCCTGATTCAAAAAATTTTTGTCAAAGCAGCTGTTGTTAAGTATGAGTCACTGATGGATCGTGTCGATTAGACACGGTCCATCTGTGGCTCATGCTTGACAAAATAAGTTATACCATTCGGTTATTCCTACGAACAAATATTTCTTATATTATTTTTCAGTGGCAAGCAACCGATGAACCGGAACCTCCTACTCAACCAGCGTTCACTGCGGAAGGAGGGAAAACAGAATTATCATTGATGCATTTCGCCATCACAAATCCTAAATGGAAGCCGCCACAGCAAGAAGACAAGTTCTTGAACGATTTGAAGGTTGGTCAGGCTTGGCAGTATTTCAGTGGTTCTCAACCATGGTCATTGGGCCCCATTATTTTTTTTGTCCCTTTTATTTTTTTTTGTTTTGTAGGGGAGAGGTCGTCCCGTATGATGTGTTGGGTCGAATTTAAAATATTTATATTTTTTTGAGGTAAGCAAACGCGTTTTACTTCTAATGTTTCCTTGAAACTTATTCCATTGCACGTTTTTAAACTTTATTTTAGGATTTGTTTGCTTTCCCGATAACTCTGTAATGTTATGTCTTTATTTGTATCGTCTTTTGTGTTGACAGAGGTGTCGAAATAAACTATGTCTGTGTCTATAATAGGGACCATGGGATGTGCTCTGATTGACCATGATTAATACTGTCCAATATATTCGATTCGAAAAATATTCCAATTTCCAGAAAATGGGTGGAAATTTTGACGTATTTTACATTTTCTGAGTTAATGTTTTTGTTTGTTTATTATAATACTTCTGATTCGATTCGATCCAAACATATATTCGATTTCGGCCACCCCAAACCATGATTGTAGATAAGGTTTTCTGATACGGCATTCACTGAAATGAAAGATCATATTAGACTTGATGTGAGCAGCATCATTTGTCGGGCTGTCCGATACAAAAGCCTAAGTTCCGGACTTACTACTTGAAATTTTGAGAACCATTCTGATTTTGTTCCATTTGTTTTCCCACTGATGACATGGTACATATTTTTTTATATAACCTCTTCTTAGAGTGGATCACCCTGTCCAAGTCCTTGTAACAACGGCCACTTATAGATGGACAGGGTTACAGTTACTGGAGAGATATGATCTTTTCCTGTTCGACTTAGCCTACCCAAGTTATTACACCCTGGGTTGAGTGGTGGGCATGGATTATTGAGCCGAACCCGAGAGCTTCAACCTGCGATGCCGAAATGTTTAACCACTAGGCCATCGCGCTCACTTATATATGACTCATGCTTGAGTTATTTGGAAATAATCATTGTTGGGCATGTCAAAGTTTTCATTTTGTACAGGTTGCTATTCCTACTTAGGAAAGTTCACCATATCAATACCTGGTAATTAGTTCTTTTTGGGGAGCTGAGCCGCTATAGTAGAGCGCCATGAATAGCATCTGCCCGGGATGAAACTATCTGTGCCGCTTCTCTTTATTGCTTCTTCCCGCATGCAAGAAACGCATTACAGCAATTTCAAATCTGGGGCGCCGATGGCCTAGTGGTTAAACATGTTGGCATCGCAGGTTGAATATCTCAGGTTCGAGTCCCGGCGAGTCGGACTCGCTTATCCATGCCCACCACTCAACCCAGGGTGTAATAACTTGGGTAGGCTAAGCCGAACAGGAAAAGGTCATATCTTTCCTGTTGTTCCTATTGTAACCCTGCCTGTCTATAAGTGGCTGCCGGCAGAGATACTTGGACAGGGTGATCCACTCTAAAGAGTGGCTGTAAAAAAAAACCTTCACCTCTTATCAATATTTCCGTTTTTCAGACCCAAGCTCACAAAGATGCTCTCTTGATCAGTAGGAACGACGCAGTACAGAATCCATTACTCACATCACTACAATCACTGGGATCTATTGGAATACCTGTAAGTAACGTGGCAAATTCTAGCTTTTGAAATGTGTTTTTGTGTGAATAAAGCTTGGAAACCAGTGATCGAATGATCTGCACGATAAATATCTCTATTTTGAATATGGTCTGAGCTTTTAGTCAAATCCTAAAGTTTTTTGGAGACTACAGTACGAAACAGTAATGAAAGCCTGCGAAAAATTAAGCAATCCTTAGTATCATTTTCTTGTTTTGGCTACTAATCTTCATCAATGAAAGTTCGTGCATGCAAACGTGCTAAATTGCGAACAGTTGTGAGTGTGAAGATCTTCGTATAACTATAAGTATGCACCGCCAAATGCTCTTTGGGACAAAAAGGGTCAAAATATCAACAGATAATGTAGTTGCATCTAGAGCTGGGTGGCATATCCGTAAGATTGTAAATACCGGTAATGAGTTTTCCAAAATTTTGCATTGCGGTATTCTTTGCAATGTCGGTTTGCCATGATACTGGTATTTCGTGACATACCGCCTGGAATGGTTACAAGTTGATGCATTATCGCATCAAGTAATAACAAAAATGGGTCTTTAGCCCATTTACACCTGCTGATACGCCTCAATCGAACTTTTGTAATGTCATGAAACAACAACCCGCCTGCATTTAGAGATATGCACATGATTTTTTTAACTAAGTCGTGCCTCACGTGTGGCTTTTAATAACGACACACTAGCATATTTTTTGATAATAGAAAATGGCTTGGAATACCGGTATTTTGGCGGCGATATGTTGGTACAATATATACCTAATACCGTCCAGCTCTAGTTGCGTCGGTAACAGTAAAAATTCTGGTGCCTGCTCATCACATGTAACTATTGCCTCTTTTTACAGCAAGCAAGTTTCCTCCATCAACCAGCCATGAGTATGATGAGTACGTTGTCTCCTCAGCAACCTATGCAGATCATGCAGCAGAATCATGAAACCATACAAGAATGTAAGTTTTGGTGTGGTTGTACTTATGTAAAATGTATGGCCGGCTACACGCACGCAAAAGAATCTCTTCTTCAATATTTGTCCGATTTTTTTGCGTTTTCTTCAGATGAATCAAGAAGCTTGAAACAATCACGTCTTGCTTAGAAGTGTTAGAGGATTCTAAAGCTGCTTGTTGGTTTTGTTACCCTAGATGCATTACTAGATACACTATATACATCAGATACACTACAGGCTTATAAATCTGTTTATATGAAATGAACTATATTTCACAGTATGCAATTAACAATGTTATACAATTAGATCTGGTTACGAGATTTTTCTTGCATCTTTCTATTCCATCCCGTGTGGAACAAATAAGGAACCGGTAAGGTTATCGAGCATATTCCCAAGGCGGTGGGTTACAGTGCCTCATCCAGGGGCACCCTGCACCCTGCGTGTATTGCTCTTTGAAGGCTATTTTGTTCATCGATCATGATCATACTTTGCCGGATTTTGAACCCTCGGCATTCATAATGTATTACGTTCGGCAGCTACCGTTGCCTTCATCATGCCACCGTGGCCCACGATAATATGCAAGATTACATTAGATGTTACTATCTTTTAGGAAATCATGTTATATTAAGTGGTTAAACATGTTGGCATCGCAGGTTGAAGATCTCGGGTTCGGGTCCTGCCGAGCCGACTAATTAATCCTTACCCACCTCTCAACCCAGGATGTAATTACTTGGGTAGGCTAAGCCGAACAGTAAAGGATCATATCTTTCCGGCAATTCTAACTCTGTCTGTCTATAAGTGGCCGCTAGTACAGGGTCAGGGGGATCCACTCCAAGAAGTGGCTATAAAAAGAAAAGGAATGCTTTATTTAAAAATTTCAGTCAAGTTTCAACAAAAAATGTTTTTGAATATTTGATGGAAACCATTTTTTCAGTTATCTGAGAAGAACCCAGTAACTATAGTATAATGCAGTGGGTCTTATCTACTCTGAATGATGGTGAAACCGTCCACCCTTCTTTGTTTTTTCAGTCGATAATTTTGATATGGACATATGATTGCTGTCATTAGAATTGCCCTAATGTATTCCCTGAGTGTCCAAATAGGTGACTAAATAGAAACAAAGAAATGGTAGGCGGTTTTGTCATCACCCAGGGCAGATACCACCACTCACTGCATTCATTATAGCAAGTCAGTCCTTTGTAAAATGTTTTTCACATAGAGTGTAGTTTCGGGGCTACATTTTGTGGTATCTCTCTTACATTGCTTTCCAACTTGCTCAGAACGAAATTCACTGAAAAAAAGTCACATCTAGCAATTTTATTTCACAGCCGTACCTCCAGAGAGTTTAACATATGAAGAGTCCATGATGACATCATCATTTCCACGGCAACAGTCGACAACAGAAAGTCATAGGCAACCTCGCAAACCTCGACTCGTAGGAGGAACGCAACATGAAGGAAGTATGGTGGAGAGTGGGCTGGGCTTGATCTCGAGTGTTGTGCAAGGTCAACAAGGTAGTTTGGACGATGCTTATCACTTTTTAAGTTGTCTATTCCATATATATTTGTTTACAAATTGAATCTTTGAATCTGATTTTATTTTAAAAATTGATAACGGGATTTAATTGGACACAATTACACTACGATAACGCTTTGTGAGTTTTTTTTTTATTGAAATTCGCTCTAGAGTGAGGCCTGAAGCAGTACCTAAAAAGAACCAACTAACAGCCACTTAATAGCAAAGAGCCACTAAAGGAGGTAGTACCAGCAACTGCTCTCCTAACTGTAAACATCCCCAATAGACATAGAGAATTTTTTTTAATATATCTTGATTGAAGGCACAATACACATGGTTGTCTTACCGATGCATTGCGTTGCATTTCGGGTAACAAAATAAAAAATGGCGATACACGTTTGTTTTGTGTAAATCGTATTTACATGCCTACAAAGCACAGACATACGCAACGAAACAAGCACTCTCCATTAGCTTGCATAGCAAACTGTTCGGTTGCGTTGGGAAACGTAGGAAAATGCATGCAGAGCATTGCGCTAAAATAAATAAAATAATTCTGAAAAAAAATGCAACTTACGCGAATGTCAAAATCTTCATCGGATCATATAAACGAATGTTCGAACCCCCAGAATCCCACATTCATGCGATGCAGCGTGGTATGTGAGGTAGATATATTATAAATATTGAGTCTTAACGGGCAGGATCTGAACAGCCAGTGTTATGGATTCGTCCAAGGGCCTGTAATTGAAAAGCCCTTCCCTACGGAGAAAACCATTTTTCGACAGCAGTGTTGATGACAGCGTTATGGATTTGGCCCAAGGGCCTCGAATTGAACGACATTCGTGCAATGCAGTAAGATAGATAGATAATAATAAGGAGTCTTAACGGACCGGATCTGAACAGCCAGCCGTAAGGATTTGAGCTAAGGGCTGCTAATTAATTAGTCCTGCTCTGCAAAGAAAACCATTTTTCGACAGCAAGGTTGATGACTTTAAGAAGTCATACACATGCACACTTTCTCGTCCAATTAATTTCAAGTAGGTTGCTATCATTAAGATATCATCTTCCTTTCTCAGGTTTTCCTCTCAACACATCAACTATGCATCAATCGACCGCGCCCCCTCAACATGCAGTATTCAATAGTATGATTGGTCGATCAGTTGGGGGCGTGGCAGCCTTCAACCAGCCACAAGGATTTCAACTAACTGAGCAATCAATGGTCGAATTGGCTCCAGTTGAAATGGGCATCAGTGCGTTGTATATGCACGAGGTAATTAGTATCTTTGTTATATAATTGCGTATACAAATATATCATATATTGCATGTAAATTTCTTCATATCACATTTTAAAATGCTTGTATGAAGAAGTCTGACTTTGGTCAGATGAAACGTTACAGAAATAAATAGGTTCAAAGTCTTGCTTCATACTTACACAAATTTTATAAATGCTTGTTTGAAGAAGTCTGACTTTGGTCAGATGAAACGTTACAGAAATAAATTTGTGTAAGTGTGAAGCAAGACTTTGAACCTCTATAGTTAGTCAAAAAAATAATGTTCTCATTTCACAGAAATATAAGTTTATAGTAAGTTTTCGTTAGAACATAGTCTAACTTCTTCAGACAAGATCAAGTTCAACCCTGCCTGAATAATGATCAGATTGTGATTCTAAGTAGGTACTTATAAAATGAAAGGTGGCAAATCAATCTATTATTGTTGTCTAGAAATCAAATTGACTTGCGACTTGTAAATGTATGACTTGACTTGCGACTTGGAAGTACAGTGACTCGACTTGTAAATGTATGACTTGACTTGCGACTTGTAAATGTATGACTTGACTTGCGACTTGTAAATGTATGACTTGACTTGCGACTTGTAAATGTATGACTTGACTTGCGACTTGTAAATGTATGACTTGACTTGCGACTTGTAAATGTATGACTCGACTTGCGACTTGGAGGTCCAGTCACTCGAAACTCTAAATTGAAATTTTGGTAAGATTTGCACTCGACTTGCAACTTGTGTGTTCTTAGACTTGACCTTTCTTGGAACTCTAAGTGCAGTAACTTATTCCCAGGGAGTGGGTTCTGATAGTCGTGAGGAACTACTAAATTGAAGGAATATGAAATGATACATTTTTTCCACAATTTTACTCTTTGTGATCTCAAAGCAATGAATTTTGTCATTAAAAAGGCCAAAAACATGTCCATAAGTAGTTCAAAGCAGAAATTTTTTTCGATATGAGACTAACTTATACCTATACTTGACACTCGGCCAATGTTTGACTGAGATACCGTCAAAACTTTACGGATATGTTTTATATGTTTCACGACCACAAGACTTCCTACCTTCCAACGCAATCTTCTAGTTGAAACGTACTTTTTCATTTCAGCTCTATCACAACCGACTGGTGCAAGCTGACAGAACAGCTAACTGGGAATCCGTGGCAGACAATTTGCAATCGGGAAGTTACCATAGCGATAACAGCAATAATGGGCCACCAAGTGGACAATACAACACTCCTAGTGGTGAATATGGTAGTGGAAGTTTCTCAAAATCAGATCAAAGTCGTCCATTGTTACAACCCCCTCAACAAGAATCACGGACTCGAACAGGGAGTCAAAATTACAATACTTTGAATCTAAATGTACCCCAGCCGACAAATTTTGGGGGTTACAGTGCCCCACAGGGACAATTTGGGGCCCAACAGACTTCTGGGACACATTTTGGGGGTTACCAAAACTCCCAAACAAGTGACCCTGGACACTTTACCCACCAACAACCGTTCATGACCTTGAATCAAGGTCGAACAGTTCCACCAAGGACTTCTTACTCTGACACAGCTATGACCCAGGGGTCACAAGTTCAAAGGTCTACAGGAAGTGTACTCCCAGAAGTGATCCCAACTGAAAATATTGATTTGGATTCTGACAGTGACGAAGCTCCTCAGGAGTTCCATTTACCAGTTGAACAGGTTAGACTTTATAAGAGTAAGATTCACAATATTATGGGAACGGAAAGACCATTCCGTGTCGAAGGCATGTGGAAAATTTTGGGTTCTTCAAGGCCGGAAGCACAGCCCTAAAAGGAACCAACCAACTTTCACTTAATGACAAAGAGCTGCTAAAAGATGTAGTACCAGCAACTGCACTAGTAAGCGGAAAAATCCCAAACAGAACTGATCCGCCATGGTGCAGTGCAGTGAGTGGTATCTGCCATGGTTGATGATAAACCATCTACCACTCCTTTGCTTCCTTTTAGTCACCTTTTACGACACCCAGGAAGTACGTTAGGAAGCGCAGAGCACACCATAGGGAGGTGTGGTCAAAATTAAATATATTTTGGTTCCAGAATTGAATCAAATAACTTTCCCGAATGGAATCGAATATTCGAATTGGAAATAATATAATAAACAAACAAGGACATCTTTCTAACAGCTCATGATTTACGTGAAAATTTGCACTTACTTATGAAAAAATTTTACAATTATCATTTTGTTGATTTCGAATTGTTGCAGAAATCGAATCGAATAATTTATGATTCGAATATTCCGAATAGAATGGAATATCTTGGACAACCCTATCCAAAGTCGCTAGAAAATTTATGTTATTTTACGATTAACTTTGTGAAGTCTGGGGGTGAATCCGTCAGGTTTGATCGCAACTTCTGTCACCGGTCGATTCACCAAATCTCAGTAATTTTGACTCGAGGCTTACTCGCAACTCTATATCAGTTGGTGAAAAATTATTTCTATATATTGGTCTCCTAGGTCTGCCATCTCCGTACTGGTGCCAACTTGGCAAGAGATTTGGGGCCAAGCAGGCTGACCAAGACTGAAATGATTTGATATGCTTCTTTTCACGTTACTTTATTTTATTCTCCTTTACAGCAAACCGAATGTTCCCTCTTGAGGATCATTTTCTTTTATATTTCTTTTTTTTTAGAATAGGGTTCGAGTTTGCGTACCATGTTATTAGATTTCCATTTATTTCTACCTTCTCGTCAGTCAAAGGAACAACTAACGACCACTTAATAGCAAAGAGCTACGGTGCTAGAGGTTGTAGTACCAGCAACTGCACTCTAAACTGAAAACATCCCACACGATAGTAAACCGCCATGATAAAGTGCAGTGAGTTGTATCTGCTCTCGGCGATGGTAAAACCATCTACCACTTTTATGCTTCCTTTTAGTCGCCTTTTACGACACACAAGAAATATCGCCTTTTACGACACACAGGAAATATGTTAGGTTTGTTTTAAAGCCCGTACCTACAGGGTTTATAGGGTAACCCTGCCAATTAACATTGTAGTAGTAGCACTCGAAAATGTGACAAATATATATCATCCGCAATTTTATAGTCATTCTAGCTGCTCAACCGGTGATGTGCAAACGATGTTTTATTTTTGCTACAATTTTAAATTTAATCAATATAACAAGTTAAACACCATTTTTATTTTCAGGACTCTCCACGTCTAGGAGATCTCCCATCTCTTGGTGCTCCACCTAACTATGAAGACGACCCTCACAATCAGCATATTATGCAAGGTAGTGTTGGATATGAACCCCCGCAAGTTTAGCAATGACTAGATTCTACTTGTATTCAGAGTCAGTTCATCAGAGTCAGCCGCCCGTCAGAAACTTACGAAATGCAGCAGTTAAAAGACCCATGTCTATCCAGGGTGAACCGTACAGTAACTTGTGAGTCTCAGCTGAACCGGGAAGATCATATCTTCCCAACAACGCTAAACCTGTTCGTCTATAATATACAATATATATAATCCACCTCAAGTTCACTGTTAAAGAGTTTATGTGAAATATTCGAGAAATTTCTGTGCCCACTATTCCAAGACACCAGCAGATTGGCTGAATGTTGACTAATATCATATTATTCTTGCAATTCTAACCCTGTCCGTGTATAAGTGGCTGCCTGTACAGGGCCTTGGTCAGGGTGATCGACTCCAAGTAATATATATAAAAAAAAATTTGGAAAGCACCATGTATGTGTATTCGTAAAGTTTGTGCGGCAGCTCTTACAAGACCTGCAACACATCTGCACTTTGAAAAGTTTTAAAGAAGAATATTCTGTAAGTAGCGTTCAAAAGCCCTTGCCTGTGGATTCATATTCTCCTAACTTACTCGAACAAAACATGTTTTGACTATATTTTTCTTAGACAGAGTTTTGGATGAAAAGTAGTTGAGATTTTACGTACAAGGTTTCCCGCTCCCTAAAATACGGTACGCAGATTTATAAATATATTTTTCATTCAATTTTTTATTCAAATATTATTACTTTGATAAACAGAAAACTAGACTCTCATTCCACGTTTTCAAACAAAGTTCGTCACAAAAACTTTGGCTTGGTCATTGCCCAGCTTCATCTGGTTTTCCTGATGAAGCTGGATTATGATCTAGCGAAAGTTTGTGTGATAAACTTGTTTGAAAGCGCGGAATAGGATCATAGTTTTCTGTTGTATAAATGCTCTACTTCTTATTCAAGAATCATTGGGACCAAAGTCACGTACGAATCGATTTTTAATGGAAATATAGTGTAGACAGTTCGTCACACGACCCTAAGAAAAATATCTTTTTTTTTTTCTTGAAATTCAACTAACAGCCACTTATTTGTTATTTTCATGGTACCGGTGATTCGATTAGGAAGAGTAATCCGAATCAGATTCGAATTCCAAATGATTCGATTTTTCCCAGCCCCTGTCTATATTGGACATACTTTTGCATTGATTTATAGTAATTAAATTATTTGAGGCACCTAGTGGTCGTAGTGTCAGCACCGCGGACCAATGATCTCTGGTTTGGGTGCCCAATGTGTAATAATTTTGATGGCTCTACCTAAAGTGGCAGAATGCCAGCTACTCTGATACTCTGACACCAGAAGGAAATTCAGCAAACGCCCAATATTGGAAAATTTTTAATACGAGTGTTTGGTACTAACCAAACTGTAAAAAAAGGTTTAAAATCGTCAATACTGCTATGAAATAGCAGTGTTGATGGCTTTGAAGCTGTTTTTTTTTCAACCAAAGAAAATGACTTGAAACATTTCAGACACCCGAAGCAAATCTCTGTCGAACCAGAATGCTACTGTCTTTCCTTTACCACAAATTCTGTTCATGTATGAGTGTCCGACACAATATAGCGGTTTTTAAACCGGTAATCGTCCACAAAAATGTAGTTTGGAGATAAATATTGACTGTGTTGTTTTATGTATTGCATGACACTGTGATGTATGTAATTTAATGTGTAAATTACTATTTAAAATATTGAATATTTTCATGTCTAAGTTGAAATGTAACCCTGCACTCGGAAATGTGGTGTACCAGTTGGCCTGGTATTTAATGGGCATTCATCTTATTGCTTTGTGTACTGATTGATCTCTGTTATGTTATAATTATATTAAATGCCGGGCTCAATAGTCAGGGTCCCTAATCAGCTCAATCTGTTAAGCATTGGGAATACGCTTCGAGCCATGCATCTCTGATAGTCCCGATCTAGGTTCGCATCTTGTTAGGGTCAATGATTGTATTCGAGAGGTCCACTGCTCGCCCCACCGGTGCAGGGGGGTTTAACTAAAGTACTGTTTACAGCTTCCTCCGCCAACCAGTTCATGCGAAGAAAAATAAGGAATATCTTGACCTCAAACCTTCACACCGATTCAAATCTGGTGCCTGCATGAGAGGTCGCGTTGCACCATATGATTAAGCAGTATTCTCAGATTTCCTCTCCCCACGATTAAATTGAAATCTCATGCTATGTAGTGATCTGGTAGTTAAAAGGCATGAAATACGGCTGATCAATCTGTAAAGCGCTGCGAATATGCGTGATTTAACCGTATTCTCATCTTTCCTTTCCCACAAGATAAAAATGAAATTTTATCTATCATATAATGTTTTCTAGCGGACTTTCCATAATTTTATAAAAAATGTATTAAACTTTTTGATTTATGATTTTACTCAAACCATGGGTTTTTAAGTCTGCGATTTAATTCAGCGTCTCACATGCTTGGGAAATTTAAACGAAACCACAATATTTAGTTTGTGAAATAAGATTCTTCTTCAGAGTGTCTGTCACTGATTACGATGAAATTCGAGCTAGAAATCTCCCGTTAACAGTAAAGGCCACAATACACATTGTCTTGCCGATGCATTGTGTTCGTTTTATGTGACAAAACGAAAACTTCTATACCCGTATGCATTGCTTTTCGCTAATCGTATTCACATGTCTACAAACACTTTGAATTGAAAGCATTGAAACGGTCTCTCTCTGTTAGCCACTCGTGTCAAACCGCGAATTGCTAATGACCCGTTTTATATATTCGTTTCATATTCCTGGTTGCTAGTTGGTTTCTTTTCCAGTGCTGATCCCAACCTTACTTGTAAATTGCAACTAGTAAAAGTTCACTAGTAAATTTCGATGAGCAAAAAAATATTTGATCCAATTGGAAAAAATAAATACTCAGCCTGGAGTAAGACTGAAAGAGTTCCCTCTACTTTATATGATTATCGTATTTTTTTTCTATATCTTTAATTTATATTCTATTTTACTCGAGTTCCTAGTATTATTTAGAACAATGTTTCTTTTTGTTTCTGTAATATCCTCGGCAATTATCAGCAAATCTTGATCATATTTGGGACAAATTTTCTCTCTAATTTTTCAACAGTTCACAAAGACATGTTATTCTGAATTGAATGAACTCTTTTGCACATTTTTATTTCGCACACATATCTTCTTCGCACATTAAAGATTTTCAGTCTATGAAAATGGAGGATAGTTCTCGTTAAATAGAGATGAGTAAATTTTCACACAATAATATTTTTGAAACTGGCAAAATTTTACATGCACTATACCGTCTTAATGTTCCTGCTCCTAAAATGATGATTGAATTCATCTAAAATAAAGAGAAAAAACGTCTTTATGTCCCTGCTCGGAAGGTTTGGCACCTTCCACCACTACTGATCAGGCCCGTGTGTGTGAAAAAATTCGATCCCGCCTCTTTCCCCAACGCTTTTTATATGTTTCATTATTTAATGCGTGAACGCAGACAACTTAACGTCTGCTGCTTAGACATACTAAAAAGCTGCCATTGAAAGCAAAGGTACAGAATCTATCTTCATATATCCGAGATGTCTGTCGGCCTATCAGTTGCGTTTTTGTACTTAAAACTCCACTAAATGAAAATCACTTCCATCTTAGAAGGAAAGCATCCATACGGAAGTGACCTTCCCGCAGATCTCTAACAGGAGAGATTTTCAAATATCACCCAAAGGCTGACAGTCCTGCTAGTCTATAATAAGTACACGAGAGTAGTGTGGATAGTTTTGAAGCCTTTTTTTATAACCACTTCTCAGACTGGATCAGAGGCCACTTATAGAGGGACAGGGTTACAATTGCTTGAAAGATATCTTTTCCTGTTTGGCTTAACCTACCCAAGTTTTTACACCCTGGGTTGAGTGGTGGACTCTAACCCGAGATCTTCAATCTGCGATTCCAACATTTTTAATTTTTTTTATTGAAATTTACTGAGTAAGGCCATAAGCAGTGCCAAAAAGGAACCAACTAATCACCACTTGATAGCAAAGAGCTACTACAAGATGTAGTACCAGAAACTGTACTCTGGAGCAGAAAACAGAACTGAACAGCTATGTTAAAAGGCAGTGAGTGATGGTATCTGCCCTGGGCAATAAAACTAAAGTGATATGAGAGAATTAGACACCAGAAGAAAATACTAAATTATGTTCCTTCTTGGCCGAGGATACTTCCAGAATGATTCACCTGTCGTTTCTCTTATTTAATTATGTTGATAAATAAATATAAATGGTTCTAAGATTTCGTATGCTGTGGATATAGGAATGCACTAAAACAGGACTGCGCAGTTTGAATCCGAAGTCAAATCCGACTTTTCTAGGCAGGATCTTTCCCAGATGGATTCCTTTTTTTTACTACGAATTCTTCGAGTCTGTCTCAGGAACTAAAGCTTGCACAATGAAGGGGGGTGTTTTAAGTTTTGCGACGAAACGCGGCAAAAGTATTTTCAATTTCGGTCGGATTTATATGTTCTCGAAGGTATAAAGTATAAATTTTCTCCGGGGGTTCTTGAAATTTTTAAACGTTATCCTGACGCTACTTCTCAACTCTGCAGAATAGATTAAAACATTTACGTGTTGTTTCGTCAATGAGAAGGGTGCAGCTGTTTTTCTTTTATACCAAAAGCTTCATGCGCGGCTCTGTAGAAGACAAAGCACGTCTTATATCAACTTCGCAATCTAGTTCCCTTATCATCTTTTTTTTTCAATTCTTCCACGCAATAACAAGATCTTTCGCGCCCATGGCCAAGCTTTTGGGCACAACCGGGGAAACGCCTTTTCTCCCTAGTTTAAGAATCGCCGTTTTAGCCCAGCTCAGTCGGTTAAGCGCAATCGTATTGTCCGGAAGGCCTGTTGTTCGATGCTTGACCGTTTCACCACCGAGCTTGCCCCTCAGCAAGGCACTTCGCGGGTAGCTGTAACATGGAACAGATACACAGTCAATCACTACAAAGGTCCGTGCTTAACGGTTGTTGGGTATAAGCCCCTGGTAGGTTCACGGACAGGTCATAGCTAGGAAAAAGAATCGCTGTTTTAAATTGGTCATGATGAATTTACATTTATGCAAATTATAAAGACCCGCGAATCATATGGAATTAGCTCCTAATACTTCAGTGGCGTTTTAAGCATTTTCCTGGGAAGTATTTACCACTATATACACTGTTAAAAATCGCAGTAAAATCACTGCTCTTTGACAGTAATTTCACTTGATGGAATTAAAATAAAACTGTAAAAACGGCTTTTCGCCAAAGTATGGGTTGTCGATGGAACGCACCGTCGAGGTGCGTCCCATCAACACCCCATACTTGGCCTAAATGTCACTGACGAAGCGATTTCGAATTTTAAAAATATGCAATTACTGCAAATAAACAGTGAATTTGCCGCAATTTTATCACTGTTATACATTGAAAAACCCCACTAGTTTTGGCACAGCGAAGAAAAATTAAAGAAGACTCTAATTTGCGAAGCATAATTATCGTTTATTAATAAAATTGAACTAAAATTAACAAGTGTAAAAATCGTTAAAAATTATGCAGGAACTTTTTTGCAATAGAAAATACTTGATTATAAGTAAAAAATGAATCCAAACCGATGAATCGAGGTTTGGGTTTGGATGTCGTCGATTCCATAGGAGGGATTCCCAACCCACTTTTGTCGATTATGAATCGCTGATGGGGGGAGGGAGGGGGTCGCAGTTTTGAAGAGCGGGGCAGCCCCTCTACGATTCTGTAATTTTATACGTAGACATTCTTAGAATAGCGAAAATTTTCGCGCGTCCCCGGAGCGCAATTGCAAAATACTGCAG
>OZ023152.1:20446996-20549297 GCA_963675895.2 Styela plicata
GTGAAACGCTTCAATTTTAGATCCATAAATTTGGAGTTGGAATGGAATCTTTCAAAATATTTTTATTCCTCAGTATCGATCAGGAAATATGCTTTTTAAATATAAAATCCTTCAGTTGCTCCTAATTGGTAAAATTAAAATTTTTATTTCATAGTTAAATTTCATGAAAGATATGTAAAACCGTTACAAATTTTGCATTTAAGTTGCTATTTTGCAAAGCGATTGTCACATTGAATGTCAGATATCAACATCCCAATGGATTCGAGTTTTGAAGCCTTTAACTTTAAAAGTGGTATCCATTGGTATGAACCTGTGAAAACGATCTGCTATCCTAGAGTGCATTGAGTGTTACCTGCCCTGGGTAAAATCGAACATCTTTGCCTCTTTTTAAAACTATTTTAATACTGCCAACTTATTACCTTGATAACAAAAACGCAATTGATTTACACATCTAGTTAAATTTGAATCTCAACTAGCGTAACTATTAGTACTTTTGCAGAATATTTTCTTTGGATTATTTTTACTTACGTCCATGGTATTTGTACTTGTCCAACCAAAAGTTTATCCTGTTTAGCATAGGCCACAGAAGGACCAGATCTTGCCAATCGATTCCTCTGATTATCCATGACAAAAATTATGTATCCAGATCAGTAATATTGACCAAACATGTTTTGTTAAGTGTGTGTCACTGATGGATCGCTCCACGAAGGTGTCTGCTGTCTGTGACTCTTTTTGACAAAATTATATTTCTGAAGTTCAGTTAACTCTTGTCCTATCTTGTGCCAAATTTGCCCAATCCATGAAAGCGTCACAAATGCCAGCTACTATATTACTTTGACACACCTGAAGTAAATCGGGTGAGCGAGATGGCCAGACATTTTGCAACACAGGATGAATATCTCGGGTTCACAAGTTTCTGATGAGTCAGGCTGGTTAATCCATGCCAACCTCTCGACCCAGGGTGTAATACCAGGGGTAGGCTAAGCCAAAAAGGAAAAGATCATATCTTTCTAACAATTCTAACTCTGTCTGTCTATAAGTGGCTGCTCGTACAGGGTCTGGGTGATCTACTCCCAAGAAGTGACTTCAGAAAAGTGGGTTACATCAAAAATAATTTAGCACACAGGCAATATTTCATGATATATCTATGGCTGGATTGAATGAATCTTTTTCAGTGGTACTGTACTGTACAAAAAGGTTCAAAATCATCAATACTGCTATGATGGTTTTGAAGCTTTTTTGTCTGACTGAAAAAAACAGACACCCGGAGAAATCCAAGGTTCTGCCGCCATAGAATATGCTTGGGGCCACACATCCCTAATCGCGTTTGAATCCGATTTGGGATGATTAAATAGCGAGAAGATTCCTTGGCATCTCGTCTGCATGCTCCGTTTTAAAGCATTCGGGAAGATGTTCTAAGCACCACAAACTTTCTGTTTTAAATATTTATTTCTTGCCGCCTTATTTTCGTTCCTTAACATACTCCTGTTTTTTTTCTCTCCCTGTATGAGTTACTTGACTGGATGAACGAGAATGAAACTAGCGTTTTTGCTCGTTATTGATTTTTCTGTTTGTTTAATGAAGGTAAAACAAAATAAATATATAGTTTTTGTTCAAATTTGTGATTTTTTGTGTTTGAGTCGTAGTGGAAGGGAGGGTGCGCATTGGCCTCCAATCTGAAGGTATACTAACTTTTATTGGGGGGGGGCTCGACGCCATGGTCTCTCCTCTTCGGCTAAATGGCGTACTTGTGTGCTCCAATTGTAGAAATTTCTAAACGTTTTTGCGCGACTTCTGCATGTAGCAATTATTAGCAGTGCTTAAAAAGTTGGGGGGGGGGGTGTTCCACTATTTTTTTTTTTCAAAGTCAAAGAATAATTTTTGTTCAATTTCATGTGGAAATGCTGTGAGGGTCCTGTGGGGACAGTAGAATAACATTTTTTTCTTTCTTGGAAATTTTTAATCTTTGTCTGCCCACCACCTCCACGATTTACAACCTTTCGCCGCCGCTCGCCCTGTATAGTACACGTGGTAAAATTGTGTTGCATTGAAGGTTCTTTTTTATATTGCAGTGATGTTTTTCCAATCAAGTTTTGTTTGATTATGAAGTATGTTCCTCGGTGGAACGATCTGAGCAATCTGTGGTCTGATCTGAGCAATTCGATACCGTAATTCGAAGCACAAATTATTCGAATCGGTCATGGGAACAAAAACTTGCTAAATGAAGTTAAATTTTCAAATCTTCCAATATAAAAAGCGTCGGGGATATGCATACCTATTTTTCTGGGTTCAAATCCCTTGCGTTCGATTTTATCCGAGACCTTGTAGGCGCAGGGGGGTTTAGGTACACCCTACTGAGCAGGAACTAGGGCTGGGCAAAACCGAATCATATGGAATTCGAATCCGATTCGAATAATTTTTCCGAATCGAATCACTGATTCTTTGTAAATAACAAATATCCCATTTTACTATTGCAACTTGTCTCCATTGTGAAGTGCGGGATATTTAAAGTTTGTAGTGTATTTTCAATTTACACTAAGAGCAACGATTTTCGTATTTTAACGACGAAATATAATCGATTTTGGTCAAATTTGAACAAAATCGATTGCATGTCGTCGTTAAAAATGAAAATCCTAGTTCACTAACAAGTTTTCGTTTCTATAAAGGATTCACGATTGATTCGAATTAATCGTGCTTCGAATCGATTCGAATGACCGAATCGAATCGTCCAGCCCTAGAAGGGAACAACCAACTGTCACTTCTATGTCAGAGCTGCTATAAAAAGCAGTGCCAGCAAGGACGCAACTGAACAGTAAGAAGAAAACATCCAAAACCGGACTGAACATATAAAATCGCTACAGTAAATAGGTTGCTATTGATTAAACAACAGAAATCCTTGAATCTTTAAGCAGGAAATCGCCTAGAAAATGCGGAAAAATACATTTGGAAATGTGATACATTACTATTATGTGATTTGTTACTCATTGAAATAAAACTACGAAAACAACTTTTGTAGTCAAATATTGGCTGTTCATGAACTGCATCGCTGAGGCCTATGACATGCGAATTCTGTCGGTACTCAAAATAGGGAGCGATCATCAGCATCACACGTAGGGCTGGGCCAAACCGAATCATTCGGAATTCGAACTTGATTCGAATTCAGGATTGATTCGAATATATTGTGCTTCGAATCATCGAATCGAATTGCCAATCCCTAATCACACGCTTAATAGTAGATAACCCAGCATTTTTTCGAGACAATCAATAATTCTATTTGGTAAAGCATGAGCCACAAATATACCGCGTCTTGGCGGCGCGATCCATCTCATGCTTGACAAAACATGTACCTTCGATAATAATGTTTCTGTTTTATACAAAGTTATGTTTTTCCAAGCATGGAATTATGATTATCCATTGCACGGCGGAGCGATCCATCAGTGCCACACGCTTAATAGTAGATAACTGAGCTGTTTTTCACATTCATAAATTCTCTTTGTTAAACATGAATCACAGATAGACCGTGCCTCGGCGGCGCGATCCATCAGTGACTCATGCTTAACAAAACCTGTTCGTTCGGAAAACATAGTCTGGACTATTTACTGGTAATAATTACTTTTTTGTGGAGCGGAATTGGCCACGAACTAGGTGAGAGATCCACGTGTTACTGATCACTTCAGGCCATTCAGTTTGAGGCCTTAGTTCGGTGTAGGTTCTGCTTAGTTGACGTTTATTAAAAGTTGTTGAAAATCGTTAAAAGTTGTCGTTTTTTGAAGAGGTTTAATAAAGAGAGATGGATTCTCTGCGATGGTAAGTCTTTTGCTAACACACGTAGTACTATATACCTGCTTTCACTCCAATTAAAATTTTTGTATAAGTAACTTTCGTTAAGATAGGATTTCAGTTTTATCCTGTGGGAGAGGAAGGCCGAGAATGCGAACCACGACCGTGCAGATACCGTTTTCAAATTACGAAGTTTTTGCCTGACCGTTTATAGATTTTTTCTGATTAAGGACAGTGGGACAGACACTTAAGTATGGGTCACTGATGGACCGCGTCGAGAAGACGTTGTTTGGCAAAAATTGGTGAAATGTATTGTTTGTGAGTGGAAAAATAAACTTGCTACGTACTTACCATTGCGTGTGCTGGTACGGACAGAGAAGAAAAAAATCCGTATTTTTATCCGGCGGGAAGTAAAACCAAGAATACATCTTTTGACCTTGTGGCGAAACCTGACCTTTGGTAAAGTTATCAGTTCAAAGTCTGTAGCCGAAGTTTTTACCGAAAATTCGAACAGGAAAAGATCATATCTTTTCAGCAATTCTAATCCTGTCCGTCTAATTGACCGCTAATACAGGGTCTTGGTCAGGGTGGTCCATCCGAAGAAGTTGCTAAAAATGTACCAGAAAAATCCTAGTAAAATTTCATCCCATGCTAAATCTTGTCTTACAACCTTAATCTTGCTGTTCCATTCAGGAGGTGGTTCTACTTGATTATGCTACTGTGTGGCTGTTTTGCGAATGTTGGTAAGTTTTTTACGTTACTCTGGTATTTTGTATAGTTTAATAGTTTAAAGAAACTTGAAGAATAAAAAATATAATTCGAAAAGCAAAGTATGACCTTTCGACTATTTCTAACATTTATAAGATGCAGATAAGTTTGCATTCCCTCCCCCTCTAAATTCCAATCGTGAAAATTTAAGTAAAGTTCGGTTTCTTGAGTAATATTGAAATGCCTATTCCCTTTAAATCATGGTAGAATGAATGCTACATTCTGTTACTGCGCTTTGAAATTTGTTGTCTTCCCTACACTGCCTGCTACTAGTATAACTAACCACTACTATTACTGGTTTAATATTGTGTCGAGTGATCAATCTTTGTCTTGTAATGAACAGCCGGTGCCCCCTCTTGTTCGTTTACGTTGTTAGATCCCTGAATGAAAGAGTTTTTTTTAATATTTTGTTGAAATTCACTCTCAGCAAGGCCGGAAGCAGTACTGGTACCTAAAAGGAACCAGCAATAGGCCACTTAATAGCAAGGAGCTGAGTACTACACAAGATGTAGTACCAGCAACTGCACTCTGAAAGGAAAACACCCCAAATGGAACTGGAAGCTCATGGTAAAGTGCAGTGAAATAGATAATGTTGAGTACACAAAAGAATATCATTTTATCCCACAGAAATATGAGTTTTTTCTTTATATAAAGTTTTTGAATTTGTTAAGACGTATTATTGACCGGAACAAACGTACATTTCGGTCCTTATAATAAAAAAAGATTTTTTGGAGTTGTGCTATTTTAAGCGATTGCTATTTTCAAAAGTGAGTTTTACTCTCAGTATCGCAAGATACCATAGATGGAAGTGGTGACGCTTCAGAGCCGGAAGATCAAGAAAATGGTGACGGAGATTCCTCGGCAATGGAAGCCGAATTCGACGTAGAGGATGAAAATCCTTTGACATCACTGGAAGCAGTGGGAAGATCACCGCAAGCCGTCACTTGTCCTGATAATACTTGCCATGAAGATGGGGGAGAGTGTGTGAGGTACGATAGGTACGTTTTTTGATTTATCCTATTTTTTCCTTTTGAGTGGGATGTGATATCATAGGATAATTTTATTTTTATCCTGTGAGAGGAAAACCGAGAATACGGCTTAATCATATGGTAAACCACGACCTCTCGTGCAGATGGTAGTTTCGAATCGGGGTTTAGATTTTTTTGCTTGCGTTTCTTATTTTTTCTGTACATAACCTGGTTGATGGGGGAAGCCATAAGCAGTTCATATGTGAACCACCGCGCACTGGCGGGGCACAGACCATCATCCCATGTAACCATCATCCCTCACAGGATTTGAACCTGCACCGTGACCATCAGATGCGTAGCTGGAAGCGCATTCGACGCTGTGCCGATAAGGGGTTGCCAGGTTTCTAAGTTTTGAATTATTTAGTGGATTCGTTTTCGTTTCATTGAAAAGTTTGGCGTAGCATTGATGGCATGAGAGTTTATTTAAGGCATGAATGCTTCATTCTTAAACAGGGACACCAAAAACGGGGGGTCTGGCTAAACAGGCTCGTTTCACACATCTTGGAGGGGCATGATCCCTGGTTTAGTTAGGCAGCCTAGTTTTTATCAAGACTAGGTTTAGTATTACTAGTCGACGTAATTTCACTTTCACAGGTAGCACCTACATAAAAATCTGGGTGAACCAGTCATTATGCTATATTTGAGACATCTTTAATTTATTTGCAATTTCACAACAAATATATGGTAGTTTTCCTTACTTACAAAAAATTAACTATGTAAAACTTCAAAACTGAAAACTCAACGTTTAGCTAGGTTGATCGGATATCGGTGAGACTAGGTGGAAGAACTTTGAATATAAACTCTGTATATGAGGTAAACTCTGTACTTTTAGCCTAGAATTGCCAACACTGCCCTGGTTTTGCTTGATGGACCTCTCCACACACTATATATACTTCAATTAAATTATACACACTTTTATATTTCAGTGTTCAGGTATTTGAGTGCAAATGTCGGAATGGTTACACTGGCCAGAGATGTGATGTCCCACCACCTGTCGACCCTCGTTCCGTGCATCCCTGTGTTCCTAATCCATGTCAGAATGGAGGGTCGTGTAGAGTGAACCCTGGAGGGTGAGTATTGCTAGTAGAGTTGATTTCTTTTTTCCAAAAAATACCCTTTGAGTGACATGGAGGATAATTCAAAGTAAGGTATGGTCCGTATAATTTTTTTAATGAAGTTCCCAGTGCACATAAGGAACCAACCAACGGCCTCCTCTTAATAGCAAAGGAACTACTAAAATGTAGTGCCAGCAACTGCGCTTTGAACAGAAAACTTACCAAACTAAACAGAACTGAACCCCCATGGTCAGATGCAGCGTGTGGTATCTGCCCCGAGCGGTGGTAAAAAACGTTTACCACTTCTTCGATTCCTTTTAGTTGCCTCTTACAACACTCTGGAAATATGTGAGAACTATTCTGAAGCCTGTACCTGCAGGGTGTTATTTTATCTTTTTACATAGCAACTCTTCATTTAATTCGTTTCCGTAGAGCATGGCATCATGCAGACGCCAGTTCTGAATTGGGAGCTTGGGTGGGTCACTGATTAATTAGGTCGCCACGGTGTGGATCATCTATGCCCCATGCACGATAAAATAATATTTCTGTATCATGTTTCAGTGTTATTATACCCCTTCCCTGAGAAAGCCTTGGAATTATATAGTTACCGTACAACAAATGGTTATTTTTTCACTCTAATTGGACATGTCATAGAATGAATTAGAATATCTAAGAATATTGAGCTCACAGAGCACCCCCATTGAGATTCTTAGGAAATCTTACTTAAGATTTGCGAGAACTGAAACTTTATCAAACTCTGTTTATAAAATGCACTAATTTCGAATTAGTCTTGGACTTCCCATCTATTATTCCAGTGTGGGATTCCTTTGTCGCTGTGCGCCAGGATTTTCTGGTCAGATTTGCACTGCTGGTGGATTCAATGCTGGTGCGTCTCGAATAAATCCATGTTTTCCAAATCCTTGTCCAGGAGCCTGTACTGTTGTACTGTAAGTACAAGACTTTTTTGTGTAATTGATAAAATAGAACAAACTCCTTTTCCCACATTTCTTCCATAAATTATCTGGTTACTTAGGTGGAATAAGTTTCACTTCATTTGTACTGTTCTACTGTAAGTACAGTATTTATATATTTTTAAGTTGTTCTGTGATTGATAAAACAGGACTGACTCTTATTTATTCCCAAATTCCTTCCATAAATTATACTTGTAATATCTACCTGATGAAGCTTCACCATGATCTAGCAAAGCTTGTGTAATAAACTTGTTTAAAAATGGGGATTAAGTTTTACTTCAGTTTTATCTACGTTCTTCTTAAAGAATCCTTGCGACGAATATCAGATTTGGATCGAAACACACTTTCTGAAATTGTCTAAAATGCCTATTTGCACGGAATGATATAAATATCATAATAAGAATAAGCTAAAAGGTCAGCAGAACCGGGGAACATATCCTCCTGGAGTTTTAAGAGTTTTTATAGAAAAATATCTGAAATGGACAAAAATTTTGCACACCCGAGGCGAGCAGGAAGCGTGCAACGTTGTTTCGTACTAGTTTTTCATTGGTCTTGCATCCAAAATGTTGCTTTTCGAACCGTAACCCCCACTCATATCTTTGGCAACTTTGTTGATATAATTTAAGTTTTTTTTACGTGCATCCAAGGTAGGTATTTGATTGCATTAGATATGCATTCAATTGCTCATAAGACCAATCCTATGACAAATGACACGTGCGACAAGATCGCTCATAAAGTCTGCCATGGTTAACGATGCAAGTGAACATTGAAAACACAAATCAGAAGTTGGTTTATTTTTAAGCAGTCAGTCACGCAATAAATCGTTTTCTTATATTAAATTTCACTTAAAATTTCACTTAGGCCAAGTAAGGCGGAAGTAGGGTCCAACCGAAGGGACTAATTGCTACTCTGTGGCATGGAGTTACTACAAGATGCAGTACCAACAACTGCACTCTATATTATATAAAGCGTGGAGCATCTCAGTTGGAACTGAACTGCCATGGCAAAGTGCAGAGAGTAGTAGATAGTAAAACGTCGTATTTCCTCAAGTTGCCTCTTACGGTGGGCAAGAAATGTGTTACCGGTAGGCAATTCTGAAGAACGTACCTACAGTCAATTACTATTTTTGATTCTTGTTATTGGTTTTTTAGAAATAGGTATCTGTGTGACTCACCAATTGGGGGTGGTGGTAGCAGTGGTGGAGTAATCGGGACGCTAAATAACCCATGTGTACCAAACCCTTGCAGAAATCGTGCCACTTGTAATGTGAGACCTGGAGGAATTGGGTAAGTGCAACCAAGGACATTAAGGTATTATTTTGGATGGTATAGTAATTTAAATTATATTGCACGATATTCGAAAATCAAAATAAATTTCTGCTTTGTAAGCAGGAGTTATGGGAAGGCGGTTAAACCAAACTTCAAAGGCGGAAAATATCGGTAATGCGAAAATGGCAACTTAGAATTAATCAAACTGGTCCAATAATCTGTATTTCCTCTGGGCGATAGCGAAACCATTCTGCACATTGGTAATGGTTGTCACAAAGTTGCCTCTGTATAATTTGCAGGGCAAATGTCAAGACAGTCTCGAAGACTATATAATAGTTGCTTCATTACTATTCACAGGAAATCATTGGGACAGTCCAATTGGCTCGTAAATTGTCATTCGCAGGAAAAAAGTTAGGTCAAGTCTGCTCCAAAATCCGGCCTTGTCTAAATGTTATTGAAACAGCTTTATATAAGATCTGGTTGAACCACAAAGCAGATTTCATAGGACTTGTGATGTATTCTAGGGTGGTAATGTATCCCAGGGCGGCAGGATTCTATTTTTCTTTAGTTGTCTGAAATGCATGTACCATAGCGGTATTGTTGATTTTTTTTCATGCTTTGATTACTAGCAGGCAAGTGTAAATATAAATTACTCTTATAGCAAATGATACTTTGCAATGCTGTCCATTTGCTGCATTTTCCTCAGAGCAGATATTTGCTTCGGATGTCCGAGCAGCAGAATAGCTGGCGTTCTACACCAGTCTCAACTGTTATAAACTTGTTAACTACGGAAAATATTTTACACTCATTAAAAATTTTTCATGATTTTCGAAAAAAAAAAATTTTTTCAGATTCAAATGCTTCTGTCAGCCCACCTATACTGGAACGTATTGTGAGCAACAATCAGGAGGGGGTGCGATTAGACAGACAAATCCTTGTGTACCAAACCCTTGTAGAAATGGGGCTACTTGTAATGTTAGACCTGGTGGTTTTGGGTAAGTAGAAATTATTTGGATATTGTAAGGAGTCGCTAGTTATAGTTGTAATCTGTAGAGGTGTCTTTGGCCTTTTAAAAATTTGTTAAAAGGTGGGGGGGGGTCAAGATTTACAAAATCGTGATAGTCTAATTATGCTGCCCCATTTACTAGGTTTCTTGGCTGAAGCTGGCATATATAGATACAGCAAATCTCGTTTCTTAGCTAAAGCAAAGAAGTTGAAAAAAAAAGATCATTGTTTAAAAGCGTGAAATATTGAAATTATATGGCAGATTTGATCAAACAGTCTAATATTTCTATCATTGGGGAATTGAAACCCCTTCCAATGTCCTCCCAACTGCACTCTACAAAGGTCTCGACTGTAAAACAGGGATAATAATGTATTTTTAATTCCAATTTTCAATTTCAGATTCAGATGCTTCTGTGCTGGATCATACACTGGTACATATTGTGAACAAGAATCCAGAATACCAGTAACAAACCCTTGTGTTCCTAACCCATGTAGAAATGGAGCAACATGCAATGTCAGACCTGGTGGAGTTGGGTATGATCTTTATTCCGCCGGTTTCAATTTTGATGACATTCTGGAATATGGTACTAAACCATATCAAGCAAAATGACTTAATTCTTTGTGTATTTGGGGCACATATTTTCGATATGTTTACTCCCTATCATTGGCGAATTGAAACCCCATCCAATATCCTCCCAACTATACCCTGTAAAACAGAGATAATACCGGTAATGTATTTTTAATTCTAATTTTCAGGTTCAGATGCTTCTGTGCTGGATCATACACTGGTACATATTGTGAACAAGAATCCAGAATACCGGTAACGAACCCATGTGTTCCGAACCCTTGTAGAAATGGAGCAACGTGCAATGTCAGACCTGGTGGAGTTGGGTAAGATCTTTTCTAACAAAATTGTGAAGTAGCAACTGATATGAAGTTTAGTACCTCACTCCCTATTATCATAATAATTCCCCATGTTAAAAGACTCTTTCTTAACCTGGGATACAATGCTATATCCTTGCAGCAACGGTGCCCTCTAGTTAGGGTGAGAATATTCTGCCAGTTTAAATTTTGATGACATTCTGGAATATGGTACCAAACCCCACTAGACCCACTGATTTTTAAATGGTAACTGCACTAAATAGAACACTTCCAAACCGAACCGCTGTATTTTGAAGTGCAGAGAGGAGTCTCGACTTGGGTGATGGTAGAACTATCTACCACATTAAGTTCTTTAGAAATATTTTTTTGTAAATAAGTTTTTATATACACACACTATGTAGACGAATTAATTTTTGTAACTGTATGTAGAAAGACCTATGTCTAGTAGGTATTCTAATCTTTTTAGCATTGATCCATAGCATCAGTAGTTTATTCTCCCTAGTATACCTTTGCTTTCAGCATACTGGTCTGCTTACACAAAGGCCTAGAAGGATAAAGTACTTAACACCACGAAATCTATCAAATCTTTCTTCAGATTCAGATGCTTCTGTGCTGGATCATACATTGGTACATATTGTGAACAAGAATCAAGAATACCAGTAACAAACCCATGTGTTCCTAACCCTTGTAGAAATGGAGCAACATGCAATGTCAGACCTGGTGGTGTGGGGTAAGTTACCATTTTTTTGTGCCTCTTTTCAGGTGCGTCTCTAAAATCTGTGATAATATTTTTTATTCAAAAGATTTATTGGGAGATTTAATAATTTGCAGACCTTTTTATACGATGAAATTTTTGCAATTTTGAGATTGAGACCTTCATAAGTATTGGCTTAAGTATAATACTTTATAATTTATGGACTGCAGTGGCAGGATTGCCAGTAGCTTGCTTAGTAGCACTGACTTGAACCCTGGTAAAATATGATAAATGATGATGATTTATGGACTGCAGTGGCGTGAACGGCCAGTAGCTTACTTAGTAGCACTGACTTGAACCTTGGTAAAATGAAATAAAAAACGATGAATGAAAACACGAGGGAGAGGGTGGATAAGGCACCATAACCCAAGGTGTTGGGAGCAATGCTAGACAACATCATTGGTTACGATTCAATTCTATGTGAAATGTGAAGTAACTGGACTCTCGAAAAATCTGGTAACCAGATAAATTGTAACATTTATTAATTGCATTCTGTGAAATAAGTTCATTTCGTTTTAGTTTCAAATGCTTCTGTGCGAATTCATATCAAGGAACTTATTGTGAACAGTTGATACCAACAGATCCATGTATACCTCCACCTTGCAATAACGGACGCTGCACTTCAGTTTTGTAAGTTGATTATTTTGTTAGTTTACAGGGAGACAAATTGTTAACATTGTTATATTTTAATACACAACAGTATAGGTCAGATTGCAAAAATATTTCCCTGTAAAAAATAATTTCCTTGTTGAAATGTTTTCATGTGTGGTTTTAATGAAATTCACTCGGAGGAAGGCTGGAAGTGCTTGGATAGAACCGACCAAAGGCCACTTAATAGCAAAAATCTACTGAAAGGTGTAGTACTAGCAGCAACTGCACTTTGAACGAAAATCGTCGCAGACTGAACTGAAGATGAAGTAGAGTGAGTGGTATCTGTCCTGGGTGATGGTGAAACCATCTAGCACTTCTGTTTCTTCTTACGACACGCAGGACTGTCTAATGCCTGTACCTGCAAGGTGTGATTGCAGGAAAATCTTCAAGTCGCAGTTCATTCGTGTTGCTAACCAGTCATTTTCAACTAATCGAAATTCCATTTTTTTCAGTGGGAGAGCAACATGTGAATGCTACCCTGGATGGACTGGCTTGTATTGCAATGTGAGACCAAGGACTCCTTGTCTGCCAAACCCATGTCTGAATGGTGGAAGATGTAATGCTAATCCCAATGCACAACCGTAAGTGGAAAAAATACAAGTTATCTAGAGCTTTGAATATAACATTTTGTATTTTAAATCAAAACTAAGCAATAAGGCTACATACAGAAACAAATCTAGGATAGGATTTCATTGATCCTGTGGGAGAGAAAAGCAGAGATACTGCTTAAACCATATGTTAAAAACCTATCTTGTGCAGAAACCAGTTCCAAGAGTCTGGGTTGATGTTTTTGCTCAACCGTTTACTTATTTTTCTTGTGCGTGGACTAGGTTGTTCGGAAACTACCTTGCACCGGCGATGTCCTGCAACCCTCTCTCGTATGTAACTAATCCGCACAGGACTCTAACACAGTATATCTAATGCATAGCTTTCAGCGTATCCTCAACATATCCAGAGAACAAGGTGGGCACCCCAATGCTTTAATGTAGATGTGGTTAACCGATCTGCCAGGAGTTCTTGATGTGCGAGGGTGCCCGGTTAGCTCAATTGGTAAAACGTTGGGAATACGCTTCGAGCTATGCATCTCTAATAGTCATAACGCAGGTTCGAATCCCGTGAGGGATGATGATTCTATGCTAGAGCTCTGCCGGACGGTGCTTGCCGGTGCACGGTGGTTCACGTAAGGGCTGATTACAGCATCCTCAACCAAATGAGCGAATACGATAATCCCAAAACCTTCACCCTGATTCGAAACTGGTATCTGCAAGAGAGATCTTGGTTCGCCATATGGTTAAGCTGTATTCTCTGCTTTCCTCTCCCGTAGGATAAAAATGATATCTTATCCTAAACCTAAAACAAACTGCGTGAATTCAAATACCTAAAAAAATAACTCTCATCGTGGTTCACCATATCTACTCGCCTCTCCTGCAGGATAAAATGAGTCCTATCCCACCTAGACTAATGAGTACTACAAAAAAAACTGTATTCTAACTGTCCTTTAAAAAAAAAAATAACCCTAGTCTTGGTTCGCCATATTAACCCTAGGTCTTGGTTCACCATATCTACTTGCCTCTCCTGTAGGATGAAAATAACTCTTATCCTGCCTCTACTAATTGAGTAGAACAAAAAAAACTCTTTTCTCACCCTTTACTTTTCATCTTGATTTCAGGGACTACAAGTGTTACTGTATGAATGGATATTCAGGACAGACCTGTCAAATTGCTCCAAATCCTTGCTTACCAAACCCTTGTTTAAATGGAGGAACGTGTAATAACGATGCAGGGTAAGTGTCAAGTATAAAAAAAAAATTATAAGTCAAATAAGCCCTGTAGGCACAGGCTTCAGATTAGTTTTATGGATTTTCCTGTATGCTATAAGAGGCGACTAAAGAGAAGCGAAGAAGTGGTCGAGATGGTTTTGCCATCACCCAGAGCAGATACCACTTACTGTCATTTAACCATGCGGGTTCAGTTCGGTTTGGAATATTTTCAAGTTTAGTGCAGTTGCTGGTACAAACTTTTGGTAGCTCTTTGCTATTAATTGGTTGTTGTTAATTCCTTCTAGGTACTGCTTGCGGCCTTGCTCGGGGTGAATTTCAATAAAAATAAAGAAGACTTGCTCCTGTTTAGCCAATATTAGGCCCTGAAAATCGATTCTCTTCTCTTGCATGCTTTTTTGATTTGCCGTCTCCACCAATTTTATGAAAATAAAACTTTTTTGCAGAACGCCGTTTTGCTATTGTGGGAATGGCTACACCGGCAGCATATGTCAAACCCCACCTAATCCATGCTTGCCAAATCCATGCAGGAACGGTGGAACATGCAATGCTAATGGGAAGTAAGTAGTTCTCACATAATATTGTGGAAATGGAGGAGGTATCATCTATTCGCTTGATTTTATTTAATCTCTGGTGGTCAAGAGTCTTGGCATGTCTGGCTAGTTAATCCGTGCCCACCACTAAAGCCAGGGTGTAATAATTTGGGTAGGTTAAGCCTAACAGGAAAAGATTCTTTCCAACAATCCTAACCGTTAAAGGGTCCAAGAAGTGGCTGTAAAGTAAAAGCAGTCAATCGTTCTGTATCATACTGTTAAGGCTCTGTTTGTTTATTTGCTTTGGGGCAACTCAAAGGTAACTTACTTTTTTCATTTTCTAATTTCATTTTGTTCCGGATGCACTAGCGGCGTGATCAGTGGCTTATCCCTCCAGTTGGGCGATGTCTGACCAGTGTTGGGACGGAAAATTGCTGCGACAGCAATAACACCTTGAAATTTTTTTGTGGAAGTCTTTGAAAAAAAAGCTATTTTTATGCTGGGCGGATGCCGTTCTGTTTAGTGATAGTAATAGCACCCTTTAATATGCAAAGAGCGACGCAAAGCGTGATTCATTTTCAGCAAGTCTCGAAAGGGAGCGCAGTCGACAAAATTTGGGTACCTTTATTGATACATGGGCAATTCTTCTCTTTCAGCTCTTTCGTCTGCTTCTGTCCAGTTGGTTATCAAGGAACATACTGCGATCCAATTCCAAACAACCCATGTCTCCCCAACCCATGTAGGAATGGAGGAACTTGCAATGTGAATGGAAAGTATGGTTATTTATCTAAGTTTTTATGGAATGGTAAACAGAAATTCCATCTGTTCAAGCATATGCCACAGATGGATCAACTGCAAGTATTTGACTCTCCTGGAATCTAATCTTGAAATCAACTTCATATTTGTTGTATCTAGATTAGATGATGAAATTTATTAAAAATTTTCAATGACTGACTAACTTTTTCAACAGAATTTTTACATTCAGTGAAATTCGGGTAAAACCGTATCGGTATCCTTTTATTGAACTTAAATTTTAAGTCCAGGAGATATATCAGTTACCCTTTCTAATCAGTACTTGTTGAACTGAATTTTTTTTTTTATGACAGACTATTTTGTTGCCAAAATGGACTCTTTAGCTGTTTGAATAACCCTGGGTCGAAGAGTTGCAATAGCACGATAAATCTGAATTAGGAGTCCATTTCAAAACACATTAATGTGGTGTCATTAATAATACTGTCATGGATGACAAATTCTTGTCTAGTTGAAGTAAAAAAACTTCCTTCTGTGACTGCATCTCCCATAAGTCTCTAGATGAGGGCAGTCAATAAATTTTCCTTAGAGGACCGGTATTGATGCGTGGGCAATTCTTCTTTCAGCTCTTTTGTCTGCTTCTGCCCGATTGGATATCAAGGAGCACTTTGTGATCCGATTCCAAAGAATCCGTGTCTCCCCAACCCATGTGGGAACGGAGGAACTTGCAACGTAAATGGAAAGTAAGAATATTCTTATTTAAATTCATTTAAAAGTTGAAAATGCCTCTGGTTTTTGCAAGTACATAAAATTGAAAACCAGAAAATGTATCCTGAAAGCTTGTAAGTTTCAGTTTTATGCAATGGAATTTTTTCCAAGAACTGGTAAATTTGGAATTCCCTGCTTTCTTGGTCATGTTGATCTGTGAGACTTTAAAAAAAAACTCTTAAAAGGCCACAATACACATGAAGTTGTCTTACTGATGTGTTGCATTACGTTTAGAGTAATAAAATAAAAACGGCAATACACGCCTGCATTGCTTTGCTGTAATTGTGTTCGCATGCCCACAAAGCACAACCGCAAAAAACGAAAGAACCAACTTGCTTAGCTTTCATAGAAAACCGCTCGGTTGCATTGGAAAACGTAAGTAAATAAACGCGGAGCATTGCGCTTGCGTAAAACACAAGGGCAGAATAAAACGAAAACAAACCTAGAAAAAACGCAACCTAGGCAAACCTGTAGTGCGACCTTAACTCTGTTTGCCCATGGCCTTTGGTTGGTACAGGTAATTGCTCACTGTGATAATACTCAAATCAACTGTTTTATTATTTCAGTTCTTTTGTCTGCTTCTGTCCAGTTGGATATCAAGGACCACTTTGCGATCCAATTCCAAAGAATCCGTGTCTCCCCAACCCATGTAGGAATGGAGGAACTTGCAACGTAAATGGAAAGTAAGATTAATCTTTGTTGAATCTATTAAAAAAAAAAAAAAAAAAAACTGGAAGCAGCACTTGTTCACGCAAATATATAAATTTAAATTTAAAACCGACAAATGTATTTTGAAGCTTGGGAGGTTCCAGTTTCACAGCTTTATGCAGAGAAGTTATTCCAAGAACCAAGTCATTCCAAGTCATTAAATCCATTTAAAGCTGGAAGCAGCACTTGTTTATGCAAATACGTAAAATTTAAAACCAGTAAATGTGTTCTAAAAAAAGCTTTAGAGGTTCTAGTGTCAATTTTATACAAAGAAGTTCTTTCAAAAACTGGTAAACTTCCGAAATTCCTTGCCTTATCGCTGCTTTCTTGGTCATGTTGATCTGCGAGACTTCAAAAATAGGAATCCGCCTGGCATGGAGTTTCCGTAGTTCCCATTCCTGCATTTCATATAGCTATTTGCACTCAGTGGTTTGAATTTCCCTTGCAGCCTAGCTTTTGAGTTGGTCAATTTTGATAAAAAAGGACTATACTTTTTCATTTTTATTAGTCTTCTATGTGACTCAGGAAATGCAATAGCGCAATTTTGAACCTGAGCTACAGATTTATCAGGAAAAAGTAGTACAGTGAAACTTAACAATCTGATTTGAGTCCTGGCAAATGCAACCTGCAAATCAACTGCCTTATCATTTCAGCTCTTTCATCTGCTTCTGTCCAGTTGGATATCAAGGAACTTATTGTGATCCAATTCCAAAGAATCCGTGTCTTCCCAACCCATGTAGGAATGGCGGCACTTGTAACGTAAATGGAAAGTGAGTATAATATCTTGTTTTGAAGAATGATTCATGCTAAATGAATGAATGACGCTGCTCAAATTATTGAAGCCCAGTTCTTTTATTCAGAAGAGTGAATTTTTCAAATGTAATATCTGGTTTAAACTTACTCTGCTCAACCATATCCATGCAGAGGTAGATGAATAATGAATGGATAAAGGGAAAGAATTGGGCTCAGTGAAGTTTAGCACCATATTCTTGGTCGTTGTAAATTGAAATTTACGAAATATTCTCATCCTAACTAGACGGCACCAATGCTGCAAGCATGTTGTATAGTGTCTTCTGCTAGGAAAGTCACTTCCTACAAAGGAAAAGAAAATATGGTACTTAACAAACTTGGTTCGCTTCATGACTATACCACTGAATCAAGTGCCGAATACTTTGATAGAACTTAATACTTCTAAATGGGAAGTCACTTTTGTCTTTGGCAGAATTTAAATATAACTTTATTTGTTTCAGTTCTTTTGTCTGCTTCTGCCCAACTGGATATCAAGGAACATATTGTGATCCAATTCCGACGAATCCTTGTCTCCCCAACCCATGCATGAATGGGGGAACTTGCAACGTTAATGGAAAGTAAGATTAAGTAACAGTTTGGCTGGAATTTATTTATTTGTTAGCAAGCCCATGTGATCTGATTTGATATGGTAGTAGTGGCTGATATGACAGTGGTCCATGTTTGTGCAAATGGAGTGTTGGTTTGGAACGAGTGGGCTCATAGTTATTTAATGTAAATATATATTCAATGCAAAATTTGGCTTAGATCATGATTTCTCTTTCAAAATGTATCGGAATTGTAAAATACTGGACAATTTGAACAATGACCATTACCATTAACCTACGTGGCTAACTTTGGTTACAGTCAAAGACTATCGGGACCCAACAAACTGTTAAGCGTCACATGATGTTGACACTGCATTAACACCCAAAACTTTCCTCTCAAAACGTCTTTATTATCCATTCCATGTAGAATATCTTATACAGCAACAAATGTTTTTTACACCCTTGCGTCTGAAGAGAATAAATTCCATCAGAAGAAAATTTAGCAAATGTGCGATACTCCATTGATATATTTCTTGTTATGGGATTAAAATGCCTTTTCAGTATCTGGTACCAACCCAACTGTACAAAAAGTTTCATAGCGTCAATACTGCTATGAAATGCAAGTGTTGATGGCTTTGAAGTCGATCCAAATAAAGTAACAAAATGAAATCCTTTCAGGCACTTAAGAAAACATGATTTGGCACTGCCTCATCTGCAGTAGCGGATTCGGAAAATAATAAATGCGTAACTTTTTGGTAACATCCAGACTATACATTCACGACTTGTATGGATAATAATTTGAACATAAAAATGGCAAAAGTTCTATTGGATGGCATCTGAGCAATAGTAAGACAATCTACCGCTTGTTTAACAACAAATGATGTGATGATGTGAAACTCCGTTCATCATGGTCTGATCTGGCAAGGCTTTAAGAATTCGGAACAATAGACACCTGTCAGAGATGGGGGATTCCTTAGTTCCTAATCCCGCTTTTCATGTAGCTCATTCTGAGCGAATTTTGATAAAAAAAATCTCTAAAAATTTTTTTTTAAATTTTTTTTTTTTATTAAGGTATTTTATCTGCTACTGCGCAGTGGGCTGGAAGGGACAAACCTGCACAGAAAAAAAAGACAAGCAGACTGATCCCTGTAATCCCAGTCCTTGCAAGGGAGGATGTATATGCAACCCATCATGTAGACATGCTGATGGGTATTATTGTAGAGGAACCAATGGATTGCTGGGAAAGAATTGTGGAATACGTAAGTTACTCAGATTATATAATTGAAATGTTTTAAAAATCATTAGTTTTTCCTGTGCATAGACCTGGTGGGTGGAGGAACCCATAAGCCGCGCCTAATGTGAACCGACGAGGCGTCCAGCACACCTCTCTCACATAATCATCATCCCTCACGGGATTCGAACCGAAGTCATGACGATCAGAGATGCGTAGCTCTAGGAGTATTACCAGCGGTTTACTGATTTAGCGAACCGCTCTGTATTAATGGTTTCGTAAAGATAAACTCAATTGGACTAAGATTCAAAACTGATTCTTCCTGGTTAGCCACATAATGTGGAAGTACATTGCTCTTTGAGCGTAACAGTGTGGTAGTAAGGCAGTGTCTCTCATTGAACTGCTAATCATTTAATTGTCTTTGTTGTAAAGTGTACTCTCTGGTGGTGGTGAGCTGAAATGTCTACATTAATATTGTGTTTTTGTCCAGTCTGTTGATGGTGGTATTGAATATTGATTAGAATTTAATTTTAGCCAACATAAATAGTTGGGGTTGGGAATGTACTAGGTATGGCAGTACCTGGATTAAAGACCAGGTAAAACTAGGATATCATCGTTTGGACTTTTTATAATACTTCGCAGTGTGCTTTGCGCTAGGTACCCAAGCAAAAAGTATGTCGTTGAGAATTATGTAAATTCGCCAACCTCTGAAAGTTGAAGTGGGTAAATCACAATTCAATGAAGCTAAAAAGTATTTAAAAAATAAACTCTTCTCACTTAGAATTGCCAACACTTGTTGGAATATCTTTGTCTAGTTATCGCAAATTTCCCTGCCTGGTGCCGTAGATTAGCATGTGTATGCGAGATGCGGCTTTTCTCTTCCGCAGGATAAAAATAATATCCTATCCTATATGGAAATAATAAATGCTCAATTATATAATAATTTCAGCTGCACCAGTAATCACCTGCGGAAATAATGCGATCACTGTATCCATCAATGCAGCAATAGTCAATGAATATGATGGCGGTATTGGAGGGTACAAGATGTTTATGTCACCAAGTCATTCTATGAATCCTCAGCCTACATGCCCAGCTTCGGGTAAGAACTTTTGTTGCAGCCGTTTTCCTAAAGGGCACATGGCATGTGTAGTTGTCTTACCGATGCGTTGCATTACCTTTCGGGTAACAAAATAAAAACGGCAATGCACACCTGCATTGCTTTGCGTTAATCGTGTTTACATCTGTATAAAACACAAACGCTCGCAACGGAACAAGCAATTTGCGTTAGCTTTTATAGCAAACCGTTCTATGCAGAGCATTGCGGTTGAGTAAAACGCAAAGGTAAAATAAAACAAACCGAGGAAAAAACGCGACCTATGCAAACGTGTAGTGTGACCTTTAATCTTGCCTTTTTTTTTTAGCAGTAAATATATACATTCGGAAAACAGAAATTTTTATCTTTTCAATTTGCAACTATACTTTTGTGAGGGAATAAATTCTCATTTCGAGCATTGCAACTAAATTAGTGACCCATATATGCAGGTCAATTTTTTCTTAACCTCAAAAAAAAATTTTACATAGTTTTTGTGACTTTGTGGTAAACAAATTTCGCTGCATCCCTAAAGTGAATTATTTATCCTGAATGTTATTTATCCTGAATGCCATCCTCTTGTAACAGTGAAATTTTGGTTTTAGTTCAAAGTGGACAGTACACCTTCACACTTCCTCTACCTTTCACAAATTGTGGGACCAGAGTCAATCAGGCTTCAAATGGGAAAACGCAGGTCTCTAATTATGTATGGATCAACAGATTGATCGGCAACGGGATCGCTGATATGCCTGTCCCGATTATTCATTTCATTTGTGATTACGAAAAACAGTACAGTATTGTTACATCACTGAAACCAAGGTAAAGAAATTTATTGCTTTATACCAGGGTCTTCAAACCGAGGGTAGCAAAGGATTTAAGTTTTTGTGTGAATGATTTTTCTTTCCTGGTTAATGTGAAAACAATGTTAAGAGTAAACTAGCTTGCGAGGCTGAAATGAGATCTGGTCTGGTCAGTTACAAAACACCCTTGTCATGATGCTTGAAATCTGAAATTTGATAAGCACCCAGGTGCTTACATGTCTTGTGGTGTATGTGCTGCCATTTGTCCCGAGTGGAAAGAACGAGGAATTATGCCGAGTACAGTCAAAAGTGGCACAGCAAAGAAATCGAACCAAATAGCAGTACAGTCGTAAAGCCATCATTTGCACCCTCATTTTTTGAAAATCTGTATGTATGTTAGGGGGAGTAGTGAAATGTAAATGGGACTGGTGTGTTGACTTTTAAGATTTAGATTTACCATATCTGTATTTTAGTGAACCGATAAGACTAATTATCAAATGCTGGTATGGTTGTCCAACTCGAATAAGCAAGTTTGTATTGTATGGTAGTTGTGAATATTACTTTTTATTCTCATGCTTGCGTTTAACAGTATCGACACACCTCCCACCATTATCAACCAAGGATCCAAATCAAATACTGCTAATATCGAGCTCTGCAAATCTGGTTCCGCTTGTCCGAACAAATGTCCTGTACCCTTTGCACTGAGCAGTGGCGCCATCTATACTGTTGGAGAAAAGATACATCTGCTTTTCACTCCATTTCAGCCGGTATGTAATGTAATGAATTATCCGATTCAGATGAAGTAGTTTTCATTCTTGAATAAGGGGCATAGAAGTACTACATCAAAAAAGGTGCCGTAACCGTTGTTAAAGTCAATGGTACGAAAATATAAGTATTGTATGAGAACCAGTACCAAATATCTCCTGGGATATAAGCAGACAAAGACCTGTTGATGGCGACTGGTTTAGGGCCCAGAAGAACCAGTCGAAGCAACCTTGAAAATCTACAGAGATCTCTGTCCAAAATCCCCCGGGCTGCCAAGCGCAAATAAACAAGGTTACTGGATTCCAGTCATCGCAAAAACTCCATGCGAGACTCTCTGTACCAAAAGATGTCATATTCATGAGAAAAGCGAACTCTGACCACCATAACAAGACTGTACGCACCGCCACAGACAATCTTTCCGCCCCACCAGAGTTAATCCTGCTTAGCGAAAAGTGAGCTGACAAAAGTGAAATCATCAACACACCTACTAATTATATAACTGATTGTTCATTTTCTTTTAGGGATCAACTTTCACAGTCCAAGATTTATTCTTGTCTTGCTCTCCTGACACATCAACTACCTGGGCCACGGCTCCAGTGACCCTTATAACTGGTGGTTGTCTTCCAGTTGGATCAAACAAATACCTTCCTACAACTGTTAGACCATTCGGCAGAGCAGTTTGTGTTTCGTTCCCGGTGCCTATGATCAGCGGATGCCAACAGTTTTATATCCACGCTAAACTGCAGCCGTGCTCCAGCGTTGTAAGTAACGCCTTTTTTTTATTTGATTCAGTTATATAAAAAACTTTCTGATCTTACCATTGAAGTGGTGGGATGATACAAAATTTTCACACACGCCATTTACGTAATTTAGATACAAATGCTGCTGGTACAGTATTTTATAAGTGGCGGCCCGGCTTTGTACTTTGCATCAAGAAAATTAATTTTGCATCCACACACTTAAACACTCTTTTTACATTTTATTAGTTATAAGCAAGTAAAAGATACGGAGACAGATCTCTTATTTATTGATTTAAATGTTAGTTGGAAACAATATGTGGAAACAAATGAAATTTTTCTTGCGCATTTGACTTCTCACAAACAAACAGTACAGAATATAGTTTTTGTGTTGAACGGAAACCCAAGAATACAGTTAAAGAACCGCAACCTCATGTGGTTCCCCTTTTCTACAACAAAAGTCTGGGTTTCAAAGCAAACCAGTAGTACTTGTAGTTGTATAAGTAAAGTTATTCAACCTATATTTAACATTGAAATAATTTTTATGTAGGGTTGTTTTGCTCCAATATCGGCATGCCTTACAACCCAAGGAAGACGCAAGAGAAGCGAGCAAAGTCTAACATCTGCCCTTGAGGATTCCTCTACAAAGTTCGAAATATTTGGACCGATATTTGTGATAGATGGTCATTCCGGTATTGCAACAGAAATCATGTATCCCGGTGAAGAATATGTCAACAGTAGTGCAACTGGGATCCTTATCTTAAAAGGTAAATTGTTTTTATCGAAATTCATATATTGAAATTAAAATAAACTTACTGCAAAGTTTGGAGGTCTTTTGCTGTGCATAATTTCATTTTTCTCAAGGGGCAAACATGGCCAAAGTATTTTTAATAAGTCTTCCTTGCTGAACCCCCGCCCCTCCCCTCTCCGTATCTCAGTGCTGTATCTGCAAACAAGTGTTTTTTAATTCTCGTACATTGAAAATCTTATTCGACCTTTTCTTTTTTGAATGTGACCAAATCTTCCAAGCAGTCTTCCCTATAGATCGCCTTGCACAATATAATCTATCTTTTACATTTCAGATAAGAGCCCAGAAGCCAACATAGATTCAGCTTCCACCTCCCTCCCTCTTCATATCGCACTTGGAGTTCTGCTCTTTATGGCTGTAATTATTTTCTCTGTGCTAGCTGCTCATAATTGGCACTATATCAACGCCCATTGTGGACGTAAATTTTAATTATCAGTATTTTGTTCCCTAGACCATAAATTTTTATTAATTTTGATGAATAGTTTGTTCCTTGTTTTACTCTTTTAGCATTTGTTTGATTATTTTTACTTTGTGCATATTTTCGTTTTATTGATTTGATCTGTTTTAATTGTGTTGTCGATCATGTGAGTGGGATGTTATCGAATTATAAATACAGGATATTGTGTTCTGAAATCCATGGTCTGGTTTTAAAATGTACTCGGTTGAAATAGAATGTGCTAGTGTTCATTTTCGACATCGTTGCTCTAGACATTTCCAAAGAGATGCTAAAGTTTTTAAATTGTCGGATCTTTCTTACGCAATTGCATGATTAATGTTGTTTTGGACGGGCAACGTTCAGGAACTTTAAGCCAATTTCATCCGGTGTCCCTCTGGAATCTATTCTTTGTCCAACTGTGTTATTTATATATGTAAATGACCGGCCTGATAATTCAATATGCGATTTCGTAGTATACGCCGACTCTATAACTATATTCTCGTCTCGACGAAAAATCCCCCGTCTAACTCTGGTAAAATCGCTTGAGCGACTCGGCCACAGTATCTAATTGGGGTAACCAACTAAGAGAACAAATTATCAAGTAATCGTTTCAACACTGCATGGAGTATTGCTGTCACATCTGGGGCAGTGCGACTGTTCTCAGCATCTTCGACCGTATTCAACGGCGCGTGATCAATATTACAGGCCCTAAACCTTCTCCCGGTATGCAAAGTTACCCATGCCGCCGCAACGTTTCTTCACTCTGTTTATTTTACAGATATTATAATGGTCCTTGTTCAAGAAAGCCCATTTGCTCTCGTTCCACCGAACAAAATTTTAATCTGTCAAAACCATTGGCTATCACTTCACACCAAGCTTTTTTCCAAGAATCTCTGGACTTCGGAATCCTTGCTTTCTCGAAGCTTTCTTGATCGTGTTCGTCTACAAGGCTTCAAACTCGCCTTAACAGACATCTATTTTCCTCTTATTTTTCATTTTTTTGGGTTACAGGGTCTATGCCGCATACTGTGTCTTAGGCCCATGCGATCTTGTGCATACACCTTGACCTTTTTTAAAAGAATGTATATTTTCTAATGTTATCATGCATGCATAAAGGCAAAATAAATACATGCATATCAGGGATGGGGGTACCTTAGTTCCTATTCCTGCATCACATGTATCTCTTTGCAATTTAGTGGCTTCAGGAGAATTTTCAAGTATAATTTGTCTCCCGTGGCCTTGCTCTGAGCAAATTTCAATAAAAAAATCTAGAATTTCTTTCCAAATCAATTGGCCTCCAAATAGGACGAGGTTGTTTCTACTTGTTTTGAAAGAGCTTCATTGCGACCGCTGCCGAAAAAAATAGAAAAAATAAAGAACTGTGATTGCCGGTTTGAATTGGCCTTTAAAATACTGGACCCGGTTTGTATCGTGTTGATTCCAAAAATTATCGACACTTTGGCGAGAGAGTTTATCATTTTGTCTACCAGAAAACACACATACCAGTTTCACACATCTAAGCATTTGCATGAGAAACGAAATCAACAAGAGTTTTCGGTACAGACTGGATGGTGACGATACTACCAACTAACTGGTCATCGAGTCGGTGTCACCACCCAATTCGCAAGTTCATTACAATATATAGGATATGCAATCAATTATGTCAAGGTTGTTGGCAGCATCTAGCAAATATGATTCAAAGGCAAATGGTAATAAATGATATACAAACGATTGATTAACATAAAATAAAACTGCATCGAAAAATGAATAGGCAAAAAGCAGTGTATATTATATTATTTTATGGGCACGGCCACATGGGTTGTCAAATCATTATTTTTATGTGATAAATCTGCTAGTCCTCTTAAAACACCGTGCACAAGGTGTTCCATTCATTCCACAGAAAGATCATGATATATACCAGCCTCACATTGCTAAATCACGACCCCGCAGCAAATAAACATAACATGGTTTATTAAATTTCAATTATATGGATTAATGAGATATTCAATTTAATGAATTTTGTACTCGCCTCTTATGACGCGCAAGAAATGTGTGGGACTGACAGCCAACATCACAGGACCATGACTCCATCATGTAACAAATGAATGTAAGCATGAGTGATAAATCACAGTAATGAAATAGTGAATCAAGCACGAATTTCAATTTTTAAGATAATATTTGTTAATAGCACGTTGGTGGGTACAAAGTCTCCGTTCATCTGAAAATGACAAAAAAGGCTTTAACACCCGGAGAAAGTTAAATACTGTCATGTGCAGATACGAGTTCCAAATCTAGACGAAAGGTTTTTGGCTTACCATATAAGGTAATTTTCCTGTGCATAGACATGCTTATTGGAGAAAGCAGCGCTTACGTGAACCACCGTGTACCGGCGAGGCGTTCGCAGACCTCTCGCATGTAATCATCATCCCTCACCGAATTCGAACCTGCGTCACAACCATTAAAGATGCAAATGCCCAAGCCTATTCCCAACGCTTTAACCTGTTTACAATTGCGTAGGGCTGGGCAATTCGATTCGGTGATTCGACACAAAAATTATTCGAATCAATCGTGGATCGCTCATGGGAACAGAAATTTACTAAACGAAGCAGAATTTTCATTTTTAACGACAAAATGCAATCGATTTTGGTCAAGTTTAACCAAAATCGATGATATTTTGTTGTTAAAATATGAAAATTGTAGCGAATCCTGTCCTGTTACGAATGGACCACAACTTGGCGACGCTGTCGTCGTATTCGTCCGAGTTTGACATTTGGCACCCCGTAGCTACCAGTACTAAAAAGTGCAGAACGACTATTGGGAAAATAATGGAAAACGATACGAGCTCTTGTACAGTTATCAATTCGGAGATTGAAGTTTTTAACTAAACCAAATTAGATTTTTGCTGAGGACAAGAATTATTGACAGAAAAATGATTTCACGCCGAGCACGGAATAAGTTTCAAACATTAGAAAAAAGAAACATTAGAAGAAAGTAACACGCGTTTGCTTACCTCAGTTTTCTTGCGTTATACGACCAAATTAGCATATTCAACGGAAATTCCAACTTCTTTGCAAAATGACCCCACAATTTCTTTTCGTTAGTATGAAACTGTCAATTTACTTTTTTCATCGGCGAATCGAATCCCCCATTGTCGGAAATCTTCAGTCGCTTGCGAGCAAAAACATCCTCTTGTCGAGCTTGAACCACGGATCGATCGCGCGGGCCAATGGGCCACGACCAAGCCGACACGGCTGAACAGGTTTTTTCTCATTTTTCTGATAGGGAACGTGTACTCTGCAGTGTGGTTTGCAGTCGTGCTTATTTGTTGGTGTGGGGAAATCCATTTTGATTTGAAACCAATTCTGAATTAGTGTCTCGAAGTATTTTGAAATTTGGGCTGAAAATGTATTTATCATAGTTACTACTTGGCTGATTTTATATTCCGATTTATAAGATAAATCATATTATTATATAGGCTAACACTGAACATATCGATATGAAATTTCAAATTGCGATTTCTGTTTGGCTAGTATTAAAAGCAGAAAGATAAGGAGTTTTGCAGTGCCGTGTTTTTAAAGGATGAGGTTCTGGGTTTGAAAATGGATTTGCGATTGTCATAACACTGAACAGTTGGGGCCTGGGTTATTTATTCTTGCCCTGAAAAAGGCTATGTTTAGTATGATAGGGAACTAAATTGAACCGAGATTTCTCCTGGGAACAGCTTTCTTTGGGTGTCTGAGTAGCAAAATTGGCTAGCTCCTATTCTGTTACTGCACTGTACTGTGTAAAACTAAACAGGTACGCATCGCTAACGTCTTGAGTTTGAATCCTGTGTGGATGATTTTATGTGAGGGGATCGCTGGACACCTTGCGGCTCACAGTGGTTCGAATACTGTAATCCTCAGAATATATTTAATTCAGACCCCTGATATGATAGAAAGTAAAATTGATAAAATCTTACTCAGAAGATCTTACTTATTCAGAAGGGTGTTTTAAAAATTTATATTTATCAACAGAGCGATATTGTAGATTTAGTTAACTAGGTACATGTTCAATAACATATCAAAATTTTTGTTGACATACAGGAAATTGCAAATCAAAAATAGTGGAAGATTGTCCGTGGTGCAGATGGCACTGTCATCAAGAATGACTGTCCTTGAAAATGTCGCGGGATTTGAAGACCGTAGAAATACGATATTTCACACCGCTCCTACTTCTTGCAATACGGACTCCCAGATTGAAGAAAAACCTGCCAGTCATGTAATATTGTTCCCTGGGGATTTACAAGATTTTGAAGACAAGATGCTTGAACATCCCAACAGTAAAGAATGGGTGGAATTTAGTTATGAAAAAGTATCTGAAGTATTTTCACAAAAGTTTCCAGACAGCCATATATGGATCATATCACCTTCGAAGAAGATTTACAAAATTATCTGTATTTTTAAGAATTTCGTTAAAAGCGAGTCTTTATTTGGAGTACCGGAATATACGAATGAATATAATGGACTTGTTCACTTAGAGATATTGTTTAAAAATGCACAAAAATTAATTTTCAAAGATCGAGAACTATCTGGACATGATTCTACAATAAAGCTTGCAGCGTTTAGTAAAGGCTGTATCGTTTTGAATCAATTTTTATATGAAGTTGCGGCTTTATCGCAAAAGGAAAATAATGACACTGAAAACTGTAATATAATATCGTTTGTTAATCGTATTACAACATTATATTGGCTTGACGGCGGTCACAGTGGGGAAAAAGATGTTTGGGTGAAAGATAGGGATGTATTACGGAGCCTAAAAACAGGAAAATGGCGCAATGATATCAAAATTTTTGTACATGTAACTCCGTATCAAATAAAAGACAAAATACATCCTTGGAAAGGCCAAGAGGAGGAACAATTTGTGTCGGGTTTGAAAGAAGTTGGGGTTGATTTTGTAGAAAAATTACATTTTGATACTGGTGATAACGAAGAAGAAATTGTAGATAGAGAAATTTTGCTAAGAAAACATTTTGAAGTTATGCATGTATTTTGATGAATATTTTTGCGTGTCTCGAACAATTTGGTGTCATATTTTCATGATGAGAAACGTGGCAGAATCTTGATTTTTTTTTGGTTGTTCGAAATGTTCATGTCATTTTTTCGGATGGGCGAAAATACTCAAAAAAATTGTATTGATGATTTCGAAGCTTTCTCTGTGCAGTTTGGTTACTATCCGACACTCATAAAAAAACATTTTAGTCTCCAGCCACCGATGTATCATAAAATATTGCCAATTTGCTAAATTTTTTCTGGCGTTTTTTTAGCTGGGATTCTGCCAGTTTGCGCAGGTACTATCTGAGTAGGATAAGATTATTCTGTCAGTTTTATTTTTTAATTTTTCACGATTATTGTGCTAAAGTGAACGAGGTCTATTTTTGTAACTTTTAAAGTAAATTCATATGCAATCAAGTGAATAGATCCTCAAATGGTGCGAAGCAGTCATTAATATCAATCTAAATCGGCAGTAGTGATCAATTTGGAATAATTTTCCTAACTGTATCTTTTTTATGGCCATTTTGTTGTGAACTTCATTAAAGCAAATTCATATGCTCTAGATAATTCTTCAAACCTTGTGTTGTATTATTATCAACTGGGTTTGATCATGAAATTCGTTGTTTATTTCTGTATGATAGCTGAAGGGTGAGTTTTAGGGGATTGTAACACTTCAGCTTATTGTGGGCCTAGTGGTTAAACATGTTGGCATCGCAGGTTGAAGATCTCGGGTTCGAGTCCAGCTCGCTTATCCATGCCCACCACTCAACCTAGGGTGTAATAACTCTGGTAGGATAAGTCGAACAGATCATATCTTTTGCAGCAATTGTAACCCTGTTCGTCTATGAGTGGCAGCTGTTACAAGGCCTTGGCAGGGTGATCCACTCTAAGAAGTGGCTATAAATAAGCACAAGTCTGTGTTTAGACCTCGTATAGATATTTATTTACCAAACATTGAAACCTTTTATATTAATGGCATAGTTAACAAGTACCATAGTTCGGTAGTAATTCATTCATTGATTAAAAGAACGAAGACAAGAAAGGTGATAAATATTCTTATGTTTATATTATGAACATTCATCCAATCTTCATCAATCTTAACATTGTTGGCAATATTAAACCCCTCGCAAAAGGGGTATTCCATGCCAATTGAACCACCCAAAAACCCACCTTCAAATTTTGATTATTTTTCAGGGTTGATTTCCTATATATCCGGACTTCAAAAGGACCAACCATACCCCCCAAACCTGAATCGTTCGTTTGTTACGACTGTTTGAAAAATACCATATGGCCAAAAAAATGGCCTTATATCTTACCACCCATGAAACGATACGTCACATTAGACGTTATTGGGGGCGCTGAATTCAAATTTATGATCAAAATGACGACAATTTCCTATTTCTGGAGGGAGCTGATGGGGTGGGGAGGATACATTTTTGACATTGAGGGACAAAATTTAATTATCTTATTCCTTGTGTGTGGGTACTCTATGGGTCTATATTCATTGTATTGAAAGATGGGGGGGGGGGGGGGGGTATTTTTTAGTATATATGAGAAATGTGATCTCAAAGTTTGCATTTATTCAGCCCAGCGTTTGCCTCTTATTACATTACATGGCCTGTACTGTTCTTTTAATTGCAATTCGATAAAAAAATCTCATCAGAAGGTCATTGAACATTTGAGGTTCAATATTCAAACTCATAATAATGCATTGCCAACATAAAAACATTTCAAGCATGTTATGATATCGTGGTGTTATAAGGTCTGGTCTATTTCTTATGACTCTATGTATCGTATCTACAAAGATATCTGGCTTCATATAGAACAATACGATCTTGCTATTCTGTTTCTGAGTGCTGGTTAATTTCGCTTCATACAAGATTGAGAACAATGCCCAAAAGATACCAACCCACGGACACTCACGTCAAAGGGCGGCTAATAAAAAGGCAGCACCAGCGACTAAACACCCCCAGGAAAAATTATGCTAATAATTGCAGTGAGCATGGTATCTGTCTCTGGCAGACTTTAATTCCTTTTAGCATGAGAAAATACGCTTGGAGCCCTCCAAGAGCCTGCACCTAAAATGAAATGTGAAATGAACCACACAGATAGCTTTTATTGACCCGATATATTTAAATATACCTAATTTATAATATAATGCAATCCGAAGTCAAGTATGTGCCACGGATGGACCGCAGTTTGACAGTGCTATCCATTAGAGGCCCATACTTGATGGAACATTATAAATGAGAGCCTGGTCGATACATTGGTAAACCATTTGGCAAATTTGTAATATTGGCACCTTGATATTTTGGCCAGATTTTTCATTCTACCAATATATCAGCAAACCATAAAAATTGCCAATAATTTCGGTCGAACCAAATAAACTCGCGTACTTGAACAATTTCCACAAAAATAAGCCTTCAATCAATTTGTTTTATTGTATTTTGTTGTTCATTGCCTGTTGGAGGTTTGCGTGCAAATATTATCAGTTGGCCAAGATTTCAAACTATCTGCATAGTGGAGAACCAATATCGGTCAGGCTCTGTTAGGATACTTCTGAATGATCAATACTGTGCATGCAAATACAAGTGTGCTGTTTAACTACACTAATACTAGAATATATAAGGCAAGATCCAAAATTGCACAAATTCTTGTTGTGTTCGGACGAGTAGATTTGAAATGAAATGAAGTTCATTTTGTTCAGTTTAGTCACAATTTTGAGAATTGATAGATGGTTTTACCTTTGCCCAGGGCAGATACCACTCGCTGCACTCCATCATGACGGTCCAGTTCCGTTTGGGATGTTTTCTGTTTAGAGTACAGTTACTGGTAGCAACTCTTTGTTGGTTTCGTTTGGGAGCTGCTTGAAATTTGAAATTTCCAGAGTAAATTTCAATAAAAAAAATTATTTCAACAAGCATGAGCCCTAGATGAAGCATACTAGACAAAGAAAGTATTCTTGAGAGCATTAAGAAGCAGTATATGGTTTCACCATCACCCAGAGCGGATACCACTTACTGCCCTTTACCATTGAGGTTCAGTTCTGTTTGAGATGTTTTCACTTAAGAGCGAGTTGTTGGTACTAGCACTTGGGAGTAAATGGTCATTATAAGTTGGTTTCTTTTGGGCACTGCTTCGTGCGTTGCTTAGAGTGAGTTTCGATGAAAAAGATTTTACTGATCAGATGATCATCGAAGAAAATGATAGGTTTTGGGTATTAAGAAAACTCTTCTGGAAGTTTGATTCTGCAGCTTTCAATTTGGAATCAACGGATAATTTATGAATCACATAGACCAGTAATAACTTCGGCATTGTAGATTTAAAGACCTCAAGATTGAGTGTCGGTGTGTGTGGATGATGCCAAACTGTCTGGCAACAAATTTCTCTCCAAATTTTTTTTCAGGCGGAATAATATGTACCAATAGACAAGAGCGTGAACATAAAAAATATGTGTGCTAATCTGTACAAGTTATATAATGTATCTACATAATGAGGGCAATGCTATGTAGCTACTGCTTCCTTCGTTAACAGCTCGTGAAAAGAAAAAATATAATGTAAAAAAATGAAGCTACTCCCGACTCATGGATTGGAGAAAAGTTGTCAATCAGTTTTTGTTAAGTATGGGTCACTGATGGATCGCGTCGACGAGACGCGGTCCATCTGTGGCTCATGCTTGGCAAAAATAAAATTTATGAATTGGTAGTTTGAGAAATCAGATATAATTTTATCAGAATGCCATATCAAAATTGGAGTCACGTACAGATTGCAGAGTAGAATATGACAACTTTTTTGAGTGAAGGGGGGGGGGCTAATGTGAATCAAAAGGATAGGGCATAGAATAGCATTTCATTTTTATCCTGCGGGAAAGGGAAAGGAAAGCCAAGAATAGAATCCGGCGGGGGGGATAAATGTGATTCTAGAGGATAGGGTATAGGATAGGATTGCATTTTTGTCCTGCGGGAGAGGAAAGCCAAGAATACGACTTAGTCATATTGCGAACCACTGACAAAACAATACATTATTTGATTAAACTGCTTCGGGGCTTATGGATCAAAATTCAGTCAGGTACACTCAGCAGAATGGTCTATGAAAGCTCGTCTTCGAGTGGGGAATAAATTGATTTGAATTGAAAGTGTAGAGCAAATATTTGAATTGGAAACTTGATGCACATGGGAACACAGTTAATTGAATTCGGAACACTATGTAACAGAATCCAATCCTAGCTTAGACAACATTGTATAACAGTAGTGCTTCTCGTTCAATCCTATTTTTTGAGTTCAAGCCTCTCTGATGCGTCTCAACAGAGTACGCATTGTGTCTGACGCCAATCTAATCGGCGTTTTATCGTCTTTATTACGAATTGTAGTGTCGGCGCCGGCCATAATGAGAATTTGAGCGATTTCTTTGCGGTCTTCGTCACATGCCAAGTGCAAAGGAGTATTCCCCTCGGAGTCTATAGCATTGTAGTTTGCGTTGTACGCTAAAAGAAGCTTCACCATTTTAGCGTTCCCTCGAGAAGCAGCACGGTGCAATGGTGTGGCTTGAAGATGGTCTCCAACATCTGTCTCTGCTCCACGTGCAAGCAGTGCTTCTGCAACTGTATATCTGTTGAAATGGGGGTAGATTAAGGTTGAATGAAAAGACTCGATTTCATTTTGCTCAGCATTGGCAACAAATAGATGGTGCAATCCCAATACTTCTTTTTTTATTGAAATTCACTCAGAGGAAGGCCAGAAGCAGAGCCTAAAAGAAACCAACTAATGGTCACTTAATAGCAAAGAGCTACTAAAAGATGCAGTACCAGCAACTCCACCCTGAAAGGAAAACACCCTGAATGAAACTGAATCGCCGTGGTAAAGTGCAGTGAGTGGTATCTGCCCTTGGTGATGGTAAAACCATCTACCATTTCTCTTTTTGAGGAGGGTAGAATTATTTATTGTTGGTCTGTGAAGCCATCTGAGGGCTTATACTCTCAAGTATACAATCGATAGACATGGACCTTTGTAGTGAGTGACTGTGTTTACTTGTTTCGTTTAGAAGCTTTGCTCTATGGGACACTCGGTGATGAAATGTCAAAGTTATATTTATTAAGATGTATTTAACACAAATACCAGTACATTTTAAGTGGAGTCTCGATTTGCCTCAAATTTCATCTGGATTCTGTCTGATTAATATGCATTTTTCAAGTTTAATTAATGAATGGAATCCATGTCTTACCGATCTCTTGAAGCAGCATAGTGCAGGGGAGTTTGCCCTGTTGAGTTTCTAACATTAATTTCCGCCCCTCGTGACATCAGGGCGAATGCTATTGCCTCATTTCCATTGGACGATGCAATATGGAGAGCCGTCCAATCGCTGTCATCCTTTGCGTTTACGTCTGCTCCATTGTCCAATAGAAAGTCTGTAATATCTCGTTTTCCTGCCGAAGCTGCCCAATGCAGCGGTGTGCGATCTGTTTGGTCCTGTGACAAGGAATGAAATATTGTAATCAAAGCGGAATACGAAAAAACTTAGTTGGATAAAACGACAACTCAGAAGTTAGTTCGGACATTTCATTGAAATAACCATATGGCTTGAAATTGCCCTGCGAATGTTGTACGGGCACGTTACACGTAAAGTTCCCTTACGGATGCATTGCAGATAAATAGCATGATATCTCCTGTGCGCAATTGTCATGATTCACGACACTGAATGATATGGGCTTTAGTATAGTCCTAACATACTTCCTGAGTGTCGTATGAGGCGACTAAAAGGAAGCAAAGGAGTGGAGGATGGTTTTGCCATCAACCACGGCAGATACCACTCATTGCACTTTACCATGAAGGTTCAGTTCACTTTGGGATGAATTTTGTTCAGAGTGCATTTGCTAGTACTACATCTTTTAGTAGCTCTCTGCTTTTAAGTGTCCGTTAGTTGGTGGCCTACATGCACTGCCCCCGACCTTGCTCAGAGTGAACTTTAATAAAAAAATAAAAATAGGTCAATACAATGTTATTTAGTAAAAATTTGCCCCCGCTAAAAAAACATAGATCCAGACAGGCAGAATAGTCAGCTACTCTGCTACTTTAAAAAATTTAGCAAATGGTTAAATTTTTTTGATATATCTCTTGATAGAAGGTCAAAATGCTCTTTTGATTCTCTTGCAGCAACCGAAATTTACGAAAAGTTTCAAAATCATCAATACTGCTGTGAAATAGCAGTGTTGATGGTTTTGAAGCTTTTCGTTCACCCAAAGAAAACAACATGGATATTTTGAACATCCGAAGAAAAGCAAGATTCTTTCGTCCTGCATAAATCAAAATAACATATATTTTTTTACCTTCTTGTTCACAAATTGCGGCTTTTGTGAGATTCTGTATTGCAATAAAGCTTGCTGACCGTCATACGCAAAATTACATATCTCTTCATCCGATACTCCTGCTGACATATTTACTATCAAATCTGTCATTTCTTAGACTAAATATGGACTTAAAAGACATAATTGAAATTGTTACTATTATGGTCATAAAAATTTCATGCAAAACTAAAAACCTATAGGAAAGGGGGTAGACCAGGCTGGCAGGATGTCAGCTACTCAGACACTCTGAAAAAATTTAGCAAATGGGCAATATTTCATTGTATATCTTTTTCTAGAAGATAGGATAGGATATCATTTTTGTCCTGCGAGAGAGGAAAGTCGAGAATACAGCTTAACCATATGGTGAACCACGACCCCTCGTGCGGACACTAGTTCTGAATCGGGGTGGAGGTTTTTTTTGGATTATCGCATTTCTCATTTTTCCTATGCATGGTTGGTGGAGGGAGCCGCAAGCAGTGCTTACATGAACCACCGTGCACCGACGAGGAGTCCAGCAGACCTCTCGCATATAATCAACATCCCTTAAGGGAATTCGAACCTACGTCATGACGATCAGAGATGCGTATCTCGAAGCGTATTCCCAACGCTTCACCGATTGAGCTAATATTGCTTTAAATCATTTTCCGTTATCCACCATTTTTTAGTGCTCGAGTTTTTTGTGATTTGTTTGCCTTTATGTTTTGTCTGTTGACAATTTAATTGAAATTAAACTGCGTTGTACAGTGTATTTTAAGTTCAGAGTCTTAAGATAAAAACACATGCTAACAAAAGGAATGGCTTCAAATGAATGTAATTTACAAAAACATTATTGAAAAGCCTCAGTTTCTCCTGTTCTCTGGACAAAATAAACTTAACTAGTTAATCTGGCGCATTTTTCTGGCCATAGTTTTTTAAACTTTTTTTATTCAAGTGCTGCCACTTGCATATTGCCATCTATGCCCTTTAACTATATAGCAAATTAGTAAAAAGTACATAAATCAGAAAATTTACTATGTCTATTCTGTATTGCATAGTCTGTATTTACATCGCCCTATTCCATCTCGAATCTGAGAAAGGTGGGAAAACTAAATCGCAAGGTCATACTGTCCAACCTTTTTCATGTTTCGAAATTACATAAAAACATTTATAATTGATACATTCCATAGTAAAACATACGGAACCAAAGCCCTAAAAATATACCTAACTTCCTCTGCCGACGATGCGCTTTGGCAAACAATGAAAAACGAGACAAAAGTTCTGGATAATTTTACCAAAAGAATTTAATAAAGGCCGCCTCGTGATACCGCCTTTGTTATCAGTTTAAATGGCCTTTTGACACAAAATCGAGCTTGTAATATCGATTAAATAGCTCCGTTTATTTTCATAAGAGCCCTCTTCAAAAGGTGCATAAATATTTTGGCGCACGGGCCATCCGCCTCCACGCTAAATAACCATAGCGACGCTGACGCGTGGTTTTCGCATTCCTTGCAAAACTGCTTTGTCATGAAAACGTTATTCAGCATTTCTGAATGATCTTTGGCCTCAGGGTAATAATACGGTTGAATAAACACGGTAAAAAAATAAGTTTTTGAGAAGGAGATATAGAAAATGCCAAAAGGGATTTTTGAAAAAAAGATAAAAATATAAATTATTTTACTAATAACGCTTGAATCATATTTTCAAACTCTGGGGCTTAATGGTGACGGTTTTGCATCTTATGACTTTAGTTGGAAATTTTGGTTTTATTCCTTGTAGTATATTGAAAAATAAAAATTTTGAGTAAAATTCTAATTGCACATGAATATACTATTTCAGCCAAAATCGATCTTTTTTACTGAGCCTCATAAAAATAGAGCCGCGACATGGTGCTGCGGAGTAAATTTTATTTTTGCCCTCCGTCTGAATTTTGTTTACCTAATGTCTGTCGCTTAATTTCTCAGTAAAAGTAGGAAAATTCGTGCCGGTGCGGTTTCGAGACTCGCCTTGTTTAATGAATTTGCTTCATTCCCACTGAAATGAAAAAATTTAAAAGAAAAGAAATATTATTATCTTGACACCCGTGGTCCAAGTGAAAAAAGGGCATTTTGGATGCAAATTCATGCGTGCAATTACTTAGAACGAATAAGAAAACTTGCATTTAGAAAGAACGCGTCACGGCTAATGATAATTAATATTTACGAGAATATTTTTAGGAGGGTGGCGCGTGTTTCTTGTTTTATGGCTCTAATTTAGGCCGGTATTTCCGTTATTTATGGTCGTACTTTTCACCTGCGGCGATCGGGGAGAAGTAATTTAATTAACTTCATTGTTTGGAACCAAAAGATTGGATATATGATACGATTTTGAGAAGAAAATTGGATATGTCGCTAAGTGTTTGCGAGGCCTTGTATCCCTTCAAAGGAACGGAGGGTCAGGTAAGAAGGATTTTCTTAAATTTGTTTGAGATTTATTTGCAATTTTAACAGCTTGAAGTAATTTTTAATCTAACCTGTTGTTGGTTTATTGTGTTGACAAACAAAATTCTGTAATTTCTTTTTCCAATTATTTTCTATTTTAAATGAGCGGGATATAGTTAGATAAGTGTTTTTATATTTTGTCAATATCAGAATGCTGTGCAATTCATAAAGTGTACCTATTCATTATTTATCTGTGTTTTCCTGCATTAATTGGTTAGTCATGACAGCGGGGGGAGTAAACTCGATGACTGTATGCTGTATCACTCGTATCGCTCCCTTCTAAATACCGAAAACTTTTTCATTCCAATAACCTAGGTATTTTTTTTATGTCTGTATGGTATTTTCTGACCGACAAATAATAAAATCTGTCTCTTTCTCTCTCTATTAACAGTGTTGTGCTCTATAATATTTTTTTTTTTAATTTTTTTATATTGAAATGCTCTTTATTCAGCGCCTGTTTTATGATAATTCCTATGCATTTTGTTGTGACTGAATTTTTCTCGCTATTATAAATTTATATATAAGCTCTGAGCTAGAATACAGAATAAAAACCACAACCTCTTGGCAGACACGGGTTTCAAATCTGGGGTGAAGTTTTTTCTCTATTCTACCGTGTTTCCCTTTTCATGAACTATATTTGTGGGGTTACACACACAGAAAAACATGAAGGACTCAACAAATTTGCCCAGAAATTGCATTTTTTGCTTTCCGAAAACCTTGTTCGGGAGAAAGATAGACAAGCAAGATTTTTGGAAGCTATTTGGAGCAAATTTTAATCCAAGATGGAAAGAGAGTGAAATACGTTTTTTCCTGTGTAGAACTCGTTGCTGACGAGAGTGTCTGGCAAACCTTTCGCATACAGTCATCCTTCATAGGATTCAAACCTGAGCTACTTCGCACAAGGCAGCTGGAAGTAGCTGATACTGATTAAGCTAATCATGCACCAAAAGTGAAAGTAAAGTCACATCGATTTCTAAAAATACTAAAGACAAGCTCTGGACTACTGGGCTTATGTATTCCGAATTTGGGTCTTGTGTGCTCCACCAAGAAGATGTTTATTTTGTCTCAATTAGTATTTAACAAATCCTAAAATATATAAATCAAACAATCACTTCTATTAGAAATTTTTTGATAAAACCAAAAGACTAATAATAATAAAATTTTCTAGATTATTAATTAACACTCTGTTTCACTCTATTATGGCAGTTCAGTTCTTGTTCAGGTGCTTTGGCATATTATATGTGGTTGTTTTTTGCTTCCGTCTGGGTGTTTTGGGAAGTGAAGTTAAGTTTTGTTTTGTACGAGTCACTGATGGATCGCATCAATGAAAGTGAGATCAATCTGTGGTGCATCCTTGACAAAATAGAAAATCTGATTGGGTTAGGATAGGATATTTATTATCACTTCCGGAGTTCTGACACAAGAAAAACATTGGAGAAACTCAACACCTGTGAATTATTGTTTGAATAAAGTGGAAAGAGTTGTTGTAGAACTGTTTTTTCATACAAAACTGTACCACTATAGTAGAGTGAAACAAATTGTATCTGCAATGTTAAATGTAGCACATTTTAGCATATTTCTATTGCATATTACGCTACTTAAGGAAATATATTGGAACAATTCTAAATATATCACAGGTAGGACTAGAGCTGGGCGGCATCGGGTATATTTTGTACCGGCATACCGCCGTCAAAATGCCGGTATTAAGGGTACTATTACCATTTTCTGCTAACAAAAACATGCTATTGTGTCGTTTTAAGGAGCCACGTGATGCGCAACCTAGTTAAAAAAAAAAACAGGTGTGTAACTCTAAATGCGGGCAGCTGTATGTGGTCTAAAGACCACTTTTTGTTGTTTCTTGACGCGATAATGCATCAACTTGCAAACCTTTTAGACTGTATGTCACGAAATGCCGGTATCATGGCAAACCAACATTGGGAAAATTAATGCGATACATTATTTTAGAAAACTCAATATCGGAATTTATCGTATCGGTATCATGGCAAACAGACATTAAAATTAATGCCATACGATATTTTAGAAAACTCAATATCTGTATTCACCGTCTTACCGATATGTCGCCCAGCTCTAAGTAGGACTGTTCAAAATATTTGATTCGATTCGTGATATTCAAATTGTAAGTTATTTCTGCAAGAATTCGAAATAAATAATAATTTTGAATTTTTTTTAATATAGGTGTGAATTTTCACTTGAATTATAAGCTGATAAAAGGATGTTTCTATTTGTTTATTATATGGACTTTTTTTAAAATATTTGATTAAATTCGGAAAATTATTCGATTCGATTCTGTTACCACAAGATGATATATTTTGGCATTAATAAGGTTGTTAGGTAATTTAAAGTTAAATTAAAGTCCTAACCATGCAGTCTAGAAACAAGAAGATGGATTATATATATACATGCACAGACACATTAACATGAGGAGGGGAGGACTCTTTGTCAGACATAACAGTCACAGGGCATGATCTGATTTGCCCAACTTTATTAACTTCCTTTTTTGTTTTTGCTTTCAGCCTTCTCCACTCTTATTCGAAACTGGGGATACAATAACAGTAATACAAAAGCGAATCAACGGTTGGTGGGAAGGAGAAACAGACGATGGGCAAAGAGGATGGTTTCCAGCTGCTTACGTCAGAGAAAAAGAGGTTGGTTTTCTTGTTATCTGAATTGATTGTAAGAAATTTGAAAGTTAGGGATCTACAAATATCATATTTGTCGAATTTACATGGGATTAACTACTCTTGAGCCAATAAATATTTTGTAGTTCCATCTCTACTCATGTGAAGCCCTTTTACGCATTGGTGATTTCAGAAAACTTTTAATAATTCACACTCTGCGGCTGTGGTATCACTTTTTGTTTTCTTCCAGGCGCCTCTTAGGACTATTCTAAATCATATGCTTGATAGGAAATGGTGATTCATTTATTATTTTCTTGATTTTGTTGGATATTTTTGCAGAAGTACGCTTTCACATCGCAATAGAGATTTCACACCAGGGTTCGAATTACGCGTTTGGAGTCCGAATTTTTACTATTTCAAATTCTAAAAATATTATTTCACATATGAAATATCGAATGTATTCTGAATTCAACCATATTTTTGATGGAAAAATGCATTGAAAGTATTTTAAGAAAAACTATAACGCCAAAAATTTAAAAAAAAATCGATTTAAAAATAAAGGATTAATTTTACGAACGAAGAAGGTTGAAACGAAAATGTCTTTCAGAAACTCATTCGAATTTTGACGATTACAAAGAACAATATAATACGAATAGGATAGATATATTAAAGAATCCACGAAAAAGATCAATGTAGCAAATGCGGACAATGTACCCTGATATTTACTTTTCGCCGCTACTTTACGTTTATTTATTTTCTCATTACTATTATTACAAACTTGTCTAGACGTTCCAACGTCAATATCTAAATCAGGTACTGAAACTTCATACGAAACGCGATCAGTATCATTTTGCTTTTTCCAAATTTCGGATTTTAAAAAGATCAAATTGATGCAATGTGTAATTGAGACCAACAGCTCTGACTGGCAGAATCCCAGCTACTCTGCTACTCAGACATCTGAAGAAAATGGATTCCGCCAGAAGAACAATATAGTGAAAGGTCAATATTCCATGATATATCTCATGCTGGAAGATGGAAATGTTTCTTTTTTGTGTCTTGTAGCAACAAAACTGTAAAAAAGGGTTCAAAATCGTCAATACTGCTATGTAATAGCAGCGTTGATCATTTTTAAGCTTTTTCGTTCATCAAAAAAAAGACATATAAAATTCGGTCAATCAAGGAAAAACGATGTCCTGCGTGAAATAGCACTGTTGATGGTTATGGCACTTTTTGGTCACTCGAAGATAATGACATTAATGTTTCAGACACCCGAAGAAAAACAAGATCCTGCCGGTCTGGACCTGACTCACTAATCACTATAAAATCTTTTTTCAGCTACCAACGCCCCCTCCACCTGAAGATAAGCCGCCTCCCCCTCCTATAGAGCCCCTCCCTCATGGGTGGAGAGAAGCGAAGACTCCGGAAGGAAAAACGTATTATTTTTTCAAGAAAACAAAAGGTTAGTAGTAGTTGTTCTTTTTCGATCGAACAAATTTTTTACCCCTCGACACGATTGGCTACTCAATTAGGGAATCACATTCATTTACTGTGAAAGCTCCGAAGTACCACAAGACATTTTTATGCGAAAACTTTTTTCCTGCAAACTTTTGTGATTTGGAATTATTTGCCTTCACATTGCTTTCCGGATCATGTGGATCTGCTCAAGCTTTTAAAACTTGAGGCAATAGGTTTTTTCAAGAATGAAGATTTTTTTAGTCTTCATTTCCGCTCTCTTGTAGGTTTTCACGGAACAGTAATTTTGAGTGAGTGACTCTTATTAAAATATCCTAAATCCTTGTTCTGAGCGAATACAGATATAAAAAAGTATCAGTGGCAAACAAATATTTTGTTGATTACTGAAGTAGTAAGTACTCGATTGCATATTTCACGGCTAGAGGGGTGGGGGGGGGGGCTTGTGCTGAGTATTTCATTCTATAAGTGTTAGAATTTCCACTAGTTGGTTATTTTCTTTCATATACTCTTGGTCTGGTTTACGTGGGGCTGGGACTGGCAACTTATCCTTCTTCTATGCCTTTGCATAAGTGAATCAATATGCGAAAAGCAAGGAAGCTATGGAAAGGGAATAAACTGATAGACAAGAGGATCAAGAGTCTCTATACACACATACCAAAATTATTTCTGTTTAAGTTTCTTCTGACCTTTGTTGCAAAAAGAAATTTGTGTATGTGCACTAGAAAGACTCTTGAACCTCTTGTCTACTTTCTTTCACCCGCAGATTTCAATCTTGCTTAGTTCAGGCGAATTAGTTAATTTGAATTGAAAAAATAACATTGATCATTGCAATTATTTTATGAGATCAGTATTGAAAATAGTTACCATTTTTATTAATGGTACTATGTCCAAGGAAGAGTCTTCTTGGGTTTGGGTATATCGACTAAATCTAAAAGGTGAATTGAAAAAATTGCAAAATGAAAATGACGAGCATCGATAACTAAACTGAAATTAATTGCTATAATCCAGAGAAATGAGTCATTTCTAGCATTCTATAATCAATGGTGGAAAAGCGAAAGAGTTCCATTTGATAACTTGCTTTATGTAGTGGAATTTTCATTTTTAATGTCAAAATGCAACTGTTTCTATCATATTTTGTCGTTAAAAGTGAACAATTCTCGCTCCTAGACATTGATTATTAATTGAAAATATATTGATTGTCTCTAAGTCTATTTATGCTAATATTAGTGATTTGTAACTTAGAATTTCTTAATTTTCATTATGTATACAAGTTCCAATAGTAAAAATGGGGGATTTGTTGTTTATATAGAATTAATGATTTTATCCATCCGATTCAAAAAAAATAATCAGAATCTTGATTCGAATTGCAAATGATTCGGTTTTGCCGTAGCAAAATTGTGAACTGAGGAATTTATCCTTCAAAATGTGCTAATGTAGAATATTTGGAAGAAGAAATTACTCATTTTGAATGAAAAGCTCTCATTTTTGATGTTGATCATTTAAATGTCCAAGTTTTTTAGACCTTTACGTACGGCTTTGGAATAGTTCTAACATATTTCCTGCCCCTCTTTAGAGGTGACTAAAAGGAAGCAAGGATGTGGTGGATCTTTCACCATTGCCCAGGGCAGATACCACCCACTGCACTTTACCATGGCGGTTTAGTTCTGTTTGGGTTGTTTCCGTTTAGAGTTGCTGGTGCTTCATCTTTTATTAACTCTTTGCTATTAAGTGACCGTTAGTTGGTTCCTTCTAGACAATGCTTCCAGCCTTGCTCAGAGTGAATTTCAATAAAAAAAGTAGCGAAGTAGGGTTGTTAATATCCTACCGCTTCGCTTCCGTATTTGAAGTACTTTTTTTTGTCCACAGAAGTGTTATCTCAACACTCAGCAGATGTCCTGGCACTACTGTTCAACGGGTTAATCTCGTTCCAAACTTCCTTGTCAACTTTGGATATGAAAAGGGCTTTGAACTATTATTACAGCCATTTCATAGCAATTCCCCTACAATTCAATCCTCTTAGTGCATTTAGGATTGAGTCTCTTCCCATGGCTGCCATTTTCATCGAATGTCAGATATCGCCGTCTTGAATCATCATTTTGATTCGTGATATTAGAATCATAAATTATTCGATTCGATTTCCACGACAGTTCGAAATCAACAGAATGATAGTTCAAATTTTTTTCAAAATTGAGAGTGAATTCTCACGAAATTATAAGCTGATAAAAGAATGTCAAAGTTTCGATTCAGGAAAATTATTCGACTCGATCATGAAACCAAAAATAATTCGATTTTTATCAGCCGCTGCGTCAGAGTAAGTGACGTCTTCTTAGTTTCTATTAGTCCATTGAAGTGTTCTCAATGACCAGCAGGTGTCCTTGCTCTATTGTTAAACAAAAGAGTCGTCAAATCTTGAAATCTTTTACAGTTACTTTTCACCTCAACCAGGGAAAACGAGAAAAATAATAATCCAAAAAAAAACCTTCACCCTGATTCAAAACAGGGATCAAATAATAAATAATCTCAAAATCTCAACAATAACTTATCATCTCAATTAAAGTAGCCGATATTAAAGCCAAGCTTTTGTGTTTCGAGAGGTTTCTGATAAGGGTAACCAAAATCTGATGAATTCAGGATTGTATCGAATAATATTTCACGGATCTAATTAGGACAATCCAAAAAATTCTGTAGGATTTGTGCTTAGTGGAATCAGGGGTTATTTGATTTGATTTTCGAAATCAACCTAGTCAAAAACCAATACATTTTCAGAAAATAGACCTATATTTTTGTGTTTCAACAATTTTCTGAAAAAAAATTTTTTTTTTTTATTTATACTGCTGATTCAAATATTAGATTCGACTTATAGAAATTGTTCAATACAATTTTGAATTCAACAGAAATTCGATTCCGTCCACTCCTAAATATAATCGAATGTTCGAATCATAAATACTTATTACCACAGTGAACAAAAGTGTTTCCACAGAAAATTGTTAATGACATCAAAATTCACATCTATTTTCTGAAAATGTATACTTTTTTGAATGTGTTAATTCAGAACCACCGGGAAAATAAAATCAATTAATTTATGATTCGCGAATTAGGAATCGAGTATTTTGGACATCCCTACTTTATTGTAAGGATATCCTTATCTGAATATTCATACATCATTGTTCTAAAATTATGATTAAAATTCTGTTCTATTATTCGTGTTTTGGTTCCTTTTGCGGTGAAATCATGATTTACGTCAAATTTTTACGTTGTTTAATTTGACATAATTCGAATCTTGCCTCAAAATAGGCAAAATTTCAGGGTCTGTTAACAGCAATCTCATCCATCAGAATATTGAGACATTATCCTATTTATATACTGGATCCTGATATCGATTGAACTATGCTATAAGGACACCCTCCCTTATGGTCAAAGTGACTGAATCCAGGTTACCTCCTGGTGTTCAAAGCTTTGTCATTTTTTTCTGATGAAAAAACAACAAACCAAAGGATTTTAAAAGTTGTTAACTACATTCGTTACTAGATAGATATGAATTTGCGTATGTGTTGTTTTTAGTCTGCTCGTTATTCATTTCTCAACACTATTATTCTCAATACTCAGTGGGTGTTCATGCCCCGTTGTACAATGAGTGACTTTAATCTTAAAATATTCACAATAACTTTTCAACTCAAAGCGTGAAATTGGGCAGTTTAATCTTTCAATAGCACTGTTGTGGGTTAACAGAAATTTTTGATTTGGTCGTGTCATGTCCTTTGATTGAACAAAAAAGCTTCAAACTCACCAACACTGCTATTTCATAGCAGTATTGATGATTTTGAACCTTTTTTTTTCAGTTTTGCTGCTATCAGACACTCAAACATAGCAGGACATTTGAATCTTCTAGCCCCATTTTTTGGGGTGTTTGAAACCTTCATGTTCATGTCATGTCCTTTGATTGAACAAAAAAGCTTCAAACCCATCAACACGGCTATTTTATAACAGTATTGATGATTTTGAACCTTTTTTTGCAGTTTTGCTGCTACCAGACACTAAAAAATAAGACATTTAAATCTTCCAGCTTCATTTTTATCATAAAATGCTATTCCTTTGCTAAATCTTCTTCTGATTGAACCTATTGTCTTTGGGTGTCTGAGCAGCTGAGTATTTTCCATTCTATCACTCTGGCAGATGCTATCTCATCTCTTTTTTTTATTCTTTTTTTTTATTAAAATTCACTCTGAGCAAGGTTGGAAGCAGTGCCCGAAAGGAACCAACTAACATAGAAATCAACTTAAAAACAGAGAGCTACTAAAACATGTAGTACCAGAAACTGCACTCTAAACGAAAAAACATCCCAAATGAAGCTGAACCGCCATGGTAAAGTGCAGTGAGTGGAATCTGCCCTGGGCAATGGTAAAACTATCTACCACTTCTTTGCTTTCCTTTCTGGCACCTCATACGACACGCAGGAAATACGTTAGGACTATTCTAAAGCCCCGTACCTACAGGGCCTAAAATGTCCAAAATTATCCAAATGTCTTTACTTTACATATTGTAGAGAATATCTAATACTCTATTACTCGTTAGACATTTTCCAAAAAGCACCCTTTGAAATCAAAAAAGATTAGGACTAAGAGCTGTAAAGCCATCAACCCTGCTACTACGTCAGAGTATCTTCATTTATGAAGATTTTGTCACAGTTGCTTTGTGGGTTTCATTTTCTCTTGTTGTGTTTATAATATTTATGAAAACCTCTGCACTCATACCTATTTGTTTATTATTTCAAATAGAGATGGGCGGCATATTGGTAGGATGGTGAACACCGGTATTGAATTTTCCAAAATATCGATCGCGTTAATTTTCGAAATGCCGGTTTGCCGTAATACCGGTATTTCGCGAAATACCACCAAAAATTGTTTCAAGTTAATGCATCGCGTCAAATAATGACAAAAAATGTCGTGAAACAACCCGCCTGTATTTATAATTATGCTCCTGATTTTTTTAACTAGGTCGCGCATCACTTGGTTCTTTAAAACCACACAAAAGTATGTTTTTGATAGCAGAAAATGGCTTGTGATACTGGTAATATCAGCATTTTGGCGGCGGTATGCCTGTACATAATATACCTGATGCCGCCCAACTTTAATTCCAAATATTCAGTATCCATTTTCTTTATTTTCAGAAACAACTTGGATACGACCAACTTCCAAAAACCTCGACGCTAACAACAGAATCATAAAGAGTCCGAACAGTACTAGACTATACAGTGAGTAGAATTATCAATAACTTTTATTTTACTATTCTCGTATTCTCGCAAAGTTTGAATCAAAAAGTCTTGTTTTTTTTTTTTATAGTGTTGTTGATATTTGAAAGATTCGTGTCGATTCCTTTTTTTACTAATACTTTGTTGATTTATTCGTTGTCTTGTAGAATTCACAGAGCTACTGATGGTGGAAAAATAAATTTTAAATTATAATTGTAAATTGAGTTTTATGTTTATGGCTTCTTTCTCCTCAAATTCATTTTTTTTTTGTTTACTTTGTAAATAAATGCTAGTAAATATATGCATGCTGATATTAACTGTCCGATGGATTGATTGTACTTGGGATTTATTCTAAATCGAAGAAATTTTGCCAGGAACTTAGTCTTCTTGTTTAATAGTTTTTTATGTGCTATTCCTTAGAAATGTTGATGATTTCGTAAATATTTGTAAAATTATATTACCCAGTATACTCAGAAAAGCCGCTTTATCTAGAGTGACCCTCCTCTAATGAATGAATAAAAAATTGTAATGGATGGATGGATTTTGACCCTTTTTTTCATAAATTTTACTTCATTGTTGATTTAAGTAGTTATGATTCAAACATTTATTTTGTTTGGAAAAGTTATTTGTTAGATTCTGAAATCAAGAGACGTTAAAAATATATTCAATTCTGAAATTATTTCAAGAGATTCAATTTTTCTCGCTCCACTTCCAATCATGAATCTGTATTCTGGCTTTTATCAACTCTTCAAAGCCAGGATTTTATTTGTTTGATCAGTAGAATAAATATTTGTATTGTATTAACTAATATTAACTGGCCAATGGCCTATTCAAAATGATGACCAAGCCATCCCGAATCAAAGAAATTTTGTCAGAGTATTTTCTTTTCTCGTTGGTGGGATTGTGAATTTTTTATGTGGGAAATTTTTGTACAAAAGTACTTAAAATCATCGCTTTTCACAGCAGTGTTGGTGACTTCGAACACTTGCATATTATTACCTAGGAATTTGTGTGACTAAATAATTTTTTCAATTATTAGTTAAGAAGCCAATTGGATTCAACCACTAGGTCAACTATATTTGTATTTTTGTTTTAATGCTCCTGGTCATGATTCAGGCTTTTATGAACTTTTATAAACCAAGGAATTTGTGACTCAATAATTTTTGCAATTAAGCTAATGGATTTATCCACTAGTTCAAATATGATATATTCAGTTTGAAAAATGCCATGTATTCTTGTTCTGATGCTCCTGGTCATAATTCTGGCTTTCATGAACTCTTTAAAGTTAGGAATTTATTTGTTTGGTCAGTAGAATAAATATTTATATTGGACCGAATAATATTAACTGTTCAAAGGCTTGTTCAAGATGACCAGGTCATTCTTGCTAAATAAACTGGCATGGTGACCTGTATCGCTAGTTAAAGATCTTAGAATGGTTGCAAGTTGCAACTGAAGTGTTTTTAGTAGTCAACTAATTAAATTAACCTCTGTTTGAAGTTTCATGTCAACATGTTGTGATATTTAATAATAATTTGATTTTTTAAAACAAATCGTATAAAATCAACCAAATAAAAACCCTGATAAATACATTTTCAGTCCGAATTTCAAAATTATTTTAAGGCACATTTTGCCAACCACTCAACCCAGAGTGTAATAACTTGGGTAGGCTAAGCCGAACAGGAAAAGATCATACCTTTCCATCAATTGTAACTCCGTCCATCTATAAGTGGCCTCTGCTACAGCGCCTTGGACAGGGTGATCAACTCTAAGAAGTTGCTATGAAAGAATAAAAAAAACTAAGTTGGCTGGGAAACAACCAGATTTACAAAAAGGCTTCAAAATCCTTAACCGAACTGGCAGAATGCCAGCTACTCTGCTACTCTGACACTGAGAGTGGTAAAATCGGATATCTTTTGGTTTCAGAATCCAGTCGAATATTCGAATCATGAATGATATAATAACAAACAAGGGCATCATTTTATCAGCTTATAATTTGAGCGAAATATCACAGTTATTCTTGAAAAAAATCAAAATTATCATCTTTTTGAATTGTTGCAGAAATCGATTCGAATAATTTATGATTTGAATATTCCGAATCGAACCTATAATTTTGGACAGCCCTATCAGATACCCGATGAAAATTGGTCCTATCCGACGAAAAATTTAGCAAATAAGCAATATTTAAAGATATATCTCTTAATAGAGAATTTTATGATCTAAATTTCTGGCTTTTGTCGTCATTATTAAAACTAAGAAGGTATTTATTTGCTTAGCAACTGACCAACTATTATTAACTGCCCAATGGTGTTATTGTACTCAAAATAACCAGGTCAGTCCAATGGAATGACCAGGTCAATCCGAGAGGAGAACAAAAAAGTCCAAACGTGATTTTTAGTATGGGTCAGTGGCTATAATAGTCAAAGCCGATTGCTTTGTGTATCGTAACAAAATGGATTTGACAATGGAAATTTAAAATGGTATCCCAGCTCATGCAATGTTCAGAACCAGATTTATACGCCATAATTCTAAGGAATATCTTCCTTCAAAGCAAGGCTGCAGGATATATACCATACATGAAAGGTTTCCTGGATCCTCAACTGCATGTGCCTGTCATATACTTTTAAAAAAATCCAGCTTTTGACTTTGTTTTGCTAGTGTTTTAGCAACAAAATTGTAAAATATATAGTTGATTCATCTAAAAATAGTGTAAAACTAACTTGGATTGCTTATGCTACCTAAACAAGTCAGGTTTATTCGTAAAAACACTGCAGATTGCCATAATATCACTCTGCTACTCAGATAAGTTCATTCAGAAGAAAATTTAGAGAATGGGCGATATTTCATGATTTATATTTTTCAATAAGATCAAAATGTCCATTTTCATGTGGCCGGTAATAACCAAACTGGTCAAAAAGATTTAGAAAAAGTTTTGAAGCTTTCTGGTCACCTGTGACCTGGGGATATTGTCATGAACGTTTTGGTCACCAAAAGAAAACAAGATTCTGCCAGCTGTCTTCAACCGAATAAACAGGTATTCTGGATTGTTTATTAAAAGTAATTGTTTCTGTGATTACCAGAGTTCCAAACTTTCTATTGCTTAATAAACAATAAAAATTTGTAGTCTGCTTATCTTGAACGGTTCAAGATCCAACGGTTGCGTTTATTGGAGAAGTACACTGACGTATATTTAAACTTGTAGACGTATTTTCCCAATGACTGAACAAGACCAAGAAGGGGAGTGATCAGCTTAACCCCCTCATATGCTTAAGTCATATTTTATTTTATTGAAATTCACTCTGAGCAAGGCCGGAATTAGTGCCTGAAAGGAACCAACTAACAGCCACTTAATAGCAGAAAACTACTAAAAGATGTAGTACCAACTACTGTACTCTAAACGAAAACAGCCTAAACGGAGCTGAACCGGCATGGTAAAATGTTTCATCTTGAAAGGTCTTGAGCCTAACCTAGATTGCTTATATACCGAAACGATTAAGATTCTTTCAGGCGTGATACTATAAGAATACCAACGCAGATTGGCAGAATTTCACTTTGCTACTCAGACACCCGAAAATAATTGGTTTCGCCACAAGAAAATTCATCAAATGGGCAATATTTGATGATATATTTATGGCTAAAAGATTTAAGTGTCACTTTTTGAGTGTCTGGTAGCAAAAAACCGTAAAAAAAAAGGTTCAAAATCATCAATACTGCTATGAAATGTTATCATAATGTATTTTTGTCCATAATTACCAGCGTCCCAAGTTTCTTGATAAAGTCAAATGTTTAGACTGTTGAGGCCGTACTACACATTTGCGTAGGTTGCGTTTTTTCTAGGTTTGTTTTATATTATCCTTGTGTTTTACGCAAGCGCAATGCTCTGCATGCATTTACTTGGTGGTTACCGAATGGTTAGCAATTCAAGCAAATGAAAAATGCACGTTTCTTTTGTGTTTGTAGGCATGTGAACACGATTAACGCAAAGCAATACAGGCATGTATTGCCGTTTTTGTTTTATTATCCGAAACCTAATGCAACGCATTGGTAAGACAAGTTTGCATGTATTGTGGCCTTTTAAGTTTTGTTTTGCTGCCGCTTTAGCAACAAAATTGAAAATTTGAAGTTGACTTATTATCTTAAAACAGTCTTAAGCTAACTTGTATTGCTTATACCAAAACAATTTAGATTCATTCATGCGTAATACTATAAGAACAGCAACGCAGACTGGAAGAATGTCAGCTATTTTACTACTCAGACACCCAAAGAAAATGTGGTCACCAGAAGAATATTTAGCAAATGGGCAATATTTCATGAGATATCGCCTCCTTCAATATGTTTTTTTTGAGTGCCTAGTAGAAACCAAACTGTGAAAATGGTTCAAATTAATCAATATTGCTATGAAATAGCAATGTTGATGATTTTTAAGCCTTCTTATCCATGCGAAGAAAATGACCAACATTTCAGAAACCCGAAGTAAGCAAGGTTCTGTCATGCTCGTTTTTGTCAAGTTGTCACTGATGGAAATAGGATCGTCTTTTTCCGAATTCTGGGATTATAATTAAAAGTATTTTGTTCATTATTACTAGCGCTGTACATTTCTTAACAAAGTCAAATATTTAGCTTTGTTTTGCTGCTGCTTTAGCAACGAAATGGTAAAATTTGCAGTTGACTTATTATCTCAAAATACCTCTAAAGCTAACTTGGATTGCTTATACCAAAACAATTTAGATTCATTCATGCGTAATACTACGAGAACGTAAAATATCTATTTTTATACATTTGTAATTTGTGTTTTCATACATTTATAATTTTGAGTAAATGTATTGAACTGAAATAGTCTGTCAACTATATTTGTTGTATTTTTTTTTATCAAAATTTGCTCAGTGCAAGGCCACAGGAGACAAATCATACTTGAAAATTCTCCTGAAGCCACTCTAGTACTCTAGTTATTAGAGAGGTTCAAAGTCTTGCTTCACACTCACACAAATTTATTTATGTAACGTTTCGTCTGACCAAAGTCAGACTAGTGATTACCGTATCCTATTTCCCTTTCTTTTAAATAATATATATTTACCTTTGTGTATGAATTATATTAATTAAGTCGTACATTAGATAGTATTTCAAAATTGGGAAAATTAATAATGTTAAAACTGTAACAAAAATAATAAAAGTGATGATGCTTATTATTTAACTGTTTTTTGCTGTGCTGTTTTTAATTAGTAACAAAGTTATTTCTTGCTTATTTGCAGATTTGTCAAAATCTACATTTTATTTATAATGAGTGAGTCACAGGGTATGAATAATTAGAATCAATATGTGGTTTGAAACCATGTTGAATGTGTTTGATTATATTGACCGGTTAGCTCAATCGATAAAGCGTTGGAAATACATCGTATCATCTTGATGTAGGTCCGAATCCTGTGAGGGATGAAGATTATATGCGAGAGGTCTGCTAGACGCCTCGCCCGGGCACATGTAAGCACTGCTTTAGGCTTCCTGCACCAACCAGGTTCATACACAATAAAACGAGAAATATGGTTAGTCAAAAACCTCAACTCGATTCGGAACTGGTATCTGCACGAGAGGTCTTGGCTGCCATATGGTTAAGCTGTATTTACGGCTTCCTCGCAGGATAAAAATAAAACCCTATCCTATCCCAAATATTATAATTATTATGTATCGCCGCCGTACTGCACTTGTTTTTTTTCATTCATATATTATTAAATATTAACAGACCTATGAAATTCACATTCAGCTACGGAAATTATATTAAAAAAAATAAAAAAGGGGAAGGAGCTGTCCCAAGTATTCGACTTGTGGTTCATAAATTGTTCCATTCCATATTTCTAGTGATTCGAAATCAGCAAAATCATAAATTTTAAATTTTTGTCAAAAATAGCCAAATAAACATTTAAATGAAGATCTGTTTGAATGATGTTATAGTTTAAATAATATATGACTTTTGATTCTATTAAAGAATGTATTTGATAGGTTTATGAGAATTTAGAATCAAACAGTATCTGAAATCTGATCTAGTGCAATTCACTAATAAATTTCCAAGTTTCAAATCTGGACTGGCAGAATGCGATCAATTTTTATCTACTTGAAACAAGTACAGTAGATAAAATGTGAGCGCATTCTTTCAGCCTGATTTGATATTTGGAAACTAGATCGGATTTCAGATATTGCTCGATTCAAAAGTTTTTGTGGATATAATTCTTGGAATAAATAGTTTATTACACGGTTTACTTATTTTCAAAGGTCAATATTAAACACGCTCAGAATATTTGTTTTATGAATCATCATACAAAAATTCCATGTTTCATACGATACCAGTAGGTACATATAATAACACGGCCTTAAACGATGACCTTGTGGTCGAAACACCGTCATAGAGTGTGAAGCTTTTGGCTTTCAAGTCTGGTAAGCCTGATTCATAGTAAAAGAAAGATTAAAGGAGTTCTTATCTTGTAGGTAGGGGCTTCAGAATAGTCCTAACGTATATCCTGCTTTTCGTAAGAGGCGATTGAAAGGAGGCATAGAAGTGGTAAATGGTTTAACCATTGCCCAGGGCAGATGCCACTCTCTGCGCTCTCCATGGCGGTTCAGTTCCGTTTGGGATGTTTTTTGTTCAGAGTGCAGTTGCTGGTACTGCACCTTTCAGTAGCTCTTTGCTATTGAGAGGCCGGTGGTTGGTTCCTTCTGGCCTTGCATAGATTGAATTTAAATATTTTTTTGATGTTGTCTAGAAGTTTTAGTATATTATAATATTCCATTTACTTTATATATTTGAAGATTTGATTCAATTTAAAAAATAGGTGCATTTTGATTTCTAAATTAAAAGATATGCAATTTTGGCATCCCTTGATAAAATAATCATATGATTTGACCACATAGGAGGCCTTTGATACTAAAATTGCTTTAGACACAACAAACGGCATAGTATTTTACGCATCGGTCGGTTTGCCTCAGGGGGTTTTCAAGAGGTAATAAGTGCTGTTTTATGTTCTAATTTAGCCCAGGTATTTTCTTGGAATTTATGATATTTTTACTTGAAAATATTTTCACTGAAATTCACACAATAACACATAGTTCTGTTTGATGTGCTCAACCGATGGAGTACTAACGATGTAGTTTACTAACGCTTTGAATTTATATTCAGACAAGCCTGGTCAGGGCTGTGAATGATAAAATAAAAGTCTACTATACTTAAATGAAAAATATGACTTCTAAAACCTATCTAGCACTTTGATAAAAGATGAATAAACACAGAAATTTGTTGCTAGTGTAATTATAAAGTCTATACCTACAAAATTCTGTTCACACGACTTCAATATACTTTGTGGATTTACATACAGACTTGCAAATTGGTTGCTGTTTGCGTGCATGCTCGATCGTATTCAACGATGTGTGATCAATATGATTGGCCCTAAACTTTCTTCCGATCCGCAAAGTTTTTTTTTATTTTTTTATTATATAGCCACTTCCTAAAGTGGATCACCCTGTCCAAGGCCCTGTAACAGCGGCCACTTATTGACAGACATGGTTACAATTACTGGAAAGATATGATCTTTTCCTGTTCAGCTTAGCCTACCCAAGTTATTACACCCTGGGTGGAGTGGTGGACTCGCCGGGGCTCGAACTGAGATCTTCAACCTGCGATGCCAACATGTTTAACCATTAGGCCATCGTGCCTAAGTTTACCTCACTCTGTTTGTTTTGCAGATAATATAATGGTCTTTGTTCGAAAGAGCTTTCTGCTCTCAATCCTTCAAACAAAATTTTTAATCGGTCAACACGATTAGCTACCAATTTGCACCTATTTCTTGTAGCTCTTTGCACTTTAGTGGCTTCAGGAAAATTTTCAAGTATGATTTGTCTCATGTGGCCTTGCTCTGAGCAAATTCTGATCAAAAAAAAAAAACTCAATCGGTAAAAGTGTTGGGAATACAGTATCCTAAATATTTTTTATCTCTTGATAGAGGGAGGAATATAATAGTTCTACAAGAGTCTGTGTGAGCTTCTAAAAACCTGTAATCCGTGAATCTGCAAGCCTGGATTTATGCTTGATAATTTTAGGAAATTCAGATTTACTCCTCTTTAATCAAGCCTCTTAATGTTAAGAACAACTCAGAATTCTAATCTTAATTTAACATTTTATTTCTTTTTTTTTTTTCAGATGGACAAAGGACACATGTCAGGGGTCTCTCCGACACTTCTTCATTGGGAGTGAGTTCTTTATGTGCTGTATGATTTTCCTATTGGGTTTTACTCTTCCATGGAAAATTGGAAAACGAGAAATAATAAATTATTTGAGATCAGAGTAAATTTCATTGATTCTATCTACCAAAAGAAGATGCTAAATTGTCTCCATGATTATCTCATGTAAAACCATTAAAACTCATTTTTTTGAAACTTCAGAGGGGCCGATACCTTTAATTGTGAAGTTTTATCGATACAACTTGTAACCTCAAAGTCAAATTCGAATTTGAAAAAATGTTCGCTAGACTGACAGAATACCACATACTCAGGCACTCAAAAAAAATGGTCCACGCCAGAAGAAAATTGGCAGAATATCATGATGTACCTCTTCTTAGAAGATAAAATTGTCTTTATTTTAAATATCTGATGACAACAAGGTGGTAGAACTAGGGTTCAATATCATCAACACTGCTATGAAATAGCAGTGTTGATGATTTTGAATCTTTTTTTCATCCGAAGAAAATGAATTGAACGTTCTTGGACACCCGAAGAAAAACAAGGTTTTGTCACGCTGGGGTTCGAAACTCTGGCTGAGACCCGTTCATCGTATTGATTGACTCATATTTTTTTGATTTCTTTTCTCAGTCCCCTCCAACGAGTCCTGGTCCCGCAAAGAAAGAAATAACTGAAGAGAAACCAGTTTGTTATGTGGTGAGTAGATGCTGGATAGAATTTGTATATTTGTAGACTCCAGAATTTTTTTTATTGAAAATCACTCTAAGCAAGCCGGAAGCAGCTTCCAAAGGAAACCAACCAACGGCCAAAAAATATAGTACCAGCAACTACATTCTAAACATCCCAAACGGAACTGAACCGTCATGGTAAAGTGCAGCGAGTGGTATCGGCCCTGGGGGATGGTGAAACCATCTACCACTTCTTTGCTTCCTTTTAGTCGTACCTCTCACGACACGCGGGAAATACGTTAGGACTATTCTAAAGCCCGTACCTACAGCTACAGGGCATAAATAGAACTGATGGAATGAAAATTTTTTCGCAGCCATTTGAGTAGATTACTCTGAGGAAGAATATAGGGGGCACCTGGAGCAGGGCGGCATCAGATCTATTTTGTACCGGCATATCGCCGCCAAAATGCTGGTATTACCGGTACTATTATCATTTCCTGCTAACAAAAACCATGCTATTGTATTGTTTTAAGGAGCCATGTGATGTGTGACCTAGTTAAAAAAAAAACAGGTGCATAACTCTAAATGCGAGCGGTTGTAAGTGGTCTAAAGACCAGTTTTTGTCGTAACTTGACGCGATAATGCATCAACTTGCAAGCATTTTGGGCTGTATGTCACAAAATGCCGCTATTTATCGTCCTACAGATATGCCACCCAGCTCTAGGCCACCAAGAGCTAGATGGATATAGGGATCACCTGTACAGCGGCCTTAGTACTGTTTTTTTTTATAGAAGTTCTCTCCATACAAGGTGGAAAGAAGCGCCCAAAAGTAGACAATCAACGGCCACTCATATGTTTGCACTCTGAGCAGAAAACATCTCATATAGAACTAAATCACCATGGTAAAGTGAACGGTATCTTCCCCATGCTATGTAACAGTGCTGTGTATTATTTTACAACTAATTCTTTACCTATTCATAACAGGGTGTAATACCTTGGGAAAGCTAAGCCAAACAGGAAGCGATCATATCTTTCCAGCAATTCTAACCCCGTTTGTCTATCAGTAGTTGCTTGTACAGGACCTTGGTCAGGCTGATACACTCCAAGAAGTGGCTATAAAGAAAAAATTGAAATTTCATGTTCACAGGTTAATGGTGTCTGTCTTCCTGATGCTAAACGAGCAAAGGAACAAGAATTATTACAACCAGGAAGATATAGTTATTGTGACTATTTTTGGGTGAGAATGTTTTTATATAATTCTTACATTAAGGCTGTCGATTCAAGATTTGATAAATCATAAATTATTAGGTCAGTAGTTTCTGTGACCCGAAAGCAGTGGAATCAGAAATGTACATATTTTTCAAAAGTTGATTGGCAATTGATTCAGATACTTTATTTGATTTCAGAATTAAATGGATTAAATTGGAATTAAATGGTCAAATATAGCGCTTAAGAGGAGCTAATGGTCACTCAAATAGGTAAAGAGCCATTACAAGATAAAGTGCCAACAACTGCACTCTAAGGGGAAAACATCCTATGCAGAACTGAACCACCATGATAAAGTGCATTCAGTGGTATTTGTCCTGGGCGATGACATCCTGGAAGACATCCTGTGCAGAACTGAACCACCATGATAAAGTGCAGTCAGTGGTATCTGTCCTGGACGATGCCAAAACCTTCTACCACTTCTTTATGTCTTTTTAGTCTCCTCTCACGACACGCAGGAAATATGTTAGAACTATTCTAAAGTTTTCTTGCAGAAGATCGCTTTTTGCAAGGAGGAAACAAGTGCCTGAAGGAGCTAACTAACTGCCATTAGAATGTAGAAGAGCTAGTACAATATAAAGTGCCAGCAATTGCCCTCTAAAAAAAAAATTTGGGAAATTCCTTTCCATACAGAACTGAACCACCATGATAAAGTGCAGTGAATGGTATCTACTCTGTCACCTCCTACTGTCTCAGGAAATATGTTGGGAATGTTCTAACCCGAACATGCGCTAGGAAACGAGCACGTTCTATTGGCTTGCATAGCAAACCGTTCAGTTGCTCTAGAAAACATAAAAAACACAGTGCTAGCTTAAACACAAATAAAAAAAATAAAAATTAAAATAAAACAAACTTAGTAAAAAACGCAACCTACGCAAGCGTGTATTGCAATCTTAAAAAACATTACATCGCTTTGTCTCAAATTTTTACCTTTCCATGGAGCAGACACTCAGAAAAATAAACATCTTCTTGTAAGTGATGAGAGTGTGTTCTATCTAAAAATTACCGTAAGAATTATCGTTAATCTATCATATCATCTTTTACAGAGAGACAAAGGTGATAAGCATGTCTACGAATCCGGATTCTCAGTAATACTCGCAAAGCAACAGAAGGGAAAACATCTTTGTAAAGAAATGTCTGAATTATTTAAAGCCAGGTAAGACATATGCGAAATCAGCCTTGTTATTATGAATTAGGATTAGAACTCATTTCCTTTTTTTAATCCATCTGCGATAGAATGATGTCTAGTCGCAAGCAAGCCAGGAACTCAAAGAAATTTTTTTCTAATTTTTCTGAACTTTTTAAACAAGAACATAATACTTGTTATTCAGACTTTGGGGCGTGTTTTTTTTTTACAGAGTGGATCAACCTGTCCAAGGCCATGTAACGGCGGCCACTTATAGACGGACTAGGTTGCAATTACTAGGAAGATATGATCTTTTTCTGTTGGGCTTAGCCTACCTAAATTATTTCACCCTGGGGCGAGTGGTGGGCAAGAATAAGCGAGCCTCGAGCGGGACTCGGCGTGACTCAAATCCGAGATCTTCAACCTGCGATGCCATAATGTTTAACCACTGGGCCACCGAGTCCACATCGCACCGATATCCATGTTAAAAATAGCTTCTTTCAGATCTAGTCTGATTCTCTCTCATCCCTGATAATAAACTGTATTTTTCCCAGGGAAGCACTTGAGATGCAATATTCAAAAGGACTCGCACTTCTAGCATCAGAAACCTTAGCTGCTACAGAAGAAGGGTGAGGATGTCTTATTATACACAAGTTTGTTAGATTAAAACTAGAACTGGTCGATTCGATTTGGTGATTCAAATTGATGCCAAGCACTAATTATTCGAACCTTCCATGAAACACAGATTTTTTTGATTTTTTTTATAGCCACTTCTTAGAGTGGATCACCCTGCCCAAGGCCCTGTAACAGCGGCCACTTATAGACGGACAGGGTTACAATTACTGGAAAGATATGATCTTTTCCTGTTCGGCTTAGCCTACCCAAATTATTACACCCTGGGTTGAGGGGTGGGCATGGATAAGCGAGCCGGACTCGCTAGGGCTCGAACCCGAGATCTTCAACCTGTGACGCCAACATGTTTAACCACTAGGCCATCGCGCCTCACTAAACAGATAGGATTTTTATCACCGACTTAAGTGTTATTTTTAACGATACAAATTTTGTGCGAATTTATTTGTTTTCTGAAAGATGTGTGAAATGATGGTACATCACTTCTAATATTTTGTACAAATAAATATTAATATTATTAAATTCGTAGCTAGAAAATTTCTCGATATTGATGTAGGTTTATCGGTAAAAGTCGCACTTTTACTATTGGTTAAAGGGTATTCACTATTGATTTTTTTTTTCTAAATTCATTCTGACCAAGGTCGGAAGCAGCTCCCAATAGAAACCAACCAACGGCCACTCAATAGCCAAAAGCTACTAAAAGATGTAGTACCAGCATCTGCACTCTAAACTGAAAATATCCCTATCGAAACTGAATCGTCATGATAAAGTACAGTGAGCGGTATCTGCCCTGGGTGATGGTGAAGCCTTTTAGTCGCCTTTTTTGATACGCAGAGAATATGTTAGGACTATTCTAAAAAGTCCGTATCTACAGGGCAATGAGAATGGAATTGAATCGAGAATTTCTTACATAAATGGTATGGTCATTGTAGACTTGGGTTTTAGAGTTCTTGAAGTATTTTCTAGTTGGCAGGCTGGATACAAAATTATTGTCAGTAACTATCGCCCAAGGCAGCTACCACTCGCTGTACTTTATTATAATGGTTCAGTCCTCCATCGAGTATTTTCACTTTAGACTGCTGTTGCTAGTACTCCATTTTGAAGTCTTTATTCAACTTGGTAGGCTCTTAACTTGTAATCTCGACAGATGATTTTTTTTGTTAAATTTTCCGGCAGTTTTATGTCAAAGATTTTTTTTATTGAAATTCACCCTCAGCAAGGCCAGAAACAGTACCTGGAGGGGAGCCAACTAACGACCACTTAATAGCAAAGAGCTACTTAAAGATTTAGTACAAGCAACTGCACTCTAAGCGGGAAACATCCCAAACAGAACTGAACCAACATGGTAAAGTACAGTGAGGGGTTTCTGCCCTGGTCGATGGTAAAACCATCTATCACTTCTTTATGCACTTGTAGTCGCCTCTTACGACACGCAGGAAATACGTTGGGGCTATTCCAAAGCCCCGTACCCGTACCCACATGGCCTACAGATCCATTCTAAAATGTGGTAACTGCACTCTAAGGCCAAAAACATCATTAAGGAGGCTGAACTATAAAGTGGTGGAGTAAATTTAAGCCATTGATCTGTGGAACCGCATTTACATTTTTTTTGTCAAGTTCCTGCCTCGCCTAAAAAAGTCTGACTTTGGTCAGACGAAACGCTGCTGGAATATCCTTGTGGATCAGGATGGCAGAATCTTTATTTTCTTTGCATGTCCGAAATGTTCATTATATATTTTGTTCGATTGGTCAAAAAAGCTTCAAAACCATCAACACAACATTTATTTCATAGCAGTATTGATGATTTTGAACATTTTTTGCATTTTAATTTCCTAGCAGTAAATTTATCACAGAATATTGTCGATTATTGCTGAAATTTCTTCTGATGTCTGTCCATTTTTCTTCGGGTGTCTGAATAGCTGCCACTCTGACGCCGACGAGGCGTGGTCCACCAGAATCTTGCTTGACAAACCAAACTTTATGACTGTAAAGTGTGGAACAAGAACCTTTCGAGTGACTTTGTGGGCCGCGGTGGCGTGATGAAAGCGACGATAGCTGCCGAACGTGATACATTATGAATGTTGCGGGTTCAAACCCCAGCAAAGTATGATCAAGATCGATTAACGAAAAAGCCTTTAATGAGTCACCCACAGCCTTGGGACGAGCTTCGATAATCTTACCGGCTCCTCATTGGTTCCACACGGGATGGACTGGCAAGACGCAAGAAAAATCTCGTAGCCAGATATAATTGTAAACATTGTTAACTGCATACTGTGAAATAAAGTTCATTTCATTTTATAAATTTTCTAATTTTTTTCCGCAGAACCCTCAGTGAAGCATGGAAGCAAGTAAAAGGGTCTTTATTGCAAGAGTCGAAGATCCATAGAGATTTTGCAACAACAAAGGTGAGTCAAAGCGTCCAGACAGTGTTAGACTGGTGCAACCTTCACTGATTCCGTTGATGTAATTCCTGGGTGACAATATGTGTGAAGTTAATAATTAAAGCCCGGCCGATACCGCTTTATTTGCAACCGATATCGAAACAGATATTTTTGACAACAGATAACCGATATTTTATGTTACGTGAAACATGTTGAAAATCTCCCAAAGAAAAGCAATAAATCGAAAACATCTGTATTGCATAAAAAAAGCAAATAATAAAAAAGAAAACGCCACGCAAGACTGGCTACCACTGTCCAAATTGCCGTTACCTCTTCATCCCCTCCACAAAACATATTTCTAACGTATTGGTGTGTTACTAGGTGATTTTTTGCGGAGGGAATAAAATTTTGTCTCGCACAAATGCCATCCATCTGCTGGGGATTTCACTAGATGAAATGTAGGTGAAAAATATTGCACAATTTTGCCATTTGTACAAAAATCTCATCATTTTAAAAGAATTTTGCACATTCATAGGTTTATATCGGAAGGCCGATATTATCGCTTATGTGATCTGCCGATATATTGGTCAACAGCAAAATTAGGCCGATATATCGGTCTGGCTCTATTACTAATGCATTGTAGGCAGGGCTGGGCAAAACCGATCCTTTGGAATTTAAATCTGATTTCTTTTCGAATCTGATCAAATCACTAATTCGATATATATAATAAAATTCCATTTTTAATATTAAAAATTGTTAAAACTAAGAAATGTATAGTTTTTAGTGTATTTTCAATTCATACTCAATGTCCGAAAGCAACAATTTTCATATTTTGATGGAATATAATCGATTTCGTTCAAATTTGACCAAGATTGATTGTATTTTGTCGTTAAAATGGCAATTTCACTCATGGAATGGAGTGTACATAAAAATACATCCTTTTGAGACTTGCTTTTCATATTGGAGACAATAATAGTAATAGTAAAAATGGGATATTTGTTATTTTACGGAGTCAGCGATTTGATCCGATTCGAAAAAAAAAATCTGAATCAGATTCAAATTCTAAATGATTCTTTTTGCCCAGCCCTAGCTGACCATCATCATCTTTTCAGATAGACTTGTTGATAAGTGGTAATAGCATAAGTGGTGAGATCAAAATGCATATTCTGAATGCGTAAAATAAATAAAATTTCAGCATAACACTGTTCTGATATATTAGTGTAAATGGAGGAGCCTATAATGCCTGTTCGGAGGGTGATTCAGAAAAAGAAATTTTTTCGATAAAAACGTAGCTGCCAACCCCTCAAATAGAGCAGTTGGGTAAAAAAAACACACAAATAATTTTAGCCTGAGCTGCAATTTAATATTGTGCCCTTCATTTAGCTGGGATTTTTTGTGAGTTGTTTTTTAGCCAACTGCTTCTTTTGAGGGGAATTGTAGCTATAAACAATATTCTGCTATTTAGGATAGGATAAAATTTCATATTTATCTTGTGGGAGAGGAAAGCCGAGAATACAGTTTAATCATATGGCGAACCACGACCTCTCGTGCAGATACCAGTTCCGAATCGAGTGAAGGTTTTTTGCTTATCGTATTTCTCATATTTTCCTGTGCATGGACCAGGTTGGTGAAGCAAGCCATAAGCAGTGCTTACGTGAACCGCTGTGCACCGGTGAGGCGTCCAACAGAATTCTTTCTGTACAGTGAATATCTTTTATTGATATTGGTTTAGTGTAATAGCTGAGTGTGTCATATTAATGAAATGGTCCAGAAGTCTTCAAAATATTAGTAGAAACAATCTTTGTTATCGTAGTGTTAATGGATTTTAAAACCTTCCACTTATTCAAAGAAATAACGTGAAGACTGGGGCATTCTAAGCAAAGCAAGTTTCTGTTACCTTGTTTAATGCTACCTGTACACCAGCTATATATATATATATATATATGTGCATGTATATATTTTGCCTTTTAGCATGCATGATGACAGTAGAATTCTTATGTAAAAGGTCAGGGAGTATGCACAAGACCGCATGGGCCTAATACACAGTGTGCGGCATAGACCCTGTAATTAAAAAAAATAGAAAATAAAGCTTTATACCTTATATTGGTTAGATACAGTCACTGAATTTATTTCCTATTTATTTCTTAAGTGGAAATATTGTGAAGACCGAGTTACTCTAAGCAAAGCAAGCTTCTGTTACGTTGGCTAATGCAACCTGTATGTTTATTTCCTATTTATTTCTTCTGTTACTTTGCTTAATGCTACATGTACACCAGCTATCTTATACCTAGTTAAATCCAGTCACTGCATTTATTTCTTATTTCTCATAGTTACGCACAGAGATTGAGAAACCTCTTCTCGAATACAAAGACGATGGAAAGAAAGAAAATAAGAGAATGGAAAACTCAATGAATGAGCTGAGGAAACAACTAACACAAAAGTAAGTAAAATAATCAGTTTTTACCCCCCTCCCAAGTTTGTATGAATCTTTCTGAAAACAGAAAAGTACTGTTACTTAGAAAAATCGAGTCAAAGGTTTATAATTATTCTGAGAAGATATCCACCCACTTGTGGAATTAAAAAAGTAATCGCCATTTTTTTTTTTTCTTGAAATTCTTGCTGTAAGCAGCACCAAGGAACCAGCCAACACTCACTTTTATGGCAAAATCCAAGGCATTATTGATTTGATTCTATTGGGAATTGAAAAATAACAAACTGCGGGAAGCATAAAATATTTTAGAGTAATAAAAGAACTGAGATATTGTGGTTGGGATTGTGAAAAGTAATTTCGGTTTTGAGTGTTTTGGAAAATTTTATTCTGGTATTTACTTTTATTTTTATTAAAATTCACTCTGAGCAATGTCAGAAGCAGCGTTCATGAGGAACCGACTATTGGCCACTTAATCGCAAAGATCTACTAAAAGATGTAGTACTAGCGACTGCACTCCAAACGAAAAACATCCCCAACGAAACTGAACCATTACGGTAAAGTGCAGTCAGTGGTATCTGCCCTGGACGATTGTAAATCCATCTACCACTCCATTCCTTTACTTTTAGTTTCCTTTTATGATTCGCAGGAAATACGTTAGGATTATTTTAAAGCCTGTATCTACAGGGTCGATACCCATTTAACCGGTATGTCATTTGACACCATTTTTCAAAGTTATTTTGTTATCCAGACACCAAGCCGTTGAACGAGAGAAAATCACAATGAACGAAAGACAGAAAGATTTAGAAACGAAATTACAATCACCTAAAAAGGTATGTATGTAAAATTGAGAGAAATTGAGTCCAATAACACGCTTATATGGCTAGCATATTTCTTAGGTTTGTTTTGTTTACCCTTGCGTTGTATTGTGCAAAACGAAAGATAAAATAAAGCAAATGTAGAAAAGCATACAACTCATGCTGGCGTGTATTTGGCCAATGATTGGAACAATTGATCCAAACCCTTTCATATAAAACATCGGGAAGCAAAGAAATTGTAGACAGTTTTCTATCACCAAGGTAGGGCGTGGCAAAATCGAATTATTCAGAATTTGAACTGGATTCGAATAATTTTTTTGAAAGTGCTCGAATCACAATTTCATATAGATAACAAATATCTAGTTTTCACCAATAAAAACTTGCCCTCTTTTTCAAAATTCAAGAAGTCTACGGCTACCAAAACTAAGTATAAAATGTAGTTGTTTTCAATTTTATTTTTTCATTTTTCATAGCCACTTCTGCCCAAGGCCCTGTACTGGCGGCCACTTATAGACGGACAGGGTTACAATTACTGTAAAGATATGATATTTTCCTGTTTGGCTTAGCCTACCCAAGTTATTACACCCTCGGTTGAGTAGTGGGCATGGATTAATGAGCCGGGTTCGCCTAGACTCGAACCCGAGATCTTCACCCTGTGTTGCCGCTAAAAAAAACTTGACTTAGTTCAAGAATAGTTTGATTTTCATTGTAAAATATACGAATTTCACTTCATTTTGCAACTTTCTGTTCCTGTGGCCCATTCAAGACTGGTTTGAATAATTAATGCTTCAAATTGATTCGACTCAACGAGTTGAGTTTCTCAGCCCTAAGGTCACGAGATTGCCTCCAGGCAGGAATGCCAGCTACTCTCCTACTACCAAAGAAAATTAATTCTCGTTAAAAATTCACCAAAAGTATTTTATTGTGAGTAGGATGGTAATAGTACCACACAAAAAGCTCTGCAAAAATGACCATCGTTGCTGTCAAATATCAGTATTGATGTTTTAAAACGCTTTTTTTGGAAGAAAATGACATGAAAGTTTTGGGCACCGAGAGAAAAGCGAGATCCCCCCCCACTCCGTCCAGCTACAGATACATTGTAACATACATTGAACCCCAACCAATGAAAGTAAAATAATCTAATTTGCTGATATTTTGTGATAAGTTTCATAATGCTATTGGTCTGGGGGACGTGGACTAACTACTTATCCTTCCTCTGTGCCTTTGTGTTTGCAGATCCGTATGCAGTACATGCAAGGATACAGTAGCAAGAGTAATTATGACTAACTAGGGAGGTTCAAAGTCTTGCTTCACACTTGCACAAATTTATTTCTGTAAAGTTTGACCAAAGTCAGACTTCTTCAGACAAGCATTTTTAAAATGTGTGTCTGAAGAAGTCTGACTTTGGTCAGATGAAACGTTACAGAAATAAATTTGTGTGTGAATTTTTAAAATGCTTGTCTGAAGAAGTCTTACTTTAGTCGGATGAAACGTTACAGAAATAAATAGGTTCAAAGTCTTGCTTCATACTACCTATGCAAACTTTTAAAATGCTTGCTTGTCTTACACACTTACGAAGTCTGACTTTGGTCTGACGAAACTTTACAGAAATAAATTTGTATGAGTGTGAAGCAAGACTTTGAACCTGTCTATGTGATTTTTACTTCAACTCAAATTCTTTTTTTTCACGAATTTACAGGATGAAGATGTAATAAAAGCTAGAAGAAAATCAACAAAACAAAGTTAGTATACTTTATGTTCCTTTTTATATCAAGGATAGGATAGGATATCATTTTTATCCTGCGGGAGAGGGAAGCCGGGAATACAGCTTAACCATATTGCGAAACACGGCCTCTCGTGCAGATACCAGTATCAAATCGGGGTGAAGGTTTTGGGATTATCATATTTCTCATTTTTCCTACTCATGGACCTGGTTGGTGGAAGGAGCCGTAACCGGAGCTTACGTGAACCACCGTGCATCGGTGAGCCGTCCAGCAGACCTCTCGCATATAATCATCATCCCGCACAGGATTCGAACCTGCGTCATGACGATCAGAGATCTGTAGCTCGAAGCGTATTCCCAATGCTTTACCGATTGAGCTAACCGGGCATCAACTTTTACATTTTACGATAGCACAACCCAATGCATTCATTTTCACTCTTTTCAAAGTTAGTAAGTTATTTGCCGCTATCGTACTTGAAAGTGCTAATTTCAATGCATAGACTTGGTATGTCCTGTTAGCTCAATCAGTAAAATTACTAGGGATAGCGTAGCATTTCAAATCATTCTAGATTTGAACCCTGGCCTGATATTTATATTCTATTTTTTATTCATTCCCGTTTTCTAATTTTTCTTGGCGTTGTGGATTCATCAGTATGCTTCAAGTAACTATATAAAGAGTATAAACGCCTTGTTCGGTTTGTTTGTGTGGCCCAGTTAGCTTAGTCTGTAAAGGATTGAGAATACGATTCGAGCTATGCATCTCTAACGTTTCTGGCAATCCTGAATATATACGAGAAGACTGCTGGATGCCTCGCAGGCTCACGGTGGTCCACGTAATCGCTGCTTAAGGCTTCCTTCACCAACCATGTCCATACGCATGAAAAATGAGTAAAATGTCAAGCCAAAACCTTCACCCGGATTTAAAACGGGTGTCTGCATGCGAGGTCGTGCTTCACCATATGGTTAGGCTGTATCTCTGCTTTCCTCTCCCGCAGGATAAAAATCGAAATCCCGTCCTACCTAAAACAAGCATGTCCCTACCACCAATCTACTAATTCTGAACCCCTCATATCTTTTCAGGGGAAGATCTCGGTCAAGCAATCACCGTATACAACACAGCCAAAGATCATTGGTTCGAAGAAATGATAACTTCAACGTTAGTTCTGGAGAAGAAAGAGGTGGAACGGATAAACTTAGTGAAGTCACAGCTCGATAAATATGTTAAATTAACGCAGGATGTCGCGAGTAAAACGATAAAGGTATTTTACTTCAATACTGTTGGGTGCAATGACGTTGTTGTTATCATGTTGGCATCGTGGATGGAAGATTTTAGGTTTGAGTCCCGCCAAGTGCAGCTTGTTAATCCATGCCTACTACTCAAAACTTGGGTAGGCTAAGCCGAACAGGAAAAAATCACATCTTTCCAGTAATACTAACCCTGTTCTTCTATAAGTGGCCGCTCTTACAGGGCCTTGGACAGGGTGATCCACTCTAAGAAGTAGCTATAAAAAAAAAAAACCAGCATGTCATTACTTGGGTAGGCTCGGGCAGTTCGAAAAGATTGTATTTTCCCATCAATACTAACTTCGTTCGTCTGTAAGTGGCCATTGGTAAAAACGCGATCAATCAGAGGGTTGGATTTTGGAATCTAACCACATGATGTTCGTCGAGTGTCTGAGCCCGGCTCGCTGGCTCAGTTGGTTTAAGAGCGATTGCATTGTCCGGAAGGCTTATGGTCCGATGTGTGACCGTTCCACACCGAGCTTCCCCTTCAGTAAGGTGCTTCGTAGGTAGTTGTAACATAGAACAGATACACAGTCACAACAAAAGCCCATGTCTAACGGTTGTTGGGTATAAACTATGGCTGTCCAAAATATTCAATTCGAACCATGATTCATTCGATTCCATTTCTGCAACAATTCGAAATCAACAAAATAATTATTTTAAATTTTTTTTTACAAGTAAATGTGAATTTTCAAGTAAATTCACTCATAAATGGATGTTTTTGTTTGTTCATTGTACGATTTCTGATTCGAATATTCGATTCTGAAAATTATTCGATTCTGAAACCAAAATTGATTCGGTTTTAGCTCCCAATAGGTTTAAGGACAGATCGTAGCAAATAATTCGAAAACCCTAAAACAATGATTAAAAAAAAGTTTCCGAGTTCGACTGCATGACTGAATGCCATAAATTTCAGCCTTGTAGGTGTGGGCTTTAGAATAGTACCAACGTATTTCCTGCATGTCGCGAGAGACGACTGAAAGGAACGAGAAAAGTGGTGGATGGTGTTATACGACTAAACACCGCAATAATATTCAATACACACACGATTACTTCAGATACACATTGTTTCACAAGTAGAGACAGCAACTATGGTGTAGGTGATCCCATCAAGATAAACCTATCAAATCACTGAAGCGTAACAAAAATAATAAACCAATCACAATGAAGGAAGACAGTGTGTTGCCAGAAATATACAATGAATGTGAAAGCTAAAAGACAATATTAACAGATGGTTTTACCATTGCCCAGGGCAGATATCACTCACTGCACTTTACACCATAGCGGCTCAGTTCCATTTGATAGTGCAGATTTTGGTACCATATCTTTTAGTAGCTCTTTTGCTATTGAGTGGCTGGTGGTTATTTCCTTCGGATTTCTGGCCTGGCTCAGAGTGAATTTTAATAAAAAAAAATAAAAAAAAAATAATAAAGAAAAAATTGGTTATTAGTGACTCGGGATCAGTAAAAATAATTCAATAGAACTTCTACCAGGAATGAAAGGAAATGAACTTTATTTCGCAGTATGCAATTAACAATGTTTACAATTATATCTGGTTACGAGATTTATCTTGCGTCTTGCTATTCCATCCCATGTGGAACCGGTGAGGTTATCGAGCACTGTCCCAAGGCTGTGGGTTACAGTGCCTCACCCAAGGGAACCCCGTGTGTATTGCTCCTTGAAGGCTTTTACGTTCATCGGTTTTGACCATACTTTGCTGGGGTTTGAACCCGCGCCATTTGTTAGGTATTACGTTCGGTAGCTACCGTCGCTTCCCTCACGCCACTGCGGCCCAGTAGTTGCTCAACGTCATACTCACTAGGCGACCATTTTATCGGTAAATTTGTTTTTGATTCGCTTTATTTATTATTGAACAAATTCTACATTTTACCCATTCCACTAAATTTTAACATTTCATATTTTCAGACAAGCGAAAATTTGAAGCAAAAAACGGAAGCCGTTGACCCCGCTAAAGACAGAGAATTATGGGTAAAACAAAATAAAACTGGAACAGTGCGACCTATTGATATGGTCAAAAGATAGTTTGGTTTTTACTGCATATTTTTTGTTTTTTACGTAGAGGAATGAAGCATGTGCGGGTATTTTGCTTCCGTAGCTACAAAAAATTTCTTGTTTATGAGGACGAGGGTCGAGCGATACTGATTTCTGTTTTGTTATTTGCAAAAAACAATTTTAAATTTTATTGTTTTTGAAAAAAAAAATCAGCTATTTGTTCACAGAATCTAGAAAAACTGTATTAAAGCATTCATTTTATATTGAGAAAATGGTGTTTTGTGATTAAATATTTTAAATTCTAGTATATTCAAATTCTCATGAATGCTATTCCATGGAACATTAAGTTAAATAAGTCGAATATTTATTTAGTAAATGGGTTTAATCTTGCCCAGGACAGATATGACTCATTGCACTTTACAATAACATCTCAGTTCTGTATGGAATATTTTCGTTGCTGTTCACATTTTATGTAGATTATTGCCGTTTCAGTGGTTGTTGGTTGGCTACTTTGGGGTGTAGGGGTGCTGTTTCTGCCTTTACTTATGATGATGATTATATTCAAGAGGTCTGATGGACGCCTCGTTGTTGCGCGGTGGTTCACGTAAGCACTGCTTATGGCTTCCTCAACCAACCAGGTCCATGCACAGTAAAAATAGGAATATGATAATCCAAAAAACCTTCGCCCCGTTTCTGAACTGGTATCTGCACGAGAGGTTATGGATCGCCATATGATTAGGTTGTATTCTCTGCTTTCCTCTCCCACCGGATAAAAATGAATATCCAATCCTGTCATCGACCAAAACAAATTTCTTACTTTTCTATTGTGACTCATCACTGGCACTAACAATGAAGCATTATGACATCACAAAAAGTTTCACATTTTTTTTCAAAATTATTTCATTTTTGGAATCTTTATGATATAATAAATGAAGCAGTTGATTCTATTGTTTCCTAATAATTAAACTAATTTCCTTACTATGAATTGAAGCCATCCTTAATTAGAATTGTATGATTACTCATTAATTTTTCCATTTTACATATATATTACGATATTTGGTTTTTTTTATCATTTTTATGTGGTACCAATGAAATAGTGGCATATCACTCAAAATCGATACAACAATTTTTTCTATTTCAATGTTGCAATTTGAAGCAATTGATATAATAGTTACAGTCAGTTTTTTTGGGGGGAGTGGGGAGTAGATTATTCGCTATTACTTGTCTGTGAACCTACCGGGGGTTTATACCCAACAACCGCTAGCCACGGACCTTTGTAGTGACTGTGTATCTGTTCTATGTTATAGCTGCCTGTGAAGTGCCCTGCATAAGGGTACGCACGGTGGTGAAACGATCAAGCATCGAACCATCGGCTTTTCGGATAATGCGATCTTGCTTAACCGACCAACCGGACTTGTACTTCGGTTTTGAACGGTATTTAAAATTCACTATATAAATCGAATGTTGTATCAACATTTCAGATAAACAAAATTGCTGATTTTTGACCATTCATTTTCCAATTTGCAGCAAAATCATGATATATGTTAAATTTTACAACGTAAAATTTGGCATATATCATGATATCACTGCAAAGTTGTTCAATTTGAAAATGTCAAAAAACTTTTTTGCTCTGTTGTCGATTCGTGGTGCATATAGGCAATAAATTGGTACAAAATTCCATAATTATTAAGGTATTAATTTCGCAATTGAATTTTTTTGTAATTTTTTTTTCGATGTTTTACTATCAATTCTGCCGAATGTATATTTTTAACAAATTTTTTTGTGATTTTAGTTTTAAAGTTTCATTTTTCGGTGTTTTTTATCGTTCTGTACATGTATGATTTTTCATTCCCTCTAAATTAATAATTACCAAATTTTTAAATAATGTTTCTGACAGAATTTTGTTTTTTTTTTGGGTGTCTGAAATATGCGTGTCATTTTCTTCGAGTAAACAAAAAGTTTCAAAAATCATCAGCACTGCTATTTCGTAGCAGTGTTGATGATTTTGAATCTTTTTCTACAGTTTGGTTGCTGCTGGACACTCAGAAAAGACGATTTCTATTTTCCGGCAAAAGGTTTATCTTGAAATATTTCTCATCTGGTAAATTTTTGTACGATTGCGTCCGTTTGTTTCGGCTGTCTGAGTAGCAGAGTAGCTGGCATTCTGCTAATCTGGCCTCCATATATATCGGTTTCTTTCAATTAGGACTTGTAACTATTTTAGATTTCATGTTCAGAATATACTATTTTTGAATCGTATCTTGAATCCTATGGTTTCAAATCGAATCTCAAATTATATGGTTTCAAATTGAATTCCTGATCGTATCGTTACAAATCGAATCTCAAATTATATGGTTTCAAATTGGATTCCTAATCGTATCATTTCAAATTAAATTCCTATTCGTATCGTTTCAAATCGAATCTCAAATTATATGGTTTCAAATTAAATTCCTATTCGTATCGTTTCAAATCGAATCTCAAATTATATGGTTTCAAATTGAATTCCTAATCATATCGTTTCAAATCGAATCTCAAATTATATGGTTTCAAATTAAATTCCTATTCGTATCGTTTCAAATCGAATCTCAAATTATATGGTTTCAAATTAAATTCCTATTCGTATCGTTTTAAATCGAATCTCAAATTATATGATTTCAAATAACTTCCTAATCGTATCGTTTCAAATCGAACGTCAAGTTATATAGTTTCAAATTGAATTTCTAATCCTATCGTTTCAAAACGAATCTTGAAATATATCGTTACATACCTGGTAAGATGAAATTTTTTGTATGCTGTCATTGACATTACTCATTGTGATGTTTTTCATTCTTTGTGACCAAATATTTAAAAAAAACAGATATTTTAAATTTCCATTGTGACATCATTATCAATCCTTTATGACATCATTCCTTCCTATTGTGACATCACACACATAATAAATATCGTTACTGCCCAGTGGAAGACTATAACTTGAAGCTGCTTTGTGTATGTGCCTTATCTGTACAATATTGTTTGTAGATGTCACAAACTGATGACGTCACGAACTGATGACGTCATCGACAACGTTCCGAATTATCGTTGTTGTATATTCCTTTCTTGCTAATAATTGTATGCAATTTCTATATTCAATGCTTCTTAACATCAACTTTATTCTTGAAATTAAAATCCGTTAAAGAATTGATTTTACGTTGACATGGACATCCTGGGTCAGGGCTTTTAGAGTATCTTTTGTACTAACGAAGGCACGTGTTAGAGGTCTGTGGAGTCTGGATTTTCACAATCCAGATCCAATAATGAATCCAAAATTGCGTATCTAATCCAAAATTTATCCGATCCGGAATGAATATATCGCGATCCTGATCCTGAGAGAATCTTACACAAGTCTACTCTTTCCAATTTCCGTCAAGGTAATATTCTTATATAATGAAGACTATTCAAACCGTTCAAATATTTGTAGGGTCAATCCGAACCAGCAATCACTCAATATTTTTGCTATGTAAATACTCTGAACTCTGAAGAACTCTGCTTTCTCCGTCACTGCTCTTACCTCTCATATTTACACTGGTTACGGAACTGAATGATGGAAGGGTGTTGGAAATGGGGCATGCCCTCCTAAGTTTTGGAAAAGGGTGTTGCATTTGTCTGAATATTTATCACAATAGCAAACTTTAAAAACAACATATACATTTTTTTTGATGTTTTTGACTCAAAAATTATGGCTTATTGCAAAAAAACCCCAATTTTTGGACTGGACGATGGCGAGAACATCTTTCGCTTCTTTTTCGTCGCCTCTTACGACCGAAGCCTGTACCTACAGGGTTGGTGGAGATCTTTATTATTACATCGTCACTGTGACAGTTTTTTTTTTTTTTTCTTGGCTATATATAAAATTTTAAACATTTTATCCCTTAGTTTTTATTGTCACCATCGCTCAGGGCAGATACCACTCACTGCACTATACCATGGCGGTTTAGTTCTGTTTAGGATATTTTCTATTCAGAGTGTAGTTGATGGTGATACATCTTTTAGTAGCTCTTTGCTATTAAGTGGCCGTTAGTTGGTGCCTTTTAAGCACTGCTCCCGGCCTTGCTCAAAGTAAATTTCAATAAAAAAAAAATAAAAAAACAGTGGGAAATACACAAGATTTTGCTTTTAGACCCGGGAAACAAGAAAACCTGTAGGAGTTGGTCTTTGTTTAACTTTATTTACGTCATTCATAAGCTTGCCGCCAATCCAATTATATATTTGACAACCAATACCATTGATTTATTCTACTTGAGACCACTCGTGTTGATGTTGGATTGTCAAGTGCGATATTATTAGTAAACTATTTAACTGGATTATGACTTATTAGAAATGACTAATAGGATAAGACTCTTTCTGCAGGAAAGGAAAGCTGAGAATACGGCGAAGTGATATGAATTTTACCTCTCAGAATGCTATTAACAACGTTTACAATTATATCTGGTTATGAGATTTATCTTGCGTCTTGCTATTCCATACAATGTCGAACGAATAAGGAACCGGTAAGGTCATCGAGCATCTCCCAAGGATGTAAGTTGCAGTGCCTCTCCCAGGGGTACCCGGCATGTATTGGCCCTTGTAGGCTTTTTCGTTCATCGATATCTTGACTATACCTTGCCGGGGTCATTTATTAGGTGTTACGTTCGGCAGGTTTCATCGCGGCCCGGCTTAACTGTATTATGGCGAGTCACCGTCTCTCACGATTAAGAACCTAACCTAATTTTGTCAAGCGTAAGTCACAGATGGATCACGCCTTGGCCGGAGGAAGCTGTTACCATTGGTTACGTGAATCGCTTTATGCCAACAAGAGGTGTAGTAGCAATATTATACACACACGGACATACCTCACGGAACTCGAATCCCCTCCCCCGACAAAACAACTGCTGGTATGCAGCTCTGGATTTGGCGTAATCTATATTTTTTCTAAAAACAACTCAAAATTCGCGACGGAAGTGTAGGCTTCAAGCTAATTCAGGAAAGAATGCGCGCAAAAATGTTTGATATTTCATGCGTTTTAAATCACGTAAAAGTCCCTTTTGCCTTTCCATTTGTCGACGGAGAGTCGACATTTTGTGACAAAAACGTATTAAAAAAGAATTGCCGAAAGCACGCAAAATTTTTTGCCTCTTATAATAAGATAGTAGAATAATACCAATAATCCAGAAGTTGGGGACTGATTATCTCTCACCCGTGACAAAAACGTATACAAAAAGAATCGCCGAAAGCGTGCAAAATTTTTTGCCCATTATAATGAGATAGTAGAATAATACCAAAAATCTAGAAGTTAGGGACTGAATATCTCTCACCCCCCTCCCCTCCATTTTCTAGTCGTGTTTGACAACAGAAGAGTCGATGATTTGCTGGTTTACGCGCAATCTGTCCATAAGTCAAGGCCGTAATACATGCTTGCGTAGGTTCCGGTTTTTCTAGGTTTATTTTATTTCAACCTGTGTCTTACGCAAGCGCAAGGAGAGTGCCCGTTTCGTAGCGCACGTTTGTGCTTTGAAGTAGTGGTGGCAACCTAGTTATTACTTAAACTGGTAAAGTATTACTAGGTAATCTAGTTTTACTTCCAAAACTAGTTAGGGCCTAGATTAAAAACAGAGTAAACTAGGTATTTGTGGTTTGTCTCAGTCCATTTTTATAGATTTGAGAATTAATATTTGGAAATAATCTAGTGTGAAAGCTTTTTTGATAATAGGATAGGGATATGATATCATTTCCAACCTGCGGGAGAGGAAAGCCGAGAACACAGCTTAATCATGGGCAGTATGGCGACGACCACGACCTCTCGTGCAGATACCAGTTCCGAATCGGGGTGAAGGTTTCTGATTACCGTATTTCTCATTTTTCCTGTGCATGGACCTGGTTCGATTCGAATCACAAAATCGAATTGCCCAGACCTATGCAACTTTATGTGTATTGTGACCCCAAGTATCTCACAAGCTGTAAGGCAATAAAACTATCATATTAGTGGTCGTGTGGCCATCGACCCCAACTAAAAATACTCTAAACCCAAAAAGTAAATAAAATTATCACGAATTTTCAAGTAACTATAAGTGATAGCGTGGTACTCCCATCTCTCAGGGCAGATACCATTCACTGCACTTCAATATGTAGGTTCAATTTGTATAGGATTTTTTCTGCTTGGAGAGTACTAAGGAACTATTGTTAATATTAAGGAGGTATAGGCCCAGGGCAGGTACCACTCACTCACTGCACTTAACTATGTAGGTTCAATTTCTATAGAATGTTTTCTGCTTGGAGAATTAGGGAACTAATGTAACTATTAGGAATTAATAAGTGGTGTTGCCATCGCCCGGGCAGATACCACTCACTGCCTTGAACTATAGCGGTTCAATTGTACACAGAATGCCTTCTGCTAGGAATGCAGTTGTAGTCTATAAACAAGAGGTTTGATTAGTGGTGGCACCTACGCCCAGGGTAGACGTCACTCATTGCGCCCCACTATAGCGGTTCAATTCAGCAAAGAATGAATTATACTAAGAGTGCAGTTGTTGGCGCATGAGCCACAGATGGACCGCGCCTTAACGGCGCGATCCATCAGTGACCCATACTTAATAAAACATGTTTGACCATAATATTTTTTCTGAATGTATTACAACACCTAATTAGAAACCTAATTAGAAATCGCAGTGGCGATGGTGAGTGTCAAATCTCGGGGGAAGGGATATCAAAATAAAGATTTGGTTTTTGGAGGGCGCCAGTGAGGGGGGGGGGGGTGACATAGAAGGACCGCACCTTGCAGTAGCCTTCTAATATCGACCGGTGTACTTATTTGAACGAGAACTAGATGGAGGTTGGTTGCCTGTTCGGTTTAGCCTGCCCGAGTTATTGCACCCTGGGTTGAGTAGTATGCATTGACTTAACGCACCCACGATAAAAAACACGATATTTTGAAGGACCGAAGGTATTGAAGAAGTAACACTATTAGTAATCTTGCTCACAGCTAGCAAAGTAAGTGTGAGAATTTCGAATCGATTCGAATCACTGCTAATTCGAATCGATTCGAGGAAATTTGTTGTTAATCTAATAGATTACGGTTGCGTCGCGTATGTGCAATTTTTCGTTTTCGGGCCTTGAAGACACACATTTTAAAATTATTTGGTTATTTGGCAATTTTTTTTATAAATTTTTGCTAATTTTATTGTGCTCAAAATCAGTAAACAGTTATTATGACTTCCTCAAGTTTGCTTGAATTTGAATAACAAATGTATTTTTTTGTTTTGCCAACTGATATAGCATCTTGAAAGAGTTTTTTTTATTCGAATCATATTCGAAAAAATTCGATTCGAAAAGAAAATATTCAAACTTGCATCGCCACTCATAGTTATAGAGTTGCGACTCTTAGTGATTAGCCTATGTCTGTATTTTTGAATCAAATCAGCGTTGTAGATCATTGTCAATCAGAGTTGTAGGTGATTTTACCATCGTCGAGGGCAGATACAACTCACTGCACTTTATCATGGGATTCAGTACCGATTGGTATATTTTCCGTTCAATGTGCAGATTCTGGTTTTATATTTTTTAGTAGCTCTTTGCTATTAAGTGGCTGTTGGTTGGTTCCTTTTAAGCACGGTTTTCTTCCTTGCTCAGAGTAAATTTCAATTTACTAAAAAGCAAATATCTTCACAACCCTTTTACTCTATTATATCAAATACCTCAGAATTTTGGTTAACCTCACATTTTCTTTTACAGCACCGTACATCACCAATTTACCATCCTCATTAAGTACACATTTTAGATCAAGTATGAGCCACAGATGGACCGCGCCTAGTAGGCGCGATCCATTAGTGGCACATACTTAACAAAGAGTTCGGTGAACATTACGAAAACTATAAATGAAAACCTTAATATCATCGTTTTCGGCCGATAATAAAAACACGGCGAACAAACAGTCGCCGCCTTTCTGTTCAAATACGTAACAATAGATTTGATTTATGCTTGTTTTAACAGTCTATGACGACACAAAGGTTGCTTGGAGACGCTTGGTGATCTCTATGTGCATGCCTAAACCTTTTCCTGTTTTTTTTTTGGTTAGAGGAAAAGTTAGATTCGGGATATTCGATATGTGGTATTTGGTGTTAGGCTGGGGAGGAAAATGCCCGAAATTTTTATATGAAGGTTGCGGGTAGATGTTGTTTGTTGTTGGATATACCGAAAAGCTCGCTGTAAGATAAATATAGTAATTAATACCATACGGAATTTCAAAGCATTATTTTCCTCGGATGAAATGAAATATATCTTTATCAAAACGGTTTTAAGTCGTAATGGCCTATCCAAAGTATATTATACAGCCTTACAATAGACCGCCAAAGTAATATATTCTGTATAATATTAAATCAATTCTTCATCGCCTATCCAGGGCGCATGTCTGGTAAAATAAAGCCTTTTTTCATCAAAAATATATATTTTGTTAAGTATGAGTCACTGATGGATCGCGCTGCTTAAGCGCGGTCCATCTGTGGCTCATGCTTGACAAAACAGAGCTCCTTACTCTACTTAAAACGGGAGGTATTGTATATAAAATTGAATAACAACGCTTGAAATAACAATATATATAAATTGGTTGGTAGAGACGTACCGCCTGTTATTCGAATAAAAACAACAATACTAGAGGATCAGATAACATAGTTGTATAGAATAAAATATACTAGATGGGAAATTATCAGGTCAAGTACAGGGTAGTCAGAGATATTTTTTGTTATTGAAATTCACTCTGAGCAAAGCCAGAAGCAGACCCGAAACGAGGCAAATTAACGGCCACTTAATAGCAAAGAGCTAGTAAAAGATATAGCACCAGCAACTGCACTCTGAACGGAAAACATCCCAAACGGAACTGAACCGTCATGGCAAAGTGCCGTGAGCAGTATCTGCCCGGGGCGAAAGTAAACCATCGACCACTTTTTTTGCTTCCTTTTAGTCGCCTTTTACGACACGCAGGAAATATGTTAGGACTATTTTAAGCCCGTACCTACAGGTCCACGTTATAGAACATATTGCCGGAGGGTCTAAAACTTGGGAGGGGAAAGGGGGGGGGGGGGGGGGGTAATTCAAGTCAAAAACTTCATTTTCTTTAAAAGGGCCAAGGGCGGGTAAGAGTTTTATTACTACTTTTTTTGCGAAAAAATAAATTTTTAAGACAATAAAGAACAAAAATGTATACTGAAAGCATTTTGGCGCTGAGAGCGTGCGGAATTTTTTTGTGTTGCGATGAAAATTTTAAATAACACCAAACATCTTATGGGATACAGTGCTTTCATTCTCAAGACTCAGGGGCTAAATGAACCTGTTCCATCAGGGTGTGGAGAGGAAGGTTGGTGAAAAGTAACCCCAACACACGTTTCAAACGCGAATGTTTCAAAATGTTCGCGCGTCTTCGGAGCCGATTAATATATGAATTGCCATCCTGGATTTACTGGGGCACTAATAAACATTTATCTTAAATCACGAAGATTAACAAAGACGCGCAGGCTACAAGACATTTAATTATCTTGAATGAAACGTCATCAGTGCGCGAAAATCGTTTTATTAAAGTCCGCACTGCACGTTTGCGTAGGTTGCGTTTTTTCTTAGTTGTTTTATTTATCATCTCGTTTTACGCAAGCGCAATGCTCTGCATGCAGTTCCTTACGCTTTCCAAGGAAACAGAACGATTTGCTATGAAAGCTAACGCAGAGTGCTTGTTTCTTCTTATGTGTTTTTGCCCTGTACGCATGCGAACGCGATCAACGCAAAGCAATACAGAATACAGGCGTGTTTTGCCGTTTTTTTTGTTACCCGGAACGTAATGCAGCGCATCGGTAAGAAAATTTCACGTCTATTGTGGCCTTGAAGCTTCTGTTGTGTGAGACGCACTTGGAGGTGGAAGGGGGGAATGTCCCAAAAATTTTGAAAATCAGAAATGTCTTTAATTTAATTATTATACTTGACAAAAATTTTTGGGGGTTTCATGCGGAATATTTAAAAGATTTTCTATCGATTTCTTCGGTCGGCGAGGGGGCCATGCCACGATGTCCCCCTTCATACACAGGTGCGATTTTGTCAAGTATTTGCCGCAGATGAACCGTGATCCATCAGTGACCCATACCTAACAAAAGGTGCAAAGTCGCGCTAAAGCTTGCGCACGGAATGTTTTTGGGTTCTTTACAAAGTATTTAAAACATTATCCATCAATTCCTTTGGTCAGAGAGGGGCCATGCCACGATGTCCCTCTTTATACGCAAGTACCATTTTGTCAAGCATGAGCCACAGATGAACCGCGTCTCATCGACGCAATCCATCAGTGACACATACTTAATAAAAGATGGTCTGACTAAATTTCCCAAAATCAAAACTCAATTTGAAGAGTTCTAAAGTCTAAAATGTTCATCGAAAAAAAGTCTCGAGTATTTTTGTCAAGCATGAGCCACAGATGAACCGCGTCTCATCGACGCGATCCATCAGTGACTCATACTTAACAAAAGATGCAAAGTCGCTCCAAAAATCTTGCGCTCGAATTTTTTTTGGGTTTCCTCCGGAGTATTTTAAAGACTATCTGTGGGTTTTTTTTCGGTTGTCGAAGGGGCCTTGCTCTTTCCCCTTTTATACGCAAGTGCCAACGACTTCATCATATCTTCTATTTAAATATTCACCAGTTTTATAAGTGTAACGTTAATTAGTACAGCAATATGAGGAATCGAGCATTCGAAGAATCCGAACAATCCGACATATCCGAATCTTCGAACAGTTCGTCTTCTTCCGATTCAGGTAATATTCGAATGTATTCGGTTCGGTTTATCTACGCCTACCTCTCAACCAAGGGCGTTATAAATTGGGCAGGCTCGGTTGAACCGAGAGGATGATATCTTTCCAAAAACTCTCCCCATGCATTCGATACAGATGGTTTAGCCGTGAATAATGATGTCATCAGCAGCCGTCCTACGGAAAAAACACAGCAACCATGGTGGTTTCTAAGTGGCCACTGCCACATCAGCTGGTTCGGGGCGATCTACCGGATCGTGTGCCCCCTCCCTCCCAGAAAAAATTCTTTTCAAGATTTTACCGAGTAAATTACTGACAAAGCACATCGATTTTGCTTCATTTTTTCATAGTGTGTATACACTTTTTATGGAAAATAGGAATAGTTCGTCCGAGCCTACACAAGCTTGAAATAGGCGTGGATGCGTGCTCATGACCGGGACTCGTACCCGAAATCTTGTTAACCTGTGATGCCAGAAAGAGACGTTGTTGATTTTTTACACGGAAGGTATTGGGCGGTATTGCGATAGAATCACCTTCGCAAAACGTTCTGTTTTTGAAAACGCAGAAAATGCAAAAAAATTCGCGTTCCAAGCTCCGGTAGATATTTGTTTTTAACTGGTTTCGCCAAGGCAGATACCACTCACTGCACCTTAATATGGCGGTTCCATTCTGTTTGGGATGTTAGGATAGGATAGGGTAGGATTTAATTTTATTCTGTGGGAGAGAAAAGCCAAGAGTACGGCTTAACCATATGGCGAACCACGACCTCTTTTTTCGAATCGGATCGAATCACTAACTCCATGGAAAAACAAATATTCAATTTTTAGTTATCAACTTGTCTCCATTGTGAAAATATACAAATCTATAGTTCATAGTGGATATTTCCAATTCACACTCCATGTATAAGAGCAGCACTTTTCGTAGTTTAACGACAAAATATAATTGATTTTCTGGTCAAATTTGACCAAAATCGATTGCATTTTTTTGTTAAAAATGAAAATTCTAGTTTAATCAGCACGATTTTGTTTCTATGAATGTTTTATAATTGATTCGAATAAATTATGCTTCGAATCGATTCGAATCGCCGAATCGAATTACCCAACTCTACTCTCATGTACACGTCAGTCCCAGTAACTATTCGCCAATTTGTATCTCAATATTTTCCAGCTGTGTAGTTTAAATATTAATTAATACAACAATATGAAGGATCGAGCATTCGAAGAATCCGCATCCGAATCAACGCATGGTTCGAGTTCGAGCAGTTCGTCTTCTTCTGATTCGGGTAATATTCGAATTTATTCGGTTTAAATATATGCTTTTCATTCTCTCATTTTGAGTGAATGAGTCAGCAGGCCGCAGCTTCTCAGCGAATTTTGAGGTTTTCTGCTTTCATTTTGAGTAAAAATGCTTGTTTGGAGCAAGGATGTTTTGCTTACGGCGTACATTATGACGTTATAATTCGGAATCCACAAATTTATAAATATTTGCTTCGAATTCTATATTCTCTAGGAAATTTGCCAAAGTGTTTGTTCGGGAGAAGAAACGCTGTGTGAGTTTACTCTAGAAGATAAAATAGGTTATTTTACAGTATTTTAAAGATATATTTATTTATCTTTTATAGAAAGCGACAACGAACGAGGCAAACGTAGCGATGACGAGAAGACAAAAAGCGATGATAAACACGAGGATAAGACGCACAATACATCTGAAGTAGCTACCGTAAACATTGTTAACAATACCGAGCAAGCCAACTTAGACTCAAGCACCAACAACGTCTCAAAAGAAAGCATCGAGGGGGCAAAAAGCGATGAAAAAAGGGCAACTTCGCACACAAATTCGTCGAGTAGTAGCAGCTCAAGCGAGAGTGAGGAAAGTCGTTCCCCTTCGCGCGTAGAGGTTACTCCTGCGGTCACTCCAGCGGCTGAATATACCAACTGTCGTTATCAAGCAGGCGAGCTCTCCAGATTTGGAAAAGAGCGATTCCGCAGACGACAAATCGAACGAAGTCAGTGACGTCATAAAGGACCAATCCGGTAGTGACATCACAGTCGAAGCAAAAAAGGAGAGTGACGTCAACATTGCTGACAAATTTGCAGCATTGGTGCAAAGCGTAAAAGACGACGCAGACAAACATTCGTCTAGCGAGTCTAGTAGTAGTAGTTCTTCTAGTAGCGACAGTGAAAACGGCGGGAAAGAAGGTGACGTAACAATAAAAAAGGATACCGACGTCACAAAGGAAGTAACAGTCGTGTCTGTGACATCACAGGAAATTAAAACAGAAGAAAAACCAGCTCCGGATCTTACCTTGGGAATAAAACCACCAAGCCCGGAGCCTCTGGAACCAATCACAAAAGGTTTGTCGGGTCTTATCAAATTAATGCGAATCTTTTGACACAAAATGTTTTGAATTGTTTCCTTGCAAGGAATAGAAAATCTAAATCAATCATTTTTTCTTCGTAGGAAATTTAAAATATGCAAGATTGGCATTTTCAAGTAAATATCCATCCACGGCCGGCGTCGTAGTTGTCGCTCAACTTATATCCCCTTTTTCTGGTTACGCGTATGACGAATTGCTAAACGAGAAAAGTTCAGAAAAGTGAGAAACTCCTAGAATGATAGGGGCGGGATAACTCATAACATAAAATTGTGACGTCAGAGTTCGCACCGGAGAAGAAATATTTGTGAATTGAACATACAATTTCACTGCAAAAAAAATGGCGACGAAGACCAAAAATTTTCGCGTCAAATATTATGTTAGGTTCAACAAAGCGCTATATGTACCTACCTGAAGATTCAAACCACCTGGAATTTGCCATTTCTTACTCGTGACAACTAGGGCTGGGTAATTCGAATCGCTTCGAATCTCAATTGCTTCGAATGAGTCGCGAATCGTTCATGTGAACAAAAACTTGCTAAATGAACTAGAATTTTCATTTTTAACACCAAAATACCCTCGAATTTGATCAAATTTGACCGAAATTGGTTATATTTTGTCGTTAAAATACGAAAAAAGCTGTTCTTAGTGTGAATTGAAAAAATACTATAAAACTATTTTGCTCAGCCCTAGTGTCAACCATATTTGACTTCCAAACCAAGTTAATAATCATTTATTACAAACCTCAGGCGTCGGTTGCCCCTGGCAACATCAAATATCGTCTAATAATTTCCACCTCAGCGCTTCTATTCATGAGAAAGTATGATTATCGCACTTCAAATGTTCAAGCATATATTTATTAAAGATCTCTTGCTATAAAAAACACGTTAAGTTAAACATAATTCGATAGTAATTGTATTTGTGTTTTTTGAATAGTCAATAGTGCGTTTGCCAATATTTCATGTTACTTAGCAATCATTTCAAAATATAAAAATAACTATGAATACACTGTGAAAAAAATACAGTGAATTAACCGTTTTTTTGCAGTACTTGTATTTTTTTTAATATACAAACATTCTTGTCGACGAGATTTGGGCCAAGCTTGGGATGTTGATAAAACGCGCGATTGAGTAACAGACCCTAGTTGGTCAAAAATGTTGAGTTTATAATTTTATTTCAATGCAACTGAGTAAAATTACGCTCAAAGTACAACGATTTTACCATATTTTTTTTAAAGTGTATAGAACAGTTTGAAATTTGAGTACGGTGTTTAATAAAACATGAGTTTAATATAAAACTATAAATACACTGTCACAAAGTTCAGTAAAATTAGTGTTAATTTGCAGTTATTGCATATTTTCAAAGTTTGAAAACGTTTTGTTAATGAGATTTATGCCAAGCATGGGCTGTTGATGGACCGCACCTCGCCGGTGCGTTCCATCATCAGCCCATACTGGGCCGAAGAATCGATTTTATAGTTTGTTTTTAAAAATTACAGTAAAATAAGGGCGATTTTACCATGTTTTTTGATACTGAGCATAAACACTTTCAAATTAGAGAACGACGTATTCAAGTATCGTTAAACGCTAAGTACCGTTGTCTTTGTGTATTTAGATCATTATATTCAATGCGACGCATTGGTAGACATATTCATATTGTTGTATATAGATGTATACCTCAGGCTATTTCGTATAGCGCAGTTTTGGGATGTGGTAGACGGTTTTATTACCCGAAGAAGATACCACCAACTGCACTTTACTTTTGCGGTTCGGTTCTATTTACAAATGTTTTCCGTTTAGGGAGCAGTTGCTGACCCTTTGTACAAGTTCTTTGCGATTTAAGTGGCCGTTTGTTGGTTTCTTTTAGGTCGGTTTGCTTAGATCGAATTTCATCCACACAATGCCTCAGACATTGAGCCGTCTCTGAATAAAAGAGATTGCCGCGTTAAATGTTGCAATCATTAAGTAAAACGTTAGAGTTTACCCAGCTTAAGTGTTTTATTACATGATATTGTGTGTTTAGTTAAAGCAGTCAAGGTCGGGTGAAGGTGAAATAAAGCAGTTATCTCAGTTATTAGTTATTTATTAAATTTATAGACCAGGCAGAGTGATTGTATTTGTTAAAGAAGGAACTACGCCTGCAGTAGGAAGGAAGTCTAGTAGAGGGGCGGGGGATATTAATGCTGGATAAGACCGATTCACTTCGAATTTGAAAATTTTTGGGAATCGAATCGAACCACTAACTCAAATAAACTTTAGGCAGAAACATCCCAAAATAGAACTGAAATTATATGGTAAAGTGCAGTGAGGGTATCTGCTCCGGGCGATGCTCAAACCATCTACTACCACAACTTTTCCTTTTATTAATATTAAAAAGTTTTACCAATTCACATGTATAGGAGCAGAAGTTTCTATATTTTAGCGACTAAATGCAATCGATTTTGGTCAATTTTGACCAAAATCGATTACATTTTGTCGATAAAAATAAACATTACAAGATTTTCCCTAATGAACGATTCGCTATTGATTAAAACAATTCGTGCTTCGGATCGATTTGAATCATCGAGTTGAATTGCCCAGTCCAGCTCTGGGGGGGGGGGGGGATAGGCAAAAAAGCTTAGGTTTATAGATCATTCAGTGGGTTACACCCTTTTAGATGCGGGCTTTAGAATTGCATTTACGTGCATTTACGTATTCTGTGTGTCAGAAGAAGCGACTGATAGTGATAAGTGATATATAGTTTTACCATCACCCGGGGTAGATACTGCACTACTGCACTTTAGTATAAAGGGTCAGTTTTCATGAATGCTTCGAATTTTGAGTGCAGTTTCTAGTTATGCATTTTCTAGTTAGACATATAATTCAGAAGTAAACATTAGTTGCGCTGTAACAAAAAATGCAATTTTGCTTCGTGATATTGAAAAAAATTTAGAATAGAATTTTTTGGCCAAATATGGGGTGTTGTTGGTACGCACCGCGAAGGTGCGGTCCATCCACGGTCCATAATTGGCATAAATCTCATCCACATGGCGTTTTTTTTAACTTTGGAAATATGCAATTACTGCAAATGACCAGTAAATTTACAATACTTTGTTACAGTGTAATCTCTGCTTGAGGAGAGTAAATTTTTTGTGATTATTTTTAGTGATTTCTATTATTGATATCCGCCCTGGGCAATAGTAAAACCGTCTAGCTTTCTTTTTTCCCTTTCAATGGCCGCTTTTTTATATATTGAAATTCACTCTGAGCAATGTCGGAAGCAGTGCCTAAAAGGAACTAATTAACGGCCACTTAATACTGAAGAGCTACTGAAAGGTGTAGTAGCAACAACTGCACTCTTACAGAAAAACATCATAAATAGATTGAACTGAACCGCCATGGTAAAGTGCAGTGATTCGTATATTGGTATCTGCCTTGGGCTATGGTAAAAATCTACCACTTCTTTGCTTCCTTTTAGCCGTTTCTTATGACACGCAGGAAATGCGTTAGGACTAAACTAAAGCACGTACCTACAGGGCGGGTTTATTTGCCAACTGTCGCGTAAGCGTGATCATCAAATATTTTGCACTGGCGGTGCTATCAACTCGCTTTGCTTACCAAGCCTTTTGATCGTTTTTTATGGGCCATACATAATACATAATCGCTAGGACCAAGAGGCGCGGTCTATCAACAGCTCATATAAAACAAAGTTATCACTTGTTATTCTGTCCGGGAGGTATCGTTGCCATTGGCAACATGAATTGCGCTCTTTCTTGTCAAATTATGAAATTGTATCGGTATTTTACGAAATATACATTAAAAAGCGACTTGAATTTAAGCGACGTTTTAATAGTGTACAGAATCCATTGACAACGTCACACAGCGATCTTTTGATTGTATTGTTATAGCATAATTGCTATGTAAATATCACGCATTTACAACAACACTAGTTGTGATATAGTACGACCGGATATGGGCCACAGGTAGGCTTGTGGGCGCGATGGATTAGTGGTTAACACGTTGACATCGCCGTTTGGAGAGCACAGGTTCGATTCCCGGTGAGTCCGGCTCGTTGATCCATGTCCACCACTCAACCGAGGTGTAATAACTTGAATAGACGAAGCCGGACAGGAAAGAATATATTTTTCAAACAACTTAACTCTGTACGTCTTTAAGTCGTAACTACATATTTTTTTTCATATTTGATATAATTTTTTGAAAAGCGATCTTTGGTATTTATATGGAATTATTGATTCGATCCAGTTCGAAAAAATTATCCGAATCAAATTCGTATTCCAAATAATTCGGATTCGCCCAGTCCTACCCACAGACCTCTAAGACCTTCAGAAAAGTATTGAAATTAAAGAAAGTCTTACGCTGTGCGCGTTTAACAAAGTTCAAAAGAGTTAATTGATGTCTGTAATCCATCAAAATCGCACAAACTGTAGATTGTATATTTTGGTCAGAATTTTCGCCTGCAGCGCACCTTATGACGTTATAAATTGACTGTTTGAATTATCAATTTCAACCGGAATGTTCTGGATCCGCTGCTGCTTGTGATATGAATATAACCATGTAGTAAAAAGACCCGGATCTTCGGCGTTAACTACCATTGCACAAATTTAGGGCTGGGCAATTCGATTGGATGATTCGAAGCGCAATTTATTCAAACCATTCATAAATCGTTCATAGGTACAAAAACTTGCTAAATAAACTAGAATTTTCATTTTTAACCACAAAATGCTATCGATGATGGAAACAAGTTATAATGAAAATGGGATATTTGCATGGAATTAGTGGAGTTCTAAAAAAAATGTTCGAATCAGATTCGAATCCCCAATGCTTCAATTTTGCCCAGCGCTATGCGCAATGTACAATGACAAAACCCTACAAAATAACTTAACACTGTTATATTATCCGCCACACTTCGCAAACTCATATATTGCATATTAATATTAATAAAACGAAATAGAAATATTTCTAGTTTGCATAATAACCATGATAAAAACCACAATGTTAGTTTGATGTCCGCAATTTATTATTATGGCAATGTCTCTACTCGCGATTATAGAGCCATGCCCTACATATAAGACATTTTGATCATTTACAACACTGTTAATTTAACCGGTACGCTCCCAGAACACACATATATTGCACATTCACATTAATAAAACGATATTTGATGAAATGGAAATATTTGCATACTGGTTTTCGTAGTAACCATGATAGAATCCATAAATGTTATTTTGATGACCACAATTTATGACCAAGGCGATATCTCTTCTCGTAATTAAAGAGTTACAGATTCACCGCTGTTCCTAGGAGGCCCGGTCCAGCAGCTGTACGAATATGAGATAGTTTTTTAATCACATTCTATTGTTACCTCATAATTTAGAAAATAAATCGTCGTCGTCGAGTTCGTCTTCTGAATCAGAGACTGAAAAACAGAAGAAGACTTCTGACGTCACAGAGACGAAAGTAGAAGTTGCGGAGGTGAGTACACTGCCTGCTTAGCTCAATCGGTCAAGCATTGGGAACACGCTTCGAGCTACGCATCTCTGATCGTCATGACGAAAGTTCGAAAGTGAGGAAAGATGATTATATGTAAGAGGTCTGCTAGACGCCTCACCGGAACACTCTTTACGGCTTCCTCCACAAACCAGGTCCATGCGCAGGAATAAGAGAAATCTGATAAGCCAAAAACCTTCACCCCGATTCGAAACCTGTATCTGCACGAGAGGTCGGGGTTCGCCATACGATTAAACTGAATTTTCGGCTTCCCTCTCCCGCAAGATAAAAATGAAATGATATCCCTACAGATATCCATGTTTACCGGCCTCTTTCAATGTAATCCACTCTAATAAGTGGCTATAACAATGTTGATCTGGCGATATTAAAATAAGTTTGTAAAATCGGCTTTCTGGTGCAATTATGGGACGTTGAGGGAACGTGCCGCCATAGTGTGGTCCACCAACAGCCCAGAATTGGCATAAATCTCATCAACAAAGCGACTTCGATTTTTGGAATTGTGCAATCACTGAAAATTTTGGTGTTTGCGGTTCTTTTGTCACACTGTTTGCCACTTTCAAATAGATTTATTTCAGAATCAAATCTTGTGCCAAACAGTTTCTGATTGAATCAGTTCGAACCTTATTCTACATAGGTGGTTTCTGCCAACTTTAAGTTTGACAAGTCTTTCAACAAATTAACGAAATTTTTGAAATTTATGTGACATTTTAATACATATAAATAGAAATATAGGGTTTTATTTGTAACACAGAGGCCACAGAAAATCGCCCTCATAGCACTTTTCCAACAATATTTTCCTTCCAAAGCGAGTAAAAGAAATATTTAAAAATTTAGGTAACCCCACCTGTGCTCGATCTATCGGCACCGGAAGTGGAAGCTACTGCGACAACTGTCGTGATCACCGAAAGTGACGTCATCAAAAGTCAATCACAAACTAAAGCTACCAAAAGTAGCAGCAGTAGCAGTAGCAGTTCCAGCGAGAGCGATAAAGAGACAAATAAGAGTGACGTCATCAAAACCGAACTTGTAATAACAACAGCAGTTCATAGTGAGGTAACAAAGACTGAAACAGTCACTCACAGTGAAGTCACAAAAGAGACAAGTGACGTCAATATCCAAAAACCGTCTGTGATTCTGACGACACAGAGCAAAACTAAAAGCAGTAGCAGTAGTAGCTCTAGTGAAAGTGATAAAGAAAAACCAAAAGTCGACGTCATCAAATCGAGTGACGTAACAATCGAAAAACCAGCAGTTACCATAGTAACACATACAAAAAAGTCAGATCGCAGTTCCAAAAGCTCTTCGGACAAAGATTCGAAACCAAGAAGAGCAAGTTCGTCCGACAGAAAGTCGAACAAAAGCGATTCGGATTCGAGTTCGAATAGGAAGAAAGTAGAACGTAGAAAGAGAAGAGAGGAAGCTCGATTGAAAAATCTTGATATCAGCTCAAGTTCGGATTCGGAAGACGAAAATTCGATCGTAAACCGAACTAAGAAAAGAGCAGGTGGAATCAAGAAACGAATTGGAGGAATCGAAGTAGCGAATAAAATAAAATCTAGTTCTAGCTCTAGTTCGGATAGCAAAAAATCAGCTGGCAAAGTTGAGAAAAAATCTCCAAAATCACCGAGAAAATTCAGAGACAAGAAAACTTCAAGTTCGGATTCGGATAAAAAGAAGGTTCTTATAAAACCTCCATCTCCGAAGCTTATCAAAAAGTCTTCGAGTTCGTCAAGTTCTGATTCGGATTCGAAAAAAGTTTCAACAGTTGTGAAACCACCGTCACCAAAACCACCAAAAGTAGAAGTTTCGAAACTCTCGAAACCGAAGCGAGATTCGAGTTCTAGTTCGTCAGATTCGGATTCGAAAAAAGCCAAGTTCGGAATAAAAGCTCCTGATATTAAAGTTCCATCGCTACCGAAATTCCCGAATTTCAAAAAAAGTTCTGGTTCTGATTCGGATTCGAAAAAGGCAAAGCCGGTAAAAAAGCCTGGTTCCCCAAAAGCACCTAAAAAAGACAAACCGAAACGAGATTCGAGTTCTAGTTCGTCAGATTCGGATTCGAAAAAAGCAAAGTTTGGGATAAAAGCTCCTGATATCAAAGTTCCATCGCTGCCAAAGTTTCCGAATTTCAAGAAAAGTTCGGGTTCTGATTCAGAATCGAAAAAGACAAAGCCTGTAAAAAGGCCCGGTTCTCCTAAAGGACCCAAGAAAGAAAAACCGAAGCGAGATACTTCGAGTTCTAGTTCGTCCGATTCGGATTCGAAAAAAGCAAAGTTTGGGATAAAATCTCCAGATATCAAAGTTCCGTCGCTTCCAAAATTTCCTCATTTCAAGAAAAGTTCGGGTTCTGATTCGGATTCGAAAAAGTCTAAACCAATAAAGAAGCCTGCTTCTCCAAAAGGACCTAAAAAAGACAAACCAAAGCGAGATTCGAGTTCTAGTTCGTCAGATTCGGATTCGAATAAAGCGAAGTTTGGGATAAAAGCTCCTGATATCAAAGTTCCGTCACTACCGAAGTTTCCGAATTTCAAGAAAAGTTCGGGTTCTGATTCGGATTCGAAAAAGGCAAAGCCAGTGAAAAAGCCTGGTTCTCCAAAAGGACGTAAAAAGGAAAAACCGAAGCGTGATTCGAGTTCGAGTTCGTCCGATTCGGATTCGAAAAAAACAAAACCGGGAGTTCAACTTCCTACATTTAAGGCACCGACACTGCCACGATTCGGAGGACTCGGCAAAAGTTCGAGTTCGTCAAGTTCTGATTCGGATTCGAAAAAGGCAAAACCACTGAAGAAGCCCACTCAGCCGAAGCCACCGAAATCAGTCAAAAAGCCTGCGTCACCAAAAGCTCCGAAGGCATCTAAAATTGTAGTCAAGAAGATAACAAAAAGTCGCAGTTCGTCGTCGAGTTCGAGTTCGGATTCGGACAGCGAGAAGCCACCAATAAGAGCTGCTTTCAAAATACCGGATTCGAAGCCTAAAAAGGTTCCGAAAAAATCACCTCCGACTGCACCCAGTAAGCCTAAAGTGGCAAAACCAGTTACATCCACAAAACCCCCAACAAGACGACCAAAAGCTCCCGAAAAACCGAAAAAGAAACGAGATTCGAGTTCTAGTAGCTCGAGTTCGGATTCGGATAGTAAAAAGAAGTCGAAAGCGAAAAAGCTAGAAGTCTCGGTTTCTAAAATCACAATAAAAGCGTCGAAGCCGCAGGTAAAAGTTCCGAAAGGACCAAAAATAAAACGGGACTCGAGCTCCGATTCAGGTAAAAAGGTTAAAAAGCCTACAGTTAACGTCAAAAAGTCACCACAAGGACCCAAGCTCCCAAAAGTCACTGTTTCGCACAAAAAGGCGCGAGATTCGAGTTCTAGTTCGAGTAGTTCGGACTCTGATCACGAAAAGAAAGTGAAAAAGACCACTATCAAAAAAGCACCCACGCTCCAAAAACCTGAAAAGGTCACCAAGACAAAGCTTAGGAAGGATCTTGGTCCTATTAACGCGCCTAGAAAGGGGCCGAAAAAAATAGAAGTGTCGCAAAGGGTACCAAGAAAACCCAAAGTAGAACCCAAGAAAAAAAGAGTTTCGAGTTCCAGTTCGAGTTCGGATTCGGATAAAGGAAAATCGAAAAATAAAAGTTCGATAACACTCGTAAAAATAGACAAAGGTCCGAGACCAACAAAAGCTAGCGAGCTTCGTAAGAAACGAAGCGAATCTAATTCGGATACAGATAGAAAGAAAAAAATAGATAAGAAGTTTAAATCTACCGGGCATCGCAAAAAGCGAACCGAATCCAGTTCGAGTTCGGATACCGATAAAGAAATATCAAAGAAAGTGGACAAGAAACTGACTAAACCACGAAGAAGTCGAAGCAGATCGAAGTCTAGTTCTAGTTCGGGAGACGGAAAATCTAAGAATCGCAAAAAGCGAACAGAATCGAGTTCTAGTTCGGATACGGATAAAGAAAAATCAAAAAAAGTGGAAAAGAAATCCGCTAAATCTCGTAGAAGGCGAAGCAGATCGAAGTCAACTTCGAGTTCGGAAGAAATAAAATCAGGGAAAAAGTCGCCAAGAGCAAAGTCACCAAAATCGAACAAAAAACGAAGCGATTCGAGTTCGGATCGTCATTCGAAGAAATCTTCCGATACTAAAAAACGAGTGAAAGTTCGATCAAGAAGTCGAAGTCGAACACGAAGTCGAAATCGAGGAAGAGTTCGATCAAGAAGTCGAAGTCTTGAGAGAGTTCGATCAAGAAGTCGGAGTTCGAGTTCTTCAAGTTCGGATTCGGACAAGGAGAAATCCAGAAGTAGGAAGACAACGCCCAGAAAGAAATCACCCAATCAGCGTTTGACATCTCCTAAACTGAAATCTCCAGGAACGAATCAGAAAACGATGGAAGGGTCAAGAAAACATCGTCAAAAGGAGAGAAGAAGGAAGGAAAGTAAGAAATATTAGCTTTTAAACCGTAGTTTTTTAATAATTCACTCTGAGCAACGCGGGAAGCAACGCCTAAAAGGAACCAACCAACAGCCACTTAATACCAATGAGTTAATAAAAGTAGTATGAGCCACCGCACTCTATGCACTCGACAAAATAACCGCTTTTTGAAAAAACATTCTAAAACTTGAAAAATCATGGTAATTAAAGTACAGATCTTAAATCTACGACGCCAACATGTTTAACCACCAGGCCATCACTAGACTATGTATTCCCGACGTTCTAAATACATCTTAAAGTTCAATCTGCGATTTTTTTTTTGGGGGGGGGGGTTGTGGTGATGGGCATTAGTGGTAGCCCATGACTAGTTTTCAAACGTTTCTTCTTTTCAGGGTATTTCCCAATCGAAAATGATTATTTACACAATTTTTGTTAAGCTTGAGTCACTGATGGATCGCGCCGACTAGGTGCGGTCAATCTGTGTTTCATGCTTGACGAAATAAAAATTCTGATTCGGTTCTATTACTCTATGTATCCGAGTATTCGAGTGACCTAAATCCGAATCGAATCTTGAATCTGTTCCTTTATTTCCAGGACGTTCCTCCTCGTCCAATCGAAAATGATTATTTACACAATTTTTGTTAAGCTTGAGTCACTGATGGATCGCGCCGACTAGGTGCGGTCAATCTGTGTTTCATGCTTGACGAAATAAAAATTCTGATTCGGTTCTATTACTCTATGTATCCGAGTATTCGAGTGACCTAAATCCGAATCGAATCTTGAATCTGTTCCTTTATTTCCAGGACGTTCCTCCTCGTCCAATCGAAAATGATTATTTACACAATTTTTGTTAAGCTTGAGTCACTGATGGATCGCGCCGACTAGGTGCGGTCAATCTGTGTTTCATGCTTGACGAAATAAAAATTCTGATTCGGTTCTATTACTCTATGTATCCGAGTATTCGAGTGACCTAAATCCGAATCGAATCTTGAATCTGTTCCTTTATTTCCAGGACGTTCCTCCTCGTCCTCGTCTTCGTCCTCCAGCAGTGATTCCGGCAGTTCAAGAAGTTCCAGTAGATCTGACACACCAAGACCGAGTGCAGCGCATCATTCAAGACGTTCTCAAACCCCGCAAAAGTCGGAAGGAATACCGGGCCCACCGAAAACCCCGTCAGGTAATTCTATCTCATATTTTGACGCGATGTCATAATTTTAAATATGCTTGGGCAAAATCAGAGCATTCGGGCATTTTTTTCGAATAGGATCATTCTACATTATTTAAATTGACTCGCTGACAAAAAAAGTCAATTGACATATTCCTATAAACAACAATTTTTCAATCATTTAGCAAAAAAACGGTAGTTATCACCGAAGGCGCGCAAAAAATTGGGGATTATTCGCAACTTTATCATAAGTTTTGCTGATTTAGGGGGTCGGAACCCTTTATATTCGGCATCGGGGGGTCAGGACTCCCTTTCTCCATCTCCACCACCCGCGTCCATACACACCCCAACAGTAAACGCCCTGTATTTTCTCAGGTGACTCAGAATTACACATCCTTCGGCGCAGAAAGACACGTTCCGCACCAACACGTCCAGCATACATGATGTCGCAGAGCGCAAACTTAGTTTATTTACAAAAAGAACTGGACAGGATACAGAAAGACTTGGACAGCATGAGGAAAATTAATATGGCTAAAAGGCCAACCATGTGAGTTATATTTCCTGCCAAACTTTTTTCTCTCAGAAACTTTAAGCCAATCTGGAACCCTAGCCATTTAACAAACAAAAATACGACTAAGATCTATATAAAATCGCAAATCGACAATTGCACCTTAAGTGGGAAATACATACATAACTGAACATATTATAATAGAGTGCAGTCATTGGAGTATTTAGAACCTTGAAAAGAGGGAAGGGCAATTTTTCAAATTTTCTTGGTCCAAATATGACGTCATGAAGGGCGCCGCTTGAAAATTTCATTTCTAAAAAATAGCATTTTTATTATCGTGTCAAAACAGCTCTGAAATCACGCGCTAAAAATTTTCGGATTTCCCAAGCACTTAAAGGGGTGTTTTGCATTTTCTTTTATTGAAATTCACTCTGAGCAAGTCGGAAGCAATGCCGTAAACGAGCCAACCAACGTCCACTTAATAGCAAAGAGCTACTAAAAGGTGTAGTACAAGCAACTGCACTCAAAACGTAAAACATCCCAAATGAATCGCTGTGGTAAAGCGCAGTGAGTGGTATCTGCCCTGGGCGGTGGTAAAACCATCTACCACTGCATGGCACCATGCCCTTCTAAATACGCTAGTGTGTGGAAAAAATGGTCGGAACACAATAAACAACGGTATCAACACAGAGAAGAGTCTGACATCAACTATGGCATAGCAATCTACACCATGGCAAAAGTACGGTAAATTCAATGATGAAAAATTTTTTTTTTTTTTTCATAGCCACTTTTTAGAGTGGATCACCCTGTCCAAGGCCCTTTAACAGCGGCCGCTTATAGACGGACAGGGTTACAATTACTGGATAGATATCATCTTTTCCTGTTCGGCTAAGCCTACCCAAGTTAGGGTTTGAGTGGAGCATGGATAGGCGAGCCGGACTCGCCGGGGCTCGAACCCGAGACCTCCAACCTGCGATGACTCGTTTTCTACTTTTCTTTTATTTTCACAGCAAACCATACAAACCTTACACATGGAACAGTTTATCACCTTACTACAACACAGATACAGCAGAATATTTAATGAAAATGGTAAGTATATTTAAATGATATAAAACTATGAAATCAAATTTTGCGGCCGATTATGGCATGAAAAATGTAATAGTTTTATATCAGGAAGTTATCATAGATTTTAATTATATATTTATTTCAGCATATGATTCTTTATCTAATAGCTTTAAGAATTTTGATTGCGTACTGAGACCTCGCAAAATTTAGCATATTCTGATGAAATTTCGGCATTCAATTCCACAAAATATGGAAGCTTTCTCAAAACGTAGGACGGAAGCGCATCTTTTACTTCCTCTGTTGCGTCGTCAGTGACGAAATTTTATCTTTGAACCCAGCGAAAAATCTTGTCTAAATATTTTTGTAGCCATTTCTTAGAGTGCATCACCCTGTCCAAGGCCCTGTAACAGCGGCCACTTACAGTCGGACAGGGTTACAAATATATATGAAAGGAAAGATATGATATTTTCCTGTTCGACTTAGCCTACCCAAGTTATTACACCCTGGGTTGAGTGGTCGGCATGGATAAGTGAAACGGACTCGACAGGACTCGAACCCGAGATCTTAAACCTGCGATGCCAACATGTTCAACCACTAGGCCATCGCGGCAAAACTTATATTTGGAATAATAATTAATGATTTGTGGGACATTGAATTTAATTTGAATTTTGTTTTTCAAATTCTAATATGCATTTTTGTACACTATTATATCTTTCACTTCAGCCCGTTCCAGTGCGCCAAGGTTACAGCACAAGAATAACAGCGAACGGATTGGTCGACCCGGAAGTATCTTGGAGAATGGACCAGTGAGTATATTAACACTTTGACCCCTCTAATTTTGAATCTTTCACATAAATATGTGACTAGAAGGTAATTGATCGCCTCGATTGTGCGGCGTTTCAATCGGAAAAATAGTCGAAACATCGTTTTCAGCATAAGTATGGGTCACTGATGGATCGCGTCGATGAGACACACGGCTTATTGCTTGACAAAATAAAATTTAAGATTGGGGTGAGGTAAGTAACCAAGCAATGCTGGTTAGATGAAAATCCTTCCGATCACGAATTGACGGCGCGATCCATCTGTGATTCATACTCAATAAAACATTTAGTATATATTCCACGTTTCAGCTACTTTTTATTGTCAATTACCAGAGTCGAAACAGAGTTATTACACTCTGTGTCGAGTGGTGATCTTTAACCTGAGATACCAACATGATAAGCACTAGTCCACCTTGGCACTAAGTGCCTTGAAGAAAGGCGTGCGCAGCAGGCAGCGGCAAAATTTCTAATAATATCTCTCATTTCTTTCTAGCGTTCTATTACACCATCAAGCGTTGTTGTAGCATTTTGATTTGGCATTCGGCAAACTTTGTGTCTATCCATTTCAGAATTTTTATTTTGTCAAACATGAGCCACAGATGGACCGCGCCTCGGCGGCGCGATCCATCAGTGACCCACGCTTGACTTTACATGTTAAAACTTTCTGAATAATGATATTAACTTCAAGTGTTGTTGTAGCATTTTGATTTGCCCTTCGGTGAACTTTGTGTCCATCCATTTCAAAATTTTTATTTTGTCAAGCATGAGCCACAGATGGACCGCGCCTCGGCGGCGCGATCCATCAGTGACCCACGCTTGACTTTACATGTTCGGTAAATAACTTTTTGAATAATGATATTAACTTCTGAATATATCGTCTCATTTCTCTCTAGCGTTTTAGCTCCAATCACACCATCAAGACCAGAGTTATATAGAAAACATCAAGTCAAACGAAGGTATTGTATATTTTTTATTTTTATTTAAAGCCACTTCTTAGAGTGGGGGCCTTGTAACAGCGACCAATTATATACGGACAAGGTTACAATTGCTGGAAAGATACGATCTCTTCCTGTTCGGCTTAGCCTACCCATGGTTATTACACCCTGGGTTGAGTGGTGGACATTGATAAGCGAGGCGAATAAATCTTCTTATTTTCTATTTGAACACAGGAGTCATTCTTCGGTCGCAAAACATCACAAACATGAGATCATTTCGCCGGATTATCCGAAGTTGAAACTTCCTAAAGAAGAAGAGCAGAGGTTGGTGTTAGTGTTTTTTTTTTATTAAAATTCACTCTGAGGAAGGCGGAAGGAAGGAAGCCCTGAAAGTAACCAACTAACGGCCACTGAATAACAAAGATATACCAAAATATGTGGTACCAGCAACTGCATTCCAAACGGAAAACACCCACAAGGGTACTGAACCACCATGGTGAGGAAGAAATTAGTATCTGCCCAGGATAGGTAACACTTTTTTATAGCCACTACTTGGAGTGGATCATCCTGCCCAAGGCCCTGTACCAGCGGCCACTTATACACGGACAGGGTTAGAATTGCCGGATCGGTTTTGATCTTTTCCTGTTCGGCTTAGCTCTTTATTGAATGGCCTATCTATGTTTATGGTTATTAAGAAATAAATGGTTTGTGGGTTTTCGGAAACGCTACAGTTTGCGTGAGACATCGTTCAGTAGTCACTTTTGTATTTAGGTCGCCTTGAGCCAGTTGAGCTGAATTCTATTTTGTTAAGTAAGATCCTCTCAACGGATCAGTAGCGTATTCAGAACCTTGAAAAAGGGGGGAGGGGAAAGTGTGAAAAAATTTAGTGGTTAAATCATGGCTTGGGAAAATATCGTTTTAATTGTTTATTACTGTAAAACCTGTTAGGAATATCGCCGGGGGCGCAAAAAATTTATGCAAAAAGGGATTTCTGGCATTGAAAGAGGTCAAAAAAGTGTTGCTGAAAGCTTGCGAACTTTTCAAGGTTTCTTACGTTTTAAAGGATTTTGCGAATTTTTCAGTCGTCGAGAGGGGGGTTGGCACCATGCCCCTACCCCTTAAATACGCTAGTGGGAGCGATCCATCAGTGAATAATACTCGACAAAACGAATGTATGCTGTTGTGCCCGACTCGGTGGCTCATTCGGCTGAGCCAGTCCGGAAGGCTGATGGTTCGATGCTTAACCATTTCACCACCGAGCGTGCATTTCAGCAAGACACTTCACGTGTAGCTGTAACATAGAACAGATACACAGTCACTACAAAGTTCGTGCCTTACTGTTATTGGGAATAAGCCCCCAGTAGGTTCACGGACAGGCCATAGCAAAATAAGAAAGGAATGTATGCTTTTATCTATAGCTTTAAGAACAACTGACAAATACGAGCCCCGAACGGTGATTCATATTTGATAATAATTTCTAGCAAATATTTTCTAATCTCGAAATGTTTTTTTTTTTTCAGAAACTCAGCAAAGTCGAACAAACTTCCATCCACACCGCAAATGAGACCAACTTACAACGCATATTTTGGAACACCAAGGAAACCTGTAAACAGGGCTAGCCCGAGGGTGAAATAAGAAAAATTTGGATATTGGCAAAAAGGGCCCATCGATGTAAAATTTCACGGTTTCATAATGAAATGATAAGAACAGCTACAATAGACAGAAACTTCTGGTCCTATTGCAACTGAAAAACTGGCAGTATTCAAAAATGTCCGTAAAGCCAAGCACGAGAATGAAATAAGAAAAGTTGAATTTGACTTGTTGGGATTTTCATTGCTGTACAGTTACAATGTAGCTACATAACGGAACGATGGAGCACATTGAGTTCATTGCAACTAGGGCTGGACAAAACCGAATCACTTGGAATTCGAATCTGATCCGAATAATTTTTCGAATCGGATCGAATCACTAATTCTTTGTAAATACCAAATATCCCATTTTTTACAAATTTGACCAAAATCAATCGCATTTTGTCGTTGAAAATGAAAAATTGGACTTCATTTATAACACTTCATTTCATAACAAGTTTTTGTTCCTATGAACGATTCACGATTGATTCGAATTAATCGTGCTTCGAATTGATTCGAATCACCGAATCGAATTGCTCAGCCCTATTTGCAACGCAAAAACTGTAGCAATTCAGAAATGTGCGTTTCCGCGGGAACATGTTTTGTTAAGTACGGGTCACTGATGGGTCGCGCTGTCTAGGCTTGTAAAAGTAAGTAAAACTACCGATATTAGTCTGTAGTCTGGTACTTCGTTAACAGTAGCATATTAGTTTGGTTCGGAACACTTGAAAAAACCACAACTTTGATTTTATTTCCAAAGTTGCACGTGAACAATTTTAATTGTCACGCACGAGTGCACATACGAAAAATTGACTTACTACTAGGTAAAAAAAATGTATATTTCTATGTCATGAACTTTTAAAATGCCTCGAGTGAGATCTACTGGCGAAATTTGACGTTAAAAGCTTCAGATAGTTTTCAAGAATATCCAATAATGATGACCCGAAAATTAAAAATTTTCGACGAAGTTCTAACATTCTAAACAGGCCGTTTTCAAATATCCATATCTCGGAAACTATACCAGTTATCGACATAATGTTTTCAGTTCTGTAATAGCAAAATGTTAAACTCATTGATTATCAACGAATTTTGTGAGCACGGGTGACATTTTCCAATTTTTTTTGTGTTGATTTGGAGTGGAATGTCCCAACACTAAAAATGTCAGGATTTCAAATATATATGTTTAATTGAATAATATCATTTCGAATCGAATCTTCCAACATATGATTCTATTTACGAAATCAAAAATGTTAACATTTTAACAAATGGCCATCAGTTCGAATCTTGAATGAATTAATATTAATATATGAAATTAATATTTTCTAGCTTTCATCATTCCTGCATACTTTCTATTACTGTTTTTTCGTTTTATTATTTCGTAGTTTTTTTTTATGTTTATTTCTTACAATTTCATTACGCACTTGCTTTTATATCATATACCGATCAAAAAATACTTTCATTAAACTTGTTTTGTCACGTATGGGTCACTGATGATGGCACATGAGTGACAAATTATGATTAAATACGTAGATCAACCTATAGTGTTACGTTCGCCTGTAAACCTGAGGCTTAACAAGCGTACTAAAGGGAAGAGATGCACCTAGTTAAGCGCCATTGAAACCTTTATAAAAATAGAGAGGACGAAGTACACAGCATGACAAAACGAAAAAAATGTTCAAAATATCTTTCTTGCGTCGTTTAAAATTTGATCATTTTTCTATGTTGAACAAAGAGTCTGAAGAATTTCTTTTTTCTTTAATCCAAAATAATTGCGCAACCATGGCGCGCGAAACTTTGTTGGCTTTTTTATGGTAAGTATACAATTTTGCAATTCCCCTCCCTGTTCCACCGTTAGCGATCTGGAGTAAGACGTCACGGCTTCCTTGTTAGAAGCCATTGCCTTGGATATATTGCAGCTGGCTCACTATATAGCTAAACAAAATTATCGACTTGTGTTTCCTGCGGAATAAAAATTAATTATTATCCCCCATTTCTTGCATTTACTTATATATTTTTTTGCTTACGTGCACTTGACAATTATTGATCTTCTTTTTTTTTATAATTTTGATTTGCACTTTCTGATGAAATTGGCTATGATTGCCAGTAATAGGGCTGATGACGTCATACGACGTCACATTACGTTAACAACTTCTCTTATCCCAGATGCATCGCTTTTTAGTTCAATAATAAATGTAACCACAGGTGCGACATATATATATATATATTTATTTGACAAAACATAATTCTCTATCGGGAATCAGTTACCTCTAGAATATTCCATCACCAAGTTCTTAAACAACAGAGTCGTTGTTTTTCTTACAAAATTATTGGAATAAATATCGATTTTACTCAATCTACATTAGTCCGATAATCTGCCCTTTTTGCTAGATAAAAAAAAACTACTTTTCATGTCTAAGCTTAGATAAAATATTATATTTTTATTTGAGAACAGACACGAAATCGAATCGTTCTCTGTCCTGCTTTAGCACGCTATAGAAAACGCTTTTAATGTTCAAACGTAGGGATAGGAAGAATATATTTTTATACAAATTTATATATATTATTACCTTATTTAGTAGAATCTATATTGTTCTTTATCATTGTTATATTGTTTCAATTTATAATATCTAAATCGGAAATTTTGTTTTGCCAAGCATGAGCCACTGATGGACCGCGCCTCGTCGGCGCGATCCATTAGTGACTCATACTTAACAAAGGATGTTTTGACAAAATAAATCCGTTTGGGATATTTTATTTGCAAAATCGATCAACGAACTTTTATTGAATTTACGTAGAACTAATGAATTGACAAATATATTTTTAACCGGACTTTGTTATTGATAAATACCGTTTAATTTCACAATATCAACATGGTCCTCACGGCACGGGGAAAATGAAATTTATTACGCATTTTAGACACGAATATTCCGAAATTTCTGTTGGTCGCTCGTATTCGTCTCTCCCGATGATGTTCTACGGGATCTTTGAGGCAGTAGGAAGCAGTATCATGATTAGTTTAAGTATTATTTTAGATCGATTATGCACTCCAAAAACGAACGCTCCTTTTAAAGTTAAAATTGTCACGGCATCCCCGCTTGATTCAGGCCTCCGTGACCAAACCTCAAAAAACCTTTTTAGTATCACATTGGTTTATCCCATTTGGAAATATTTTCCTAAAATATGTCCTGTGTGCGTCACTGATGGATCGCGCCGCCGAGGCGCGGTCTATCAGTGACTCATGCTTGACAAAATAAAATTTTGGATCTGGATTATCCTTACTGCCGTCATGGTCACAATTGATAATGGTTACGCTATACAACGTGAATCCTGAAAAAAAAATTCTTTTCCAAACTAAAACTATATACATGTAGGATTGTCCAGTCAAAGAAGAAATTTCCGGACGAACGTGTCTTATATATTGCGAGTCACTGATCGGCAGTGGG
>OZ023152.1:20549397-20684250 GCA_963675895.2 Styela plicata
GGAGCGCAATTGCAAAATACTGCAGATTTTAATTGCATTTGCTCCGAACCGCCAAATTTTCTCATCAAACAGATCAAAAATATTTCGCGCGCCTACTTTGGTTTTTTTATATAATATAATTTTATATTAAGACATGTTCGTCCGGGAATTTCATATTTGATTAGACAATTCTTTATGTACGTAGCATTAGTGTGGAAGAGGATCTCTATCTTTTTCAGATTCACGTTGACCAGCGTGACCATCATCAATTGTGACCGTGACGGCAGTATGGATAATCCAGATCCAAAATTTTAGTTTGTCAAGCATGAGTCACTGATAGGCCGCGCCTCGGCGGCGCGATCCTTCAGTGACGCATGCAGGACAAACTATATTTTAGGAAAATATTTCCAAATGGGATGAACCAATGTGATACGAAAAAAAAGCGAGGCTTTTATGAGGAGATATGGTCGACGGAACGCCTGAATCAAGCGGGATGCCGTGACAATTTTAACTTTAAAAGGAGCGTTCGTTTTTTGGAGATGCATAATCCGATCTAAAATAATACTTAAAAACTAATCATCGATACTGCTTCCTACTGCCTCAAAGATCCCTTAGGTTGAATAGACATCATCGGGAGAGACGAATACGATGCGACCAACAGAAATTTCGGAATATTCGTGTCTAAAATGCGTAATAAATTTCATTTTCACCGTGCCGTGAGGACCATGTTGATATTGTGAAATTAAAAGGTATTTATCATTAACAAAGTCCGACTCAAAATGTATTTGTCAATCCATTAGTTTTACGTAAATTCAAAAAAAAAAAATCGTTGATCGATTTGCAATTAAAATATCCCAATCAGGTTTTTTTATCAAAATATCCTTTGTTAAGTATGAGTCACTGATGGATCGCGCCGACGAGGCGCGGCCTATCAGTGGTTCATGCTTGACAAAATAAAATTTCTGATTTAGATATTATAAAGTGAAACAATATAACAATGATAAAGAACAATATAGATTCTACTAAATAAGGTAATAATATATGTAAATTTGTATAAAAATATATTCTTCCTATCCCTACGTTTGAACATTAAAAGCGTTTTCTATAGCGTGCTAAAGCAGTACAGAGAATGATTCGATTTCGTGTCTGTTCTCAAATAAAAATATAATATTTTATCTAAGCTTAGACACGAAAAGCAGTTTTTTTATCTAGCAAAAAGGGCAGACTATCAGACTAATGCAGACTGAGTGAAATTGATATTTATTCCAATAATTTTGTAAGAAAAACAACGAATCTGTTGTTTAAGAACTTGGTGATGGAATATTCTAAAGGTAATTGATTTTCAATCGAGAATAATGTTTTGTCAAAAAATAGCATATATATATATATATATATATGTCGCACCAGTGTTTACATTTATCATTGAACTAAAAAAAACGATGCATCTGGGATAAGAGAGGTTGGTAACGCGATGCGATGTCGTATGACGTCTTCAGCCCTATTACTGGCAATCATAGCCAATTTCATCAAAAGTGCAAATTAAAATTATAAAAAAAGAAGATACAATAATTGTCAAGTGCACGTAAGCAAAAAATATATAAGTAAATGCAAAAAATGGGGGATGAGACTTAATTTTTATCTCTTGGGAAACACAAGTCGATAATTTTGTTTAGCTATATAGTGAGCCAGCTGCAATATATCCAAGGCAATGGCTTCTAACAAGGAAGCCGTGACGTCTTACTCCAGATCGCTGACGTTGGAACAGGGAGGGAAATGGCGAAATTGTATACTTACCATAAAAAAGCCAACAAAGTTTCGCGCGCCATGGATGCGCAATTATTTTGGATTAAAGAAAAAAGAAATTCTTCAGACTCTTCATTCTACATAAAAAAATGATCAAATTTTAAACGACTCAAGAGAGATATTTTGAACATTTTTGTCATGCTGTGTACTTCTTCCTCTCTATTTTTATAAAGGTGTCTCTCTTCCCTTCAGTCCGCTTGTTAAGCGTCGGGTTTACAGGCGAACGTAACACTATAGGTTGATCTACATATTTAATCATAATTTGTCACGCATGTGCCATTGATGGACCGCGCCTCGAAGGCGCGATCCATCAGTGACCCATACGTGACAAAACAAGTTTGATGAAAGTATTTTTGATCGGGATATGATATAAAAACAAGTGTATGAATAATGTAAGAAATAAACATAAAAAACTACGGAATAATAAAACGAAAAAACAGTAATAGAAAGTATGCAGGAATGATGAAAGCTAGAAAATATTAATTTGAATTCGTTAAATATTCGAATTGATGGCCATTTGTTAAAATGTTAACATTTTTATTTCGTAAATAGAATCATATGTTGAAAGCTTCGATTCGAAATGATATTATTCGATTGAACATATATATTTAAAATCCTGACCTTTTTTAGTGTTTGGTCATTCCACGCCAAATCAACACAAAAAAAATTGGAAAATGTCACCCGTGCTCACAATTCGTTGATAATCAATGAGTTTAACATTTTGCTATTACAGAACTGAAAAAATTATGTCGATAACTGGTATAGTTTCCGAGATATGGATGTTTGAAAACGGCCTGTTTAGAATGTTAGAACTTCGTCGAAAATTTTTAATTTTCGGGTCATCATTTTTGAAAATTTTTGAAAACTATCTTTCCATTGAAGCTCTCAACGTCAAATTTCGCCAGTAGATCTCACTCGAGGCGTTTTAAAAGTTCATGACATAAAAATATACATTTTTTTACGTAGTAGTAAGTCAATTTTTCGTATGTGCACTCGTGCGTGACAATTAAAATTGTTCACGTGCAACTTTGGAAAAAAAATCAAAGTTGGAGCTTTCCAAGTTTTCCGAACCAAACTAATATGCTACTGTTAACGAAGTGTCAATCTGCAATCAGTTGGTTTTACCTAATGCCGATAGTTTTACTTATTTTTATAAGCTTTTGTCAAGTAAGAGTCGCTGATGGGTCGCGCTTAGACAATTAGTGATTCGATCCGATTCGAAAAATTATTCGAATCAGATTCGAATTTCAAATGATTCGGTTTTGCCAAGCTCTAGTTGCAATGAACTCAATGTGCTCCATCGTTCCGTTATGCAGCTAAATTGCAACTGTACAGCAATGAAAATCCCAACAGGTCAAATTCAAGTTTTCTTATTTTATTCTCGTGCTTGGCTTGATTTACGGGCATTTTTGAATTTCGCCAGTTTTTGAGTTGCGATAGAACCAGAATTTTTGTCTATTGTAGCTGTACTCAACGTTCAATTATGAAACCGTGAAATTTTACATCGATGGGCCCTTTTTGCCAATATCCAAATTTTTCTTATTTCACCCTCGGGCTAGCCCTGTTTACAGGTTTCCTTGGTGTTCCAAAATATGCGTTGTAAGTTGGTCTCATTTGCGGTGTGGATGGAAGTTTGTTCGAATTTGCTGAGTTTCTGAAAAAAAATAAAAAAAAATTTCGAGATTAGAAAATATTTGCTAGAAATTATTATCAAATATGAATCACCGTTCGGGGCTCGTATTTGTCAGTTGTTCTTAAAGCTATAGATAAAAGCATACATTCCTTTCTTATTTTGCTATGGCCTGTCCGTGAACCTACCGGGAGGCTTTTACCCAACAACCGTTAGGCACTGACCTTTGTAGCGACTGTGTATCTGTTCTATGTTACAGCTACACGTGAAGTGTCTTGCTGAAATGCACGCTCGGTGGTGAAATGATCAAGCATCGAATCATCGGGCCGGGCTAACAGCATACATTCGTTTTGTCGAGTATTATTCACTGATGGATCGCTCCCACTAGCGTATTTTGGGGGTAGGGGCATGGTGCCATGCCTCCCTCGTCGACTGAAATAAATGAAAAATTCGCAAAATGCTTTAAAACGTAAGAAACCTCGAAAAAGTTTGCACGCTTTCAGCGCGCATATGATACAACACTTTATTTTGACCTATTTTAATCCTAGAAATCCCTTTTTGCATAAACTTTTCGCGCCCCCGGCGAGATTTCTGACAGGTTTTACAGTAATAAACAATTAAAACGCTATTTCCCCAAGCCATGATTTAACCACTAAATTTTTTCACACTTTCCCCTCCCCCCTTTTTCAAGGTTCTGAATACGCTACTGATCCGTTGAGAGGATCTTACTTAACAAAATAGAATTCAGCTCAACTGGCTCAAGGCGACCTAAATACAAAAGTGACTACTGAACGATGTCTCACGTAAACCGTAGCGTTTCCGAAAACCCACAAACCATTTCTTAATAACCATAAACATAGATAGGTCATTCAATAAAGGGCTAAGCCGAACAGGAAAAGATCACAACCGATCCGGCAATTCTAACCCTGTCCGTGTATAAGTGGCCGCTGGTACAGGGCCTTGGGCAGGGTGATCCACTCCAAGTAGTGGCTATAAAAAAGTGGTAGATGGTTTTGCCAACGCCCAGGGCAGATACTACTCTCTACACTACCATGGTGGTTCGGTACCGTTGTGGATCTTTTCTGTTTGGAGTGCAGTTGCTGGTACTACATCTTTTAGTATCTTTGTTATTAAGTGGCCATTAGTTGGTTACTTTTGGGGCTTCCTTCCTTCCGCCTTCCTAAGAGTGAATTTTGATAAAAAAAAGAATAGCACAAACCTCTGCTCTTCTTCTTTAGGAAGTTTCAACTTCGGATAATCCGGTGAAATGATCTCATGTTTGTGATGTTTTGTGACAGAAGAATGACTCCTGTGTTCATATAGAAAAAATATAGAAAATAAGAAGATTTGTTTGGTTACACTGTAACAAAAGTACAGTAAATTTACTGGTCATTTGCAGTAATTGCATATTTCCAAAGTTAAGAAACTCCATGTTGATGCGATTTATGCTAATTATAGGCTGTTGATGGACCGCACCTTCGCGGTGCGTTCCATCAACATCCTTTATTTGGCCAAGAAAAAAATTACTGTCAAACCAGTGATTTTGTTGCTTTTTTTGTTACAGTGTAGAAACCTTGTAAACATTTTTTATTGATCCGGCCTTTAGAGCTGGGCAATACCGAATCGTTTGGAATTCGAGTCTAATTCGGTTAAAAAATTCTGCTATTATCAAAATTTTGTTTCTACGATTCACGATTAATCCGAATCATTTGTGCATTTGTCACCGAATTAAATATCCTAGACCAAGCCTAGACCAGGCACAATTATCTCAAAAAATGCACTTGGAATTCAACCCATTTAGTTGGCCTAGATCTATGTACAATAACATAGGGGCGTCGTGGGCTATTGGCTAAGCATGTTGGTGTCGCGGGTTCACGATCTCGGGTTCGAGCCCCGGCGAGGTCCGCCTCGCTTATCAATGTCCACCACTCAACTCAGGGTGTAATAACTTGGGTAGGCTAAGCCGAACAGGAAAAGATGATATCTTTCCAGCAATTGTAACCCTGTCCGTATATGGTGGTCGTCGCTGTTACAAGGCCCCCACTCTAAGAAGTGGATAAAATAAAAACAAAAAATATACACTACCTTCGTTTGACTTGATGTTTTCTATATAACTCTGGTCTTGATGGTGTGATTGGTGCTAAAACGCTAGAAAGAAATAAAACGATGTAATCAGAAGTTAATATCATTATTCAAAAAGTTATTGAACGAACATCTAAAGTTAAGCATTGGCCACAGATGGATCGCGCCGCCGAGGCGCGGTCCATCTGTGGCTCATGCTTGACAAAATAAAATTTCTGAAATGGATAGAAGCAAAGTTCACCGAAGGCGCAAATCAAAATGCTAAAACAACGCTTGAAGTTAATATCATTATTCAGAAAGTTTTAACATGTGAATTCAAGCGTGGGTCACTGATGGATCACGCTACCGAGGCGTGGTCCATCTGTGGCTCATGCTTGACAAAATAAAATTTCTGAAATGAATAGACACAAAGTTCACCAAAGCGCAAATAAAAATTCTACAAAAACGCTTGTTGGTGTGATAGGTCATAGAACGCTAGAAAGAAATGAGAGATAGTATTAGAAATTTTGCCGCTGCCTGCTGCGCACGCCTTTCTTCAAGGCACTTAGTGCCAAGGTGGACTAGTGCTTATCATGTTGGTATCGCAGGTTAAAGATCGCGTGTTCGAGTCCCGGCATATACAGCTTGGTAATCCATTTCCACCACTCGACACAGAGTGTAATAACTCTGTTTCGACTCTGGTAATTGACAATAAAAAGTAGCTGAAACGAGGAATATATACTAAATGTTTTATTGAGTATAAGTCACTGATGGATCGCGCTTCCAATTCTTGATTTGATCGCAATGCTTTTCATTTAACTAGTGTTGCTTGGTTACTTGCCCTACCCCAATCACAAATTTTATTTTGTCAAGCGATAGACCCATACATCAGTGATCCATACTTATGCTAACAGAAAATGTTTTGACGATTTTCGATTGAAAGGCTGCGCAATCGAGGCGATCAATAAATTAGAGGGGTCAAAGTGTCAATATACTCACTGGTCCATTCTCCAAGATACTTCCGGGTCAACCAATCCGTTCGCTGTTATTCTTGTGCTGTAACCTTGGCGCACTGGAACGGGCTGAAGTGAAAAATATAATAGTGTATAAACATGCATATTAGAATTTGAAAAACAAAATTCAAATTGAATCCAATGTCCCCAAATCATTAATTATTATTCCAAATATAAGTTTTGCCGCGATGGCCTAGTGGTTGAACATTCTGGCATCGCAGGTTTAAGATCTCGGGTTCGAGTCCCGGCGAGTCCGGCTCGCTTATCCATGCTCACCACTCAACCCAGTGTGTGATAACTTGGGTTGGCTAAGCCGAACAGGAAAATATCATATTCTTCCAGTAATCGTAACCCTGTCCGGCTATAACTGACCGCAGTTACAGAGCCTTAGACAGGGTGATCCACTCTAAGAAGTGGCTGTAAAAAAAACTACTGGAACAATATTTTATCGTTGGGTTGAAAGATAAAATTTCGTCACTGACGACGCAACCGAGAAAGTATAGGATGCGCTCCCGTCCCAAGTTTTGAGAAATCTTCTATATTTTGTGGAATTGAATGCCGAAATTTCATCAGAATATGCTACATTTTGCGCGGTCTCGGTACGCAATCAAAATTATTAAAGCTATTAGATAAATAATTATAAGTTGAGATAAATATATAATTAAAATCTATGATAACTTCCTGATATAAAACTATCACTTTTTTCATGCCATACTCCGTAATCGGCCACGAAATTCGATTTAACAGTCAGTTTTATATAATTTAAACGTACTTACCATTTTCATTAAATATTCTGCTGTATCTGTGTTGTAGTACGGTGATAAACTGTTCCACGTATAAGGTTTGTATGGTTTGCTGTGAAAATAAAAGAAAAGTAGAAAACGAGTACTCAAGTGTCATTTCATGGGGCTATCGCAATGGCCTAATGGTTAAACATGTTGGCATCGCAGGTTGAAGATCTCTGGTTCGAGTCCCTGCGGGTCCGTTTCGCTTACTCATGCCCACCACACAACCCAGGGTGTAATAACTTGGGTGCTAAGTCGAACAGGGAAAGATCATATCTTTCCAGAAATTGTAACCCTGTTCGTCTATAAGTGGCCGCTGTTACAGGGCCTTGGGCAGGGTGATCCACTCTTGATATACTATACTTGATATAAATCTCATCAACAAGGCGGATTCGCATTTTGAAAATATTTCATCATTGAATTTATCGTACTTTTGCCATGGTGTAGATTGCTATGCCATAGTTGATGTCAGACTCTTCTCTGTGTTGATACCGTTGTTTATTGTGTTCCTGCATGGTGTCATGCAGTGGTATATGGTTTTACCACTGTTCATGGCAGATACCACTCACTGCGCTTTACCATATCGGTTCATTTTGTGATGTTTTCCGTTTTGAGTGCAGTTGCTGGTGGTACACCTTTTAGTAGCTCTTTGCTATTAAGTGGACGTTGGTTGGCTCGTTTACGGCACTGCTTCCGACTTGCTCAGAGTGAATTTCAATAAAAGAAAATGCAAAACACCCCTTTAAGTGCTTTGACTTGGGAAATCCGAAAATTTTTAGCGCGTGATTTCAGAGCTGTTTTGACACGATAATAAAAATGCTATTTTTTAGAAATGAAATTTTCAAACGGCACCCTTCATGACGTCACATTTGGACCAAGAAAATTTGAAAAATTGCCTTTCCCTCTTTTCAAGATTCTAAATAAGCCACTGATTGCACTCTATTATAAGAGGTTCCGTTTTGTATGTATTTCCCACTTAAGGTGCAATTGTCGATTTGCGATTTTATATAGATCTTAGTCGTATTTTTGTTTGTTAAATGGCTAGGGTTCCAGATTGGCTTAAAGTTTCTGAGAAAAAAAGTTTGGCATGAAATATCACTCACATGGTTGGCCTTTTAGCCATATTAATTTTTCTCATACTGTCCAAGTCTTTCTGTATCCTATCCAGTTCTTTTTGCAAATAAACTAAGTTCGCGCTCTGCGACATCATGTATGCTGGACGTGTAGGTGCGGAACGTGTCTTTCTGCGCCGAAGGATGTGCAATTCTGAGTCACCTGGGGAAATACACGGAGTTTACTGTTGAGGTGGGTATGGGCACTGGTGGTGGAGGTGGAGAATAGGAGTTCTGAACCCCGATGTCGAATATAAGGGGTTCCGACCCCCTAAATTAGCAAAATTTATGATAAAATTGCAAATAATCCCCAATTTTTCGCGCGCCCTCGGTGCAAACTACCGTTTTTTTGCTAAATGATTAAAAACAGTTGTTTATAGGAAAATGTCAATTGACTTTTTCTGTCAACGGATCGCTTTGAATAATATAGAATGATCCTATTCGAAAAAAGTCCGAAATCGATTCGAATTCTGAATGCTCTGGTTTTGCCCAAGCCTATTTAAAATTATGACATCGCATCAAAATATGAGATAGAAATACCTGACGGGGTTTTCGGTGGGGCCGGTATTCCTTCCGACTTTTGCGGGGTTTGGGAACGTCTTGAATGATGCGCTGCACTCGGTCTTGGTGTGCCGGATCTACTGGAACTTCTTGAACTGCCGGAATCACTGCTGGACGACGAAGACGACGAGGAGGAACGTCCTGAAAAAGAGGAAACAGATTTAAGTTTCGATTCGGATTTAGGTCATTCGAATACTCGGATATATAAAGTAAGAGAACCGAATCAGAATTTTTATTTCGTCAAGCATGAGACACAGATTCACCGCACCTAGTCGGCACGATCCATCAGTGACTCAAGCTTAACAAAAATTGTGTAAATAAACATTTTTGATTGGGAAATGCCCTGAAAAGGAGAAACGTATGAAAACTAGGCATGGAATACCACTAACGCCCATCACCACAACCCCCCCTCCCAAAAAAAAAATCGCAGAGTGAACTTTAAGATGTGTTTAGAACGTCGGGAATACATAGCCTGGTGATGGCCTAGTGGTTAAACATGTTGGCGTCATAGATTTAAGATCTGTACTTTAATTACAATAATTTAATAAGTTTTAGAATGTTTTCTCAAAAAGCGGTTATTTTGTCGAGTGCATAGAGTGCGTTGGCTTATACTACATCTTTTAATAGCTCATTGGTATTAAGTGGCTGTTGGTTGGTTCCTTTTAGGCGTTGCTTCCCGCGTTGCTCAGAGTGAATTATTAAAAAAACTGCGGTTTAAAAGCTAATATTTCTTACTTTCCTTCTTTCTTCTCTCCTTTTGACGATGTTTTCTTGACCCTTCCATCGTTTTCTGATTCGATCCTGGAGATTTCAGTTTAGGAGATGTCAAACGCTGATTGGGTGATTTCTTTCTGGGCGTTGTCTTCCTACTTCCGGATTTCTCCTTGTCCGAATCCGAACTTGAAGAACTCGAACTTCGACTTCTTGATCGAACTCTTTCAAGACTTCGACTTCTTGATCGAACTCTTCCTCGATTTCGACTTCGTGTTCGACTTCGACTTCTTGATCGAACTTTCACTCGTTTTTTAGTGTCTGAGGATTTCTTCGAACGACGATCCGAACTCGAATCGCTTCGTTTTTTATTCGATTTTGGTGACTTTGCTCTTGGCGACTTTTTCACTGGTTTTTCTTTTCCCGAACTCGAAGTTGACTTCGATCTGCTTCGGCTTCTGCGAGGTTTACCAGTTTTCTTTTCCACTTTCTTTGATTTTTCTTTATCTGTATCCGAACTCGAACTTGATTCTGTTCGCTTTTTGCGATTCTTAGATTTTCCGTCTCCCGAACTAGAACTAGACTTCGATCTGCTTCGACTTCTTCGTGGTTTAGTCAGTTTCTTGTCCTCTTTCTTTGATTTTTCTTTATCGGTATCCGAACTCGAACTGGATTCGGTTCGCTTTTTGCGATGCCCGGTAGATTTAGCCTTCTTATCTATTTTCTTCTTTCTATCTGTATCCGAATTAGATTCGCTTCGTTTCTTACGAAGCTCGCTAGCTTTTGTTGGTCTCGGACCTTTGTCTACTATTCCGAGTGTTATCGAACTTTTATTTTTCGATTTTCCTTTATCCGAATCCGAACTCGAACTTGAACTCGAAACTCTTTTTTTCTTGAATTCTACCTTGGGTTTCCTTGGTACCCTTTGCGACACTTCTATTTTTTTCGGCCCCTTTTTAAGCGCGTTAATAGAACTCAGATCCTTCCTAAGCTTTGTCTTAGTAATCTTTTCAGGTTTTTGAACCGTGGGTGCTTTTTTGATAGTGGTCTTTTTCACTTTCTTTTCGTGATCAGAGTCCGAACTACTCGAACTAGAACTCGAATCTCGCGCCTTTTTGTGCGAAACAGTGACTTTTGGGAGCTTGGGTCCTTGCGGTGACTTTTTGACGTTAACTGTAGGCTTTTTAACCTTTTTACCTGAATCGGAGCTCGAGTCCCGTTTTATTTTTGGTCCTTTCGGAACTTTTACCTGCGGCTTCGACGCTTTTATTGTGATTTTAGAAACCGAGACTTCTGGCTTTTTCGCTTTCGACTTCTTTTTACTATCCGAATCCGAACTCGAGCTACTAGAACTCGAATCTCGTTTCTTTTTCGGTTTTTCGGGAGCTTTTGGTCGTCTTGTTGGGGGTTTTGTGGATGTAACTGGTTTTGCCACTTTAGTCTTACTGGGTGCAGTCGGAGGTGATTTTTTCGGAACCTTTTTAGGCTTCGAATCCGGTATTTTGAATGCAGCTCTTATTGGTGGCTTCCCGCTGTCCGAATCCGAACTCGAACTCGACGACGAACTGCGACTTTTTGTTACCTTCTTGATTACAATTTTAGATGCCTTCGGAGCTTTTGGTGACGCAGGCTTTTTGACTGATTTCGGTGGCTTCGGCTGAGTGGGCTTCTTAAGTGGTTTTGCCTTTTTCGGATCCGAATCAGAACTAGACGAACTCGAACTTTTGCCGAGTCCTCCGAATCGTGGCAGTGTTGGTGCCTTAAATGTAGGAAGTTGAACTCCCGGTTTTGTTTTTTTCGAATCCGAATCGGACGAACTCGAACTCGAATCACGCTTCGGTTTTTCCTTTTTACGTCCTTTTGGAGAACCAGGCTTTTTCACTGGCTTTGCCTTTTTCGAATCCGAATCAGAACCCGAACTTTTCTTGAAATTCGGAAACTTCGGTAGTGACGGAACTTTGATATCAGGAGCTTTTATCCCAAATTTCGCTTTTATGGAATCCGAATCTGATGAACTAGAACTCGAATCTCGCTTCGGTTTGTCTTTTTTAGGTCCTTTTGGAGAAGCAGGCTTCTTTATTGGTTTAGACTTTTTCGAATCCGAATCAGAATCCGAACTTTTTTTGAAATGAGGAAATTTTGGAAGCGACGGAACTTTGATATCGGGAGCTTTTATCCCAAACTTCGCTTTATTCGAATCCGAATCTGACGAACTAGAACTCGAATCTCGCTTCGGTTTGCCTTTTTTAGGTCCTTTTGGAGAAGCAGGCTTCTTTATTGGTTTAGACTTTTTCGAATCCGAATCAGAACCCGAACTTTTTTTGAAATGAGGAAATTTTGGAAGCGACGGAACTTTGATATCTGGAGATTTTATTCCAAACTTTGCTTTTTTCGAATCCGAATCGGACGAACTAGAACTCGAAGTATCTCGCTTCGGTTTTTCTTTCTTGGGTCCTTTAGGAGAACCGGGCCTTTTTACAGGCTTTGTCTTTTTCGATTCCGAATCAGAACCCGAACTTTTCTTGAAATTCGGAAACTTTGGCAGCGATGGAACTTTGATATCAGGAGCTTTTATCCCAAACTTTGCTTTTTTCGAATCCGAATCTGACGAACTAGAACTCGAATCTCGTTTCGGTTTGTCTTTTTTAGGTGCTTTTGGGGAACCAGGCTTTTTTACCGGCTTTGCCTTTTTCGAATCCGAATCAGAACCAGAACTTTTTTTGAAATTCGGGAATTTCGGTAGCGATGGAACTTTAATATCAGGAGCTTTTATTCCGAACTTGGCTTTTTTCGAATCCGAATCTGACGAACTAGAACTCGAATCTCGCTTCGGTTTCGAGAGTTTTGAAACTTCTACTTTTGGTGGTTTTGGTGACGGTGGTTTCACAACTGTCGAAACTTTTTTCGAATCCGAATCAGAACTTGACGAACTCGAAGACTTTTTGTTAAGCTTCGGAGATGGAGGTTTTATAAGAACCTTCTTTTTATCCGAATCCGAACTCGAAGTTTTCTTGTCTTTGAATTTTCTCGGTGATTTTGGAGATTTTTTCTCAACTTTGCCAGCTGATTTCTTGCTATCAGAACTAGAGCTAGAACTAGATTTTATTTTATTCGCTACTTCGATTCCTCCAATTCGTTTCTTAATTCCAGCTGCTCTTTTCTTAGTTCGGTTTACAACCGAATTTTCGTCTTCCGAATCCGAACTTGAGCTGATATCAAGATTTTTCAATCGAGCTTCCTCTCTTCTCTTTCTACGTTCTACTTTCTTCCTATTCGAAGTCGAATCCGAATCGCTTTTGTTCGACTTTCTGTCGGACGAACTTGCTCTTCTTGGTTTCGAATCTTTGTCCGAAGAGCTTTTGGAACTGTGATCCGACTTTTTTGTATGTGTTACTATAGTAACTGCTGGTTTTTCGATTGTTACGTCACTCGATTTGATGACGTCGGCTTTTGGTTTTTCTTTATCACTTTCACTCGAGCTACTACTGCTACTGCTTTTAGTTTTGCTCTGTGTCGTCAGAATCACAGACGGTTTTTGGATATTGACGTCACTTGTCTCTTTTGTGACTTCACTGTGAGTGACTGTTTCAGTCTTTGTTACCTCACTATGAACTGCTGTTGTTATTACAAGTTCGGTTTTGATGACGTCACTCTTATTAGTCTCTTTATCGCTCTCGCTGGAACTGCTACTGCTACTGCTGCTACTTTTGGTAGCTTTAGTTTGTGATTGACTTTTGATGACGTCACTTTCGGTGATGACGACAGTTGTCGCAGTAGCTTCCACTTCCGGTGCCGATAGATCGAGCACAGGTGGGGTTACCTGAATTTTTAAATATTTCTTTTACTCGCTTTGGAAGGAAAATATTGTTGGAGAAGTGCTATGGGAGCGATTTCCTGTGGCCTCTGTGTTACAAATAAAACCCTATATTTTTATTTATATGTATTAAAATGTCACATAAATTTCAAAAATTTCGTTAATTTGTTGAAAGACTTGTCAAACTTAAAGTTGGCAGAAACCACCTATGTAGGATAGGGTTCGAACTGATTCAATTCGAAACTGTTTGGCACAAGATTTGATTCGGAAGTAAATCTATTTGAAAGTGGCAAACAGTGCGACAAAAGAACCGCAAACACCGAAATTTTCAGTGATTGCACAATTCAAAAAATCGAAGTCGCCTTGTTGATGAGATTTATGCCAATTCTGGGCTGTTGGTGGACCACACTATGGCGGCACGTTCCCTCAACGTCCCATAATTGCACCAGAAAGCCGATTTTACAAACTTATTTTAATATCGCCAGATCAAATTTTTATAGGCACTTATTAGAGTGGATTACATTGAAAGAGGCCGGCAAACATGGATATCTGTAGGAATATGATTTTATTTATATCTTGCGGGAGAGGAAAGCCGAAAATTCAGTTTAATCTTATGGCGAACCACGACCTCTCGTGCAGATACAGGTTTCGAATCGGGGTGAAGGTTTTGTCTTATCATATTTCTCATTTTCCTGCACATGGACCTGGTCGGTGGAGGAACCCGTAAGCAGTGTCACGTGATGAGTCTAGCAGACCCCCACTTATAATCATCATTCCTCATGGGATTCGAATTTGCGTCACGACGATCAGAGATGCGTAGCTCGAAGCGTATTCCCAATGCTTGACCGATTGAGCTGAACAGGCACTGTAGTAGTGTACTCACCTCCGCGACTTCTACTTTCGTCTCTGTGACGTCAGAAGTCTTCTTCTGTTTTTCAGTCTCTGATTCAGAAGACGAACTCGACGACGACGATTTATTTTCTAAATTATGAGGTAACAATAGAATGTGATTAAAAAACTATCTCATATTCGTGCAGCCGCTGGACCTCCTAGGAACAGCGGTGAATCTGTAACTCTTTAATTACAAGAAGAGATATCGCCTTGGTCATAAATTGTGGTCATCAAAATAACATTTATGGATTCTATCATGGTTACTACGAAAACCAGTATGCAAATATTTCCATTTCATCAAATATCGTTTTATTAATGTGAATATGCAATATGTGTGTGTTCTGGGAGCGTACTGGCTAAATTAACAGTGTTGTAAATGATCAAAATGTCTTATATGTAGGGTATGGCTCTATAATCGCGAGAAGAGACATTGCCATAATAATAAATTGCGGACCTCAAACTAACATTGTGGATTTTATCATGATTATTATGCAAACTAGAAATATTTCTATTTCGTTTTATTAATATTAATATGCAATATATGAGTTAGCGAAGTGTGGCGGATAATATAACAGTGTTAAGTTATTTTGTAGGGTTTTGCCATTGTACATTGCGCATAGCGCTGGGCAAAATTGAATCATTGGGGATTCGAATCTGATTCGAACACTTTTTTTAGAACTCCACTAATTCCATGCAAATATCCCATTTTCATTATAACTTGTTTCCATCATCGATAGCATTTTGTGGTTAAAAATGAAAATTCTAGTTTATTTAGCAAGTTTTTGTACCAATGAACGATTCATGAATGGTTCGAATAAAGTGTGCTTTCAATCAATTCGAATCCCCGAATCGAATTGTCAAGCCCTAAATTAGCGCAATGGTAGTAGACGCCGAAAACCCGGGTCTTTTTAGCACCTGGTTATATATATATATCACAAGCAGTGGCGGATCCAGAACATTCCGGTTGAAATTGATAATTCAAACAGTCAATTTATAACGTCATAAGGTGCGCCGTAGGCGAAAATTCTGACCAAAATATACAATCTACAGTTTGTGCGATTTTGATGGATTACAGACATAAATTAACTCTTTTGAACTTTGTTAAACGCGCACAGCGTAAGACTTTCTTTAATTTCAATACTTTTCTGAAGGTCTTAGAGGTCTGAGGGTAGGGCTAGATGAATCCGAATTAGATTCGGATAATTTTTTTCGAATCGGATCGAAACAATAATTTCATATAAATAACAAATATCACTTTTTAAAAAATTATATCCAATTTGAAAATAGCAATGTACTTTCAATTCACACTCATTTCAGTACTCGTTTTAACTACGTAATGCAATCGACTTTGATTAAATTTGGCCAAAATCGATTGCATTTTGTCCTTCATTTTCCTCTTCATTTAGCAGGTTTTTGAGCGTTCGTACGATTAATTCGAATAATTTGACAACGTTGGGATGCCAACGTGTTAACCACTAGGCCATCGCGCCCACAAGCCTACGTGTGGCCCATATCCGATCGTACTATATCATAACTAGTGTTGTTGTAAATGCGTAATATTTACATAGCAATTATGCTATAACAATACAATCAAAAGATCGCTGTGTGACGTTGTCAATGGATTCTGTACACTATTAAAATGACGCTTAAATTCAAGTCGCTTTTTCATGTATATTTCGTAAAATACCGATACAATTTCATAATTTGACGAGAAAGAGCGCAATTCATGTTGCCAATGGCAACGATACCTCCCGGACAGAAAAACAAGTGATAACTTTGTTCTATATGAGCTGTTGATAGACCGCGCCTCTTGGTCCTAGCGATTATGTATTATGTATGGCCCATAAAAAATGATCAAAAGGCTCGGTAAGCAAAGCGAGTTGATAGCACCGCCAGTGAAAAATATTTGATGATCACGCTTACGCGACAGTTGGCAAATAAACCCGCCCTGTAGGTACGTGCTTTAGATTAGTCCTAACGCATTTCCTGCGTGTCATAAGAAACGGCTAAAAGGAAGCAAAGAAGTGGTAGATTTTTACCATAGCCCAAGGCAGATACCAATATACGATTCACTGCACTTTACCATGGCGGTTCAGTTCAATCTATTTATGATGTTTTTCTGTAAGAGTGCAGTTTCTGTTACTACACCTTTCAGCAGCTCTTTGCTATTAAGTAGCCGTTAGTTGGTCCCTTTTAGGCACTGCTTCCGACATTGCTCAGAGTGAATTTCAATATATAAAAAAGCGGCCACTAAGAGGGAAAAAAGAAAGGTAGACGGTTTTACTATTGCCCAGGGCGGATATCAATATTGAAAATCACTAAAAATAATCACAAAAAATTTACTCTCCTCAAGCAGAGATTACACTGTAACAAAAGTACAGTAAATTTACTGGTCAATTGCAGTAATTGCGTATTTCCAAAGTTAAAAAAACGCTATGTGGATGAGATTTATGACAATTATGGGCTTTTGATGGACCGCAACTTCGCGGTGCGGTTTTATTACAGCCCAACTAATGTTTACTTCTGAATTATATGTCTAACTAGAAAATGCATAACTAGAAACTGCACTCAAAATTTGAAGCATTCATGAAAACTGACCCTTTATACTAAAGTGCAGTAGTGCAGTATGTACCCCGGGTGATGGTAAAACTATATATCACTTATCACTATCAGTCGCTTCTTCTGACACACAGAATACGTAAATTCACGTAAATGCAATTCTAAAGCCCGCATCTAAAAGGGTGTAACCCACTTAATGATCTATAAACCTAAGCTTTTTTGCCTATCCCCCCTTCCCCCCGAGCTGGACTGGGCAATTCAATTCGATAATTCGAATCGATCCGAAGCACGAATTGTTCTAATCAATAGCGAATCGTTCATTGGGGAAAATCTTGTAATGTTTATTTTTATCGACAAAATGTAATCGATTTTGGTCAAATTTGACCAAAATCGATTACATTTAGTCGGTAAAATATAGAAATTTCTGCTTCCATTAATGCGTATTGGTAAAACTTTTTAATATCAAAAAGTAAACAAGTCGTTATAGTAAAAACAGGACATTTTTATTTATATGGAGTCAGTAGTTCGATTCGATTCGAAAAACATTCATCAGATTTTAAATGATCCAACCTCGTCCACCACTACAACCCCATACTACATGCCTCCTTTCTACAGGATACGAACTTATACATTCTTTAACGAGTACAGCACACTGCCTAGCCCATCACTTTAATAAATAACTCTGTTTTATCTCACCTTCACCCGACCTTGACTGCTTTAACTAAACACACAATATCATATAGTAAACACTTAAGCTGAGCAAATTCTAACGTTTTACTTAATAACTGCAACATTTAAGGCTGCAATCTCTTTTATTCAGAGACGGCGGAGTGTCTGTGGCATTGTGTGGATGAAATTCGATCTAAGCAAGCCGACTTAAAAGAAACCAACAAACGGCCACTTAAATCGCAAAGAACAAGTACAAAAGGTCAGCAACGGCTCCTTAAACGGAAATATTCTAAATAGAACTGAACCGCAAAAGTAAAGTGCAGTTATTGGTATCTTCTTCGGATAATAAAACCATCTACCATTCCCCAAAACTGTGCTATACGAAATAGCCAGAGGTACAAACCTATATCCAACAGTATCAATATGTCTACCAATGCGTCGCATTGAATATAATGATCTAAATACACAAAGACAACGGTAATTAGCGTTTAACGGTGCTTGAATACGTCGTTCTCTAATTTGAAAGTGTTTATGCTCTGTATAGAAAAACATGGTAAAATCGCCGATATTTCAAAGTAATTACAGTCAAAATAAAATATAAAATCCTTCGGCCAAGTATGGGCTGTTGATGGAACGCACCGGCGAGGTGCGGTCCATCAACAGCCCATGCTTGGCGTAAATCTCATTAACAAAACGGTTCCAAACTTTGAAAATTTACTGCAACTGCAAATTAACGCCAATTTTACTGAACTTTGTAACAGTGTATTTATAGTTTTATATTAAACTCATGTTTTATTAAACACCGTACTCAATTTCAAAGTGTTCTATAAACTTTAAAAAATATGGCAAAATCGCTGTACTTTGAGCGTAATTTTACTCAGTTGCATTGAAATAAAACTATAAATTTGACATCTTTGACCAACTATGGACTGTTACTCAATCGCGCGTTTTATCAAGATCCCAAGCTTGGCCCAAATCTCATCGACAAGGGGTGTTTTGTATATTAAGAAAAATACAAGTACTACAAAAATACGGTAAATTTACTGTATTTTTGTCACAGCGTATTCATAGTTATTTTTATATTATAAAATTATTGCTAAGTAACATGAAATATTGGCAAACGCACTATTGAATAAATATTTAACTAAATATTCCTGTAAAAGGCTAGGACTGTTCAAATCCGAACCATTTGGAATTCGAATCTGATTCGGATAATTTTCTCGAATCGGATCGAATCACTAATTGCATATAGATAAAAAATATCCCAATATTACTATTATAGTTTGTCTCCATATGGAATACGAATCACAAATATTAGCATAAACAGACTTGAAAGGGAAGTATTTTCAATTCACACTGCATGTCTAAGAGCGAAAATTTTCATTTTTTATTGACAAAATACAATCGATCGACCCAAATCGATTTCATGTTGACGTACAAAAATGAAATTTCACTTTATATATATAGGTACTGTTTATATGAACGATTCACGTTTAATTTAAATTATTTTTGCTTCGGACCGAATCGAGTTGTCCAGCCCTATGTACGACTATAATTTTAACTAACAAAACTATTCAAAAAACACAAATACAATTACTATCAAATTATGTTTAACTTAACGTGTTTTTTATAGCAAGAGATCTTTAATGAATATATGCTTGAACATTTGAAGTGCGATAATCATACTTTCTCATGAATAGAAGCGCTGAGGTGGAAATTATTAGACCGATATTTGATGTTGCCAGGGGCAACCGACGCCTGAGGTCTTTAATAAATGATTATTAACTTGGTTTGGAATTCAAATACTAGGGCTGAGCAAAATAGTTTATAGCATATTTTCAATTCCCACTAAGAACAACTTTTTTCGTATTTTAACGACAAAATGTAATCAATTTCGGTCAACTTTGACCAAAATCGAGTGTATTTTGGTGTTAAAAATGAAAATTCTAGTTCATTTAGCAAGTTTTTGTTTCTATGAACGATTCGCGATTCATTCGAAGCAATTGAGATTCGGAGCGATTCGAATTACCCAGCCCTAGTTGTCACGAGTTTGAACCTTCAGGTAGGTACATATAGCGCTTTGTTGAACCTAACATAATATTTGACGCGAAAATTTCTGGTCTTCGGCGCTATTTTTTGAATATTATTCTTTCTTTTTGCAGTAAAATTGTATGTTCAATTCACAAATATTTCTTCTCCAGCGCGAACTCTGACGTCACAATTTTATGTTTTAAATCATCCCGTCCCTATCATTCTTAGAGTTTCTGAGATCTTAGAACTTTTCTCGTTGAGCAATTCGTCATACGCGTAACCAAAAAAGGGGATATAAGTTGAGCGACAAGTATGACGCCGGCTGTGGATGGATATTTACTTGAAAATGCCAATCTTGCATATTTTAAATTTCCTACGAAAAAAAATGATTGATTTAGATTTTCTATTCCTTGCAAGGAAACAATTCAAAACATTTTGTGTCAAAAGATTCGCATTAATTTGATAAGACCCGACAAACCTTTTGTGATTGGTTCCAGAGGCTCCGGGCTTGGTGGTTTTATTCCCAAGGTAAGATCCGGAGCTGGTTTTTCTTCTGTTTTAATTTCCTGTGATGTCACAGACACGACTGTTACTTCCTTTGTGACGTCGGTATCCTTTTTTATTGTTACGTCACCTTCTTTCCCGCCGTTTTCACTGTCGCTACTAGAAGAACTACTACTACTAGACTCGCTAGACGAATGTTTGTCTGCGTCGTCTTTTACGCTTTGCACCAATGCTGCAAATTTGTCAGCAATGTTGACGTCACTCTCCTTTTTTGCTTCGACTGTGATGTCACTACCGGATTGGTCCTTTATGACGTCACTGACTTCGTTCGATTTGTCGTCTGCGGAATCGCTCTTTTCCAAATCTGGAGAGCTCGCCTGCTTGATAACGACAGTTGGTATATCAGCCGCTGGAGTGACCGCAGGAGTAACCTCTACGCGCGAAGGGGAACGACTTTCCTCACTCTCGCTTGAGCTGCTACTACTCGACGAATTTGTGTGCGAAGTTGCCCTTTTTTCATCGCTTTTTGCCCCCTCGATGCTTTCTTTTGAGACGTTGTTGGTGCTTGAGTCTAAGTTGGCTTGCTCGGTATTGTTAACAATGTTTACGGTAGCTACTTCAGATGTATTGTGCGTCTTATCCTCGTGTTTATCATCGCTTTTTGTCTTCTCGTCATCGCTACGTTTGCCTCGTTCGTTGTCGCTTTCTATAAAAGATAAATAAATATATCTTTAAAATACTGTAAAATAACCTATTTTATCTTCTAGAGTAAACTCACACAGCGTTTCTTCTCCCGAACAAACACTTTGGCAAATTTCCTAGAGAATATAGAATTCGAAGCAAATATTTATAAATTTGTGGATTCCGAATTATAACGTCATAATGTACGCCGTAAGCAAAACATCCTTGCTCCAAACAAGCATTTTTACTCAAAATGAAAGCAGAAAACCTCAAAATTCGCTGAGAAGCTGCGGCCTGCTGACTCATTCACTCAAAATGAGAGAATGAAAAGCATATATTTAAACCGAATAAATTCGAATATTACCCGAATCAGAAGAAGACGAACTGCTCGAACTCGAACCATGCGTTGATTCGGATGCGGATTCTTCGAATGCTCGATCCTTCATATTGTTGTATTAATTAATATTTAAACTACACAGCTGGAAAATATTGAGATACAAATTGGCGAATAGTTACTGGGACTGACGTGTACATGAGAGTAGAGTTGGGTAATTCGATTCGGCGATTCGAATCGATTCGAAGCATAATTTATTCGAATCAATTATAAAACATTCATAGAAACAAAATCGTGCTGATTAAACTAGAATTTTCATTTTTAACAAAAAAATGCAATCGATTTTGGTCAAATTTGACCAGAAAATCAATTATATTTTGTCGTTAAACTACGAAAAGTGCTGCTCTTATACATGGAGTGTGAATTGGAAATATCCACTATGAACTATAGATTTGTATATTTTCACAATGGAGACAAGTTGATAACTAAAAATTGAATATTTGTTTTTCCATGGAGTTAGTGATTCGATCGATCCGATTCGAAAAAAGAGGTCGTGGTTCGCCATATGGTTAAGCCGTACTCTTGGCTTTTCTCTCCCACAGAATAAAATTAAATCCTACCCTATCCTATCCTAACATCCCAAACAGAATGGAACCGCCATATTAAGGTGCAGTGAGTGGTATCTGCCTTGGCGAAACCAGTTAAAAACAAATATCTACCGGAGCTTGGAACGCGAATTTTTTTGCATTTTCTGCGTTTTCAAAAACAGAACGTTTTGCGAAGGTGATTCTATCGCAATACCGCCCAATACCTTCCGTGTAAAAAATCAACAACGTCTCTTTCTGGCATCACAGGTTAACAAGATTTCGGGTACGAGTCCCGGTCATGAGCACGCATCCACGCCTATTTCAAGCTTGTGTAGGCTCGGACGAACTATTCCTATTTTCCATAAAAAGTGTATACACACTATGAAAAAATGAAGCAAAATCGATGTGCTTTGTCAGTAATTTACTCGGTAAAATCTTGAAAAGAATTTTTTCTGGGGGGGAGGGGGCACACGATCCGGTAGATCGCCCCGAACCAGCTGATGTGGCAGTGGCCACTTAGAAACCACCATGGTTGCTGTGTTTTTTCCGTAGGATTCACGGCTGCTGATGACATCATTATTCACGGCTAAACCATCTGTATCGAATGCATGGGGAGAGTTTTTGGAAAGATATCATCCTCTCGGTTCAACCGAGCCTGCCCAATTTATAACGCCCTTGGTTGAGAGGTAGGCGTAGATAAACCGAACCGAATACATTCGAATATTACCTGAATCGGAAGAAGACGAACTGTTCGAAGATTCGGATATGTCGGATTGTTCGGATTCTTCGAATGCTCGATTCCTCATATTGCTGTACTAATTAACGTTACACTTATAAAACTGGTGAATATTTAAATAGAAGATATGATGAAGTCGTTGGCACTTGCGTATAAAGGGGAAAGAGCAAGGCCCCTTCGACAACCGAAAAAACCCACAGATAGTCTTTAAAATACTCCGGAGGAAACCCAAAAAAAATTCGAGCGCAAGATTTTTGGAGCGACTTTGCATCTTTTGTTAAGTATGAGTCACTGATGGATCGCGTCGATGAGACGCGGTTCATCTGTGGCTCATGCTTGACAAAAATACTCGAGACTTTTTTTCGATGAACATTTTAGACTTTAGAACTCTTCAAATTGAGTTTTGATTTTGGGAAATTTAGTCAGACCATCTTTTATTAAGTATGTGTCACTGATGGATTGCGTCGATGAGACGCGGTTCATCTGTGGCTCATGCTTGACAAAATGGTACTTGCGTATAAAGAGGGACATCGTGGCATGGCCCCTCTCTGACCAAAGGAATTGATGGATAATGTTTTTAAATACTTTGTAAAGAACCCAAAAACATTCCGTGCGCAAGCTTTAGCGCGACTTTGCACCTTTTGTTAGGTATGGGTCACTGATGGATCACGGTTCATCTGCGGCAAATACTTGACAAAATCGCACCTGTGTATGAAGGGGGACATCGTGGCATGGCCCCCTCGCCGACCGAAGAAATCGATAGAAAATCTTTTAAATATTCCGCATGAAACCCCCAAAAAATTTTTGTCAAGTATAATAATTAAATTAAAGACATTTCTGATTTTCAAAATTTTTGGGACATTCCCCCCTTCCACCTCCAAGTGCGTCTCACACAACAGAAGCTTCAAGGCCACAATAGACGTGAAATTTTCTTACCGATGCGCTGCATTACGTTCCGGGTAACAAAAAAAACGGCAAAACACGCCTGTATTCTGTATTGCTTTGCGTTGATCGTGTTCGCATGCGTACAGGGCAAAAACACATAAGAAGAAACAAGCACTCTGCGTTAGCTTTCATAGCAAATCGTTCTGTTTCCTTGGAAAGCGTAAGGAACTGCATGCAGAGCATTGCGCTTGCGTAAAACGAGATGATAAATAAAACAACTAAGAAAAAACGCAACGTACGCAAACGTGTAGTGCGGACTTTAATGAAACGATTTTCGCGCACTGATGACGTTTCATCCAAGATAATTAAATGTCTTGCAGCCTATGTGTCTTAGAGTAAGACAATCTTCAGTTATTTTTTTAATCCAAACTCACTCTAAGCAAGGCTGTTAGTAACATACAAAAGAAGCCAAATAGAGACTACGACACGACAAAGAAATACATTAAATGTATAATGAATCACCGTCTATCCAGCCCGTGGAGTTCGAAGATCTTATAAGAACTCGGGGAGGAGTGACCTAAAAAATTAAATTTTGATTTACTTGTTGCGCGACTTTTTGGCGAAAAAACTTGTATTTTGGGCATAAAATAGAACAAAAAACGTTGACGCGCGCGAAATTTTGTCTATTTCAATCTCATTTTAAAATAATATAAAATATCTTTGAGAGGAAATGCCCTTTCCCCGTTTTCTCAAAACTTAAGGGGGGCTACATGATAATATTTTCCAGCGCCCCAGTAAATCAAAGATGACAATTTATATATATCAATCGGCTCCGAAGGCGCGCGAAGATTTTGGAATATTCGCGTTCAAAACGTGTGTTGAGATACTCCCTGGCTGGAACAGGAGGGGGTTCATTTAGCCCTTAAGTCTCGAGAAGGGAAGCACGGTATCTCATAAGGTGTTTGGTATTATTTAAAATTTTCATCGCAACACAAAAAAATTCCGCACACTTTCAGTGCCGAAATGCTTTTCGTATACATTTTTGTTCTTTATTGTCTTAAAAATATTTTTTTCGCAAAAATTCTTACAACTTTTACACGCCCTTGGCCCTTTTAAGAAAAAGAAAATTTTTGACTTGGATTTTTCATCCCCCCTTCCTTTCCCTCCCAAGTTTTAGACCCTCCGCCAATAGTTCTCTAACGTAGACCTGTAGGTGCGGGCTTAAAATAGTCCTAACATATTTCCTGCGTGTCGTAAAAGGCGACTAAAAGGAAGCAAAAAAAAGTGGTCGATGGTTTTACTTTCGCCCCGGGCAAATACTGCTCACGGCACTTTGCCATGACGGTTCAGTTCCGTTTGGGATGTTTTCCGTTCAGAGTGCAGTTGCTGGTGCTATATCTTTTACTAGCTCTTTGCTATTAAGTGGCCGTTAATTTGCCTCGTTTCGGGTCTGCTTCTGGCTTTGCTCAGAGTGAATTTCAATAAAAAAAAAATATCTCCGACTACCCTGTACTTGACCTGATAATTTCCCATCTAGTATATTTTATTCTATACAACTATGTTATCTGATCCTCTAGTATTGTTGTTTTTATTCGAATAACAGGCGGTACGTCTCTACCAACCAATTTATATATATTGTTATTTCAAGCGTTGTTATTCAATTTTATATACAATACCTCCCGTTTTAAGTAGAGTAAGGAGCTCTGTTTTGTCAAGCATGAGCCACAGATGGACCGCGCTTAAGCAGCGCGATCCATCAGTGACTCATACTTGGCGACATATATCTTTTTGACCAAAAAAAAAGAAATTCGAACGGAAAGGCCAGACATGCGCCTCGGATAGGCGATGAAGAATTAAATTAATAATATATAGAATATATTACTTTGGCGATCTATTGTAAGGCTGTATTATATACCTATGTGCCTTAGATGGACCATTTCGATTTAAAACCTTTTTTTGATAAAGATATATTTCATTTCATTCGAGGAAAATAATGCTTTAGAAGCCAACGAGCGAATATAAAGAGGCGGAGGGGCTCCAAGGAGGGGGAATCTAAAGATGAGATTTTATTCTACCGGACATGTGCCTTGGATGGTCCAATAACATTCAGTACGGTATTTCATGATCTATATTGAATTCGATAAGAGGCAAATATAACGATAGAGACCGTCCCAAACAGAGGCGTAAGTATTTTTGACGAGGCTAAAAAAACGACGAGTATCACGAAATATATTCACTCTACGATTTTTGGTATCATCTTTTTATCGACCCCCCCCCCTCATTCTCCTAGAAATAAACGAACTTTCCGTCAACTTATCTCCTCCTAACTAGTTACCTAAGACGTGCCAAGTCTTTAAGTCTCGACTTCATGAAAACATATGAATTTCAACAAAAAACGACCGTCCTCTACACAAAAAATTCGGGCATTTTCCTCCCCAGCCTAACACCAAATACCACATATCGGTTATCCCAAATCTAACTTTTCCTCTAACCAAAAAAAAACAGGAAAAGGTTTAGGCATGCACATAGAGATCACCAAGCGTCTCCAAGCAACCTTTGTGTCGTCATAGACTGTTAAAACAAGCATAAATCAAATCTATTGTTACGTATTTGAACAGAAAGGCGGCGGCTGTTTGTTCGCCGTGTTTTTATTATCGGCCGAAAACGATGATATTAAGGTTTTCATTTATAGTTTTCGTAATGTTTACCGAACGTTTTGTTAAGTATGTGCCACTGATGGATCGCGTCTACGAGGCGCGGTCCATCTGTGGCTCATACTTGATCTAAAATGTGTACTTAATGAGGATGGTAAATTGGTGATGTACGGTGCTGTAAAAGAAAATGTGAGGTTAACCAAAATTCTGAGGTATTTGATATAATAGAGTAAAAGGGTTGTGAAGATATTTGCTTTTTATTAAATTGAAATTTACTCTGAGCAAGAAAGAAAGCCGTGCTTAAAAGGAACAACCAACGGCCACTTAATAGCGAAGAGCTACTGAAAAATATAAAACCAGCATCTGCACATTGAACGGAAAATATACCAATCGGTACTGAACCCCATGATAACGTGCAGTGCGTTGTATCTGCCCTCGACGATGGTAAAATCACCTACAACTCTGATTGACAATGATCTACAACGCTGATTTGATTCAAAAATACAGATATGGGCTAATTACTAAGAGTCGCAACTCTATAACCATGAGTGGCGATGCAAGTTTGAATATTTTCTTTTCGAATCGAATTTTTTAGAATATGATTCGAATAAAAAAAACTCTTTCAAGATGCTATATCAGTTGGCAAAACAAAAAAATACATTCGTTATTCAAATTCAAGCAAACTCGAAGAAGTCATAATAACTGTTTACTGATTTTGAGCACAATAAAATTAGCAAAAATTTATAAAAAAATCACCAAATAGCCAAAAAATTTTAAAATGTTTGTCTCCGTCCGAAAACGAAAAACTCCACATCACCACATAATCTATTAGACTCACAACAGATTTCTTCAAAAGCTATAGATCGATTCGAATTAGCAGTGATTCGAATCGAATTGATTCGAAGTTCTAAAACTTACATTGCTATCTGTGAGCAAGATTACTAATAGTACTAATTCCTAAATATCTTCTAAGGTGAAAATGTTGCCTTTTTCTCAAAAAATTCACTCCCGATACGCGCAAAAACTTTAAAAAATTGTCATTGGTCACAAGAACAATAAAGAACCTCTAGAATATAATCCTAAGTCCGTGGGAGGGAACCGCCCCCACTTCTGAAAAGTAGGGGCATTCATTCTCCTAGTGTCGTCGCCACTGCATTTAATTTGAAATGGTGGTATTTTTCCCTCTGAAATCCTTGTGACCTTATTTCCCAGGGCAGATACCATCCACTGCACTTTACCATGGCAACGACACTTACAATAGTTCCCTAATTCACTAAGCAGAAACACTCTATACAAATTGAACCTACATAGTTAAGTGCAGTGAGTGAGTCGTACCTGCTCTGAGCGATGGTAACACCACTTATACCTCCTTAATATTAACAATAGTCCTCTATTACTCTCCGAGCAGAAAAAAGTACATACAAATTGAACCTACATATTGAAGTGCAGTGAATGGTATCTGCCTTGGGTGATGGAAGCACCACGCTATCACTTATTAATAGTTACTTGAAAATTCGTGATAATTTTATTTACTTTTAGGGTTTGGAGTATTTTTAGTTGGGGTCGATGGCCACACGGCCACTAATGTGATAGTTTTATTGTTTTACAGCTTGTGAATTACTTGGGACCACAATACACGTAAAGTTGTCTTACCGATGCATAGGGGTAGGCAATTCGATTCGGTGATTCGAATCGATTCGAAATACAGATTATTCGAATCAATCGTGAACCGGTCATAGCAACAAAAGCCTGCTGGATAAAGTGCATTTTTTCAATCGATTTTGGTCAAATGTGACCAAAATCGGTTGTATTTTGTCGTTAAAATGAAAATATATCATATATGTAATTTGTAACTGTATATTTTTTTAATCATCATAATAGAGACTATAATAGTAATAGTAAAAATCGGATATTCGTTATTTTTATGAAATCAACGATTCGATCCGATTCGAAAAAATATTCGAATCGGAATCGAATTCAAAATGATTCGGTTTTACCCAGCCCTACCGACGCATCGCGTGGCACTTTAAGTAACAAGACAAAATCGGCAATGCGCGTCAGCGTTGCCTCGCGTTACTTATATTCACATGAAAAGTAGTGTTGGCGATTCTAGGTAAATGCACCTGGTTCGCCTAGTATACTTAGTTTACCGAGTTTATTTTCAAAGTATTGTAGTAAATTTACTGGGTGAAATAGATAACTTTACTTATTTTACAACTAGATACTAAAACTAGGTAAATCAATTTTCATAACCGGTTAGCTCAATCGGTAAAGCGTTGGGAATACGCTTCGAGCTACGCATCTCTGATCGTCATGACGCAGGTTCGAATCCCGTGAGGGATGGCGATTGTATGCTGGATGTTTGCTATGTCTACTGGACGCCTCGTCAGTGCTCGGTGGTTCATGTAAGCGTAAATAAGCGTTGTTTACGGCCACCAACCAGGTGAAATACGGTAATCAAAAACCTACACCCCGATTCGGAGCTGGTATCTGCACGTGAGGTCGTGGTTCGCCATATGATCGAGCCGTATTCTCGGCTTTCCTCTCCCGCAGGATAGAAATGATATCATATCCTTATCCTATCATCAAAAAAGCTTTCACACTAGATTATTTCAAAATATTAATTCCCTAATCTATAAAAATGCCTTGGACTGAGACAAACCACAATCCCCTAGTTTGCCCTGTTCTTAATCTGGGCCCTTCCTAGTTTTGGAAGAAAAACTAGATTACCTAGTAATACTTTACCAGTTTAAGTGATGTTTTGTGAGACGCGATGGCCTAGTGGTTAAACATGTTGACATCGCAGGTTGAAGATCTCGGGTTCGAGCCCCGGCGAGTCCGGCTCGCTTATCCATACCCACCACTCAACCCAGGGTGTAATAACTTGGGTAGGCTAAGCCGAAGACGTAATAACTTGGGTAGGCTAAGCGTAAGACGCAGGTTGAAATAAAACAAACCTAGAAAAAACGGAACCCACGCAAGTATGTATTGCGGCCTTGACTTATGGACAGATTGTGCGTAAACCAGCAAATCATCGACTCTTCTGTTGTCAAACACGACTAGAAAATGGAGGGGAGGGGCGAGAGAGATAGTCAGTCCCCAACTTCTGGATTTTTGGTATTATTCTACTATCTCATTATAATAGGCAAAAAATTTTGCACGCTTTCGGCGATATTTTTTGTTTACGTTTTTTTCACAAAATGTCGACTCTCCGTCGACAAATGGAAAGGCAAAATGGACTTTTAGTGATTTAAAACGCATGAAATATCAAACATTTTTGCGTGCATTCTTTCCTGAATTAGCTTGAAGCCTACACTTGGAAAAATTTTCAGGCCTCCGTCGCGAATTTTGAGTTTTTTTTAGAAAAAATATAGAATACGCTAAATCCAGAGCTGCATACCAGCAGTTGTTTTGTCGGGGGAGGGGATACGAGTTCCGTGGGGTATGTCCGTGTGTGTATAATATTGCTACTACACCTCTTGTTGGCATGAAGCGATTCACGTAACCAATGGCTTCCTCCGGCCAAGGCGTGATCCATCTGTGACTTATGCTTGACAAAATTAGGCTAGGTTCTTAATCGTGAGAGACGGTGACTCGCCATAATACAGTTAAGCCGGGCCGCGATGAAACCTGCCGAACGTAACCCCTAATAAATGACCCCGGCAAGGTATAGCCAAGATACCGATGAACGAAAAAGCCTCCAAGTGCCAATAAATGCCGTGTACCCCTGGAAGAGGCACTGCAACTCACAGCCTTGGGACGATGCTCGATAACCTTACCGGTTCCTCATTTGTTCCACATTGTATGGAATAGCAAGCCGCAAGATAAATCTCATAACCAGATATAACTGTAAACATTGTTAATAGCATTCTGAGAGGTAAAATTCAATTCATTCCGCCGTATTCTCAGCTTTCCTCTCCTACAGAAAGAGTCTTATCCTATTAGTCCTTTCTAATAAGTCATAATCCAGTTAAATAGTTTACTAATAATATCGCACTTGACAATCCAACATCAACACGAGTGGTCTCAAGTAGAATAAATCAATGGTATTGGTTGTCAAATATATAATTGGATTGGCGGCAAGCTTATGAATGACGTAAATAAAGTTAAACAAAGACCAACTCCTACAGGTTTTCTTGTTTCCCGGGTCTAAAAGCAAAATCTTGTGTATTTCCCACTGTTTTTTTTTTTTTTTTTATTGAAATTTACTTTGAGCAAGGCCGGGAGCAGTGCCTAAAAGGAACCAACTAACGGCCAGTTAATAGCAAAGAGCTACTAAAAGATGTATCACCAGCAAATACACTCTAAACAGAAAACATCCCAAACAGAATCGCCATGGTATAGTGCAGTGAGTGCTATCTGCCCTGAGCGACGGTAACAATAAAAACTAGGAGATAAAATGTCTAAAATTTTATATATAACCAAGAGAAAAAAAACTGTCACAGTGACGATGTAATAATAAGGATCTCCACTAGCCCTGTAGGTACAGGCTTCGGTCGTAAGAGGCGACGGAAAAGAAGTGGAAGATGTTCTTACCATTGTCCAGTCCAAAGATTCGTTTTCTTTGCAATAAGTCATAATTTCGGAGTCAAAAACATTGAAAAAATGTATATGTTGTTTCCAAAGTTTGATATTGTGATAAATATTCAGACAAATGCAACCCCCTTTCCCAAAACTTAGGAGGGCATGCCCCATTCCCCACACCCTTCCATCATTCAGTTCCGTAACCAGTGTAAATATGAGAGGTAAGAGCAGTGACGGAGAAAGCAGAGTTCTTGAGTATTTACATAGCAAAAATATTGAGTGATTGCTGGTTCGGATTGACCCTACAAATATTTGAACGGTTTGAATAGTCTTCATTATATAAGAATATTACCTTGACGGAAATTGGAAAGAGTAGACTTGTGTAAGATTCTCTCAGGATCAGGATTGCGATATATTCATTCCGGATCGGATAAATTTTGGATTAGATACGCAATTTTGGATTCATTATTGGATCTGGATTGTGAAAATCCAGACTCCACAGACCTCTAACACGTGCCTTCGTTAGTACAAAAGATACTCTAAAAGCCCTGACCCAGGATGTCCATGTCAACGTAAAATCAATTCTTTAACGGATTTTAATTTCAAGAATAAAGTTGATGTTAAGAAGCATTGAATATAGAAATTGCATACAATTATTAGCAAGAAAGGAATATACAACAACGATAATTCGGAACGTTGTCGATGACGTCATCAGTTCGTGACGTCATCAGTTTGTGACATCTACAAACAATATTGTACAGATAAGGCACATACACAAAGCAGCTTCAAGTTATAGTCTTCCACTGGGCAGTAACGATATTTATTATGTGTGTGATGTCACAATAGGAAGGAATGATGTCATAAAGGATTGATAATGATGTCACAATGGAAATTTAAAATATCTGTTTTTTTAAATATTTGGTCACAAAGAATGAAAAACATCACAATGAGTAATGTCAATGACAGCATACAAAAAATTTCATCTTACCAGGTATGTAACGATATATTTCAAGATTCGTTTTGAAACGATAGGATTAGAAATTCAATTTGAAACTATATAACTTGACGTTCGATTTGAAACGATACGATTAGGAAGTTATTTGAAACCATATAATTTGAGATTCGATTTGAAACGATACGAATAGGAATTTAATTTGAAACCATATAATTTGAGATTCGATTTGAAACGATATGATTAGGAATTCAATTTGAAACCATATAATTTGAGATTCGATTTGAAACGATACGAATAGGAATTTAATTTGAAACCATATAATTTGAGATTCGATTTGAAACGATACGAATAGGAATTTAATTTGAAATGATACGATTAGGAATCCAATTTGAAACCATATAATTTGAGATTCGATTTGTAACGATACGATCAGGAATTCAATTTGAAACCATATAATTTGAGATTCGATTTGAAACCATAGGATTCAAGATACGATTAAAAAATAGTATATTCTGAACATGAAATCTAAAATAGTTACAAGTCCTAATTGAAAGAAACCGATATATATGGAGGCCAGATTAGCAGAATGCCCGCTACTCTGCTACTCAGATGGCCGAAACAAACGGACGCAATCGTACAAAAATTTACCAGATGAGAAATATTTCAGGATAAACCTTTTGCCGGAAAATAGAAATCGTCCTTTCTGAGTGTCCAGCAGCAACCAAACTGTAGAAAAAGATTCAAAATCATCAATACTGCTATGAAATAGCAGTGCTGATGATTTTTGAAACTTTTTGTTTACTCGAAGAAAATGACGCACATATTGCGGACACCCAAAAAAAAAACAAGATTCTGTCAGAAACATTATTTAAAAATTTGGTAATTATTAATTTAGAGGGAATGAAAAATCATACATGTACAGAACGATAAAAAACACCGAAAAATGAAACTTTAAAACTAAAATCGCGAAAAAATTTGTTAAAAATATACATTCGGCAGAATTGATAGTAAAACATCAAAAAAGAAATTACAAAAAAATTCAATTGCGAAATTAATACCTTAATAATTATGGAATTTTGTACCAATTTATTGCCTATATGCACCGTGAATCGACAACAGAACAAAAAAGTTTTTTGACATTTTCAAATTGAACAACTTTGCAGTGATATCATGATATATGCCAAATTTTACGTTGTAAAATTTAACATATATCATGATTTTGCTGCAAATTGGGGAAAAAAATGGTCAAATATCAACAATTTTGTTTTTTCCGAAATGTTGAAACAACATTTGATTTATATAGTGAATTTTAAATACCGTTCAAAACCAAACTACAAGTCCGGTTCGGTCGGTTAAGTGAGATTATCCGAAAAGCCGATGGTTCGATGCTTGATCGTTTCACCACCGTGCGTACCCTCATGCAAGGCACTTCACGGGCAGTTGTGACATAGAACAGATACACAGTCACTACAAAGGTCCGTGGCTAGCGGTTGTTGGGTATAAACCCCCGGTAGGTTCACAGACAAGTAATAGCGAATAATCTACTCCCCATCCCTCCCCAAAAAAAAACTAACTGTAACTATTATATCAATTGCTTCAAATTGCAACATTGAAATAGGAAAAAATTGTTGTATCGATTTTGAGTGATATGCCACTATTTCATTGGTACCACAAAAAAATGATAAAAAAAATCAAATATCGGAATATATATGAAAAAATGGAAAAATTAATGAGTAATCATACAATTCTAATTAAGGATGGCTTCAATTCATAGTAAGGAAATTAGTTTAATTATTAGGAAACAATAAGATCAACTGCTTCATTTATTACATCATAAATATTTCAGAAATGAAATAATTTTGGAAAAAAAAAATTGAAACTTTTTGTGATGTCATAATGCTTCATTGTTAGTGCAGGTGATGTCACAATAGAAAAGTAAGAAATTTGTTTTGGTCGATGATAGGATTGGATATTCATTTTTATCCTGTGGGAGAGGAAAGCAGAGAACACAACTTAATTCTTTGGCGATCCACAACCACTCGTGCTGATACCAGTTTCGAAACGAGGTGGAGGTTTTTTTTGGCTCATCATATTTTATATTTTTCCTGTGCATGGACCAGCTTGGTGGAGGAAGCTGCAAGCAGTGCTCACATGAACCACTGCGCAACAACAAGGCGTCCATCAGACCTCTCGAATATAACCATCATCATCATAAGTAAAGGAAAAAACAGCACCCCCCCACCCAAAGTAGCCAACCAACAACCACTGAAAGGGCAATAATCTATATGAAATGTGAACAGCAACAAAAATATTCCATACAGAACTGAGATGTTATTGTAAAGTGCAATGAGTCATATCTGTCCTGGGCGAGACTAAACCCATCTACCAAATAAATATTCAACTTATTTAACTTAATGTTCAATGGAATACATATTCATGAGAATTTGAATATAATAAAATTTAAAATATTTATTCACAAAACTCCATTTTCTCAATATAACTGCTTTAGTATAGTTTTTCTAGATTCTGCGAACAAATAGCTGATTTTTTTTCAAAAACAATAAAATTTAAAATTTTTTTTTGCAAATAACAAAACAGAAGTCAGTATCGCTCGACCCTCGTCCACATAAACAAGAAATTTTTTGTAGCTACGGATGCAAAATACCCGCACATGCTTCATTCCTCTACATAAAAAACAAAAAATAAAAGGTAAAAACCAAACTATCTTTTGACCATATCAATAGGTCGCACTGTTCCAGTTTTATTTTGTTTTACCCATAATTCTCTGTCTTTAGCGGGATCAACTGCTTCCGTTTTTTGCTTCAAATTTTCGCTTGTCTGAAAATAGGAAAATGCTAAAATTTAGTGAAATAGGTAAAATGTAGAATTTGTTCAATAATAAATAAAGCAAAACAAAACAAATTTACCGATCAAAATGGTCGCCTAGTGAGTATGACGTTGAGCAACTACTGGGTCGCAGTGGCGTGAGGAAAGCGACGGTATCTACCGAACGTAATACCTAATGAAAGACGCGGGTTCAAATCCCGGCAAAGTATGGTCAAAACCGATGAACGTAAAAGCCTTCAAGGAGCAATACACACGGGGTGCCCTTGGGTGAGGCACTGTAACCCACAGCCCTGGGACGATGCTCGATAACCTCACCGGTTCCTCATTGGTTCCACGCGGGATGGAATAGCAAGACACAAGATAAATATCGTAACCAGATATAATTGTAAACATTGTTAATTGCATACTGTGAAATAAAAGTTTATTCCATTTCATTACTGGTAGAAGTTCTATTGAATTATTTTTACTGATCCCAACAGAGTCAATAATAATCAATTTTTTCTTTTATATTTTTATTTTTTTTTATTAAAATTCACTCTGAGCCAGGCCAGAAATCCAAAGGAAATAACCACCAGCCACTCAATAGCAAAAGAGCTACTAAAAGATACGATACCAAAAACTGCACTACCAAATGGAACTGAATAGCTATGATGTAAAGTGCAGTGAGTGGTATCTGCCCTGGGCAATGGTAAAACCATCTGTTAATATTGTCTTTTAGCCTTCACATTTAATGTATATTTCTGGCAACGCACTGTCTTCCTTCATTGTGATTAGTTTATTGTTTTCGTGACGCTTCAGTGATTGTATAGCTTTATCTTGATGGGATCACCTACACCATGGTTGATGTCTGTACTTGTGTATTGTGTGTATATTGCATATTATTGCAGTGTTCACTCGTTTAACAATATCTACCACTTTCCTCGTTCCTTTCAGTCGTTTCTCGCGACATGCAGGAAATACGTTGGTACTATTCTAAAGCCCACACCTACAAGGCTGAAATTTATGGCATTCAGTCAGGCAGTCGAACTCTGACACTTTTTTTTTAATCATTGTTTTAGGGTTTTCGAATTATTCGCTACGATCTGTCCTTAAACCTATTGGGAGCTAAAACCGAAAACATTTTGGTTTCAGAATCGAATAATTTCCAGATTAGAATATTCGAATCAGAAATCGTACAATGAACAAACAAAAACATCCATTTATGAGTGAATTTACTTGAAAATTCACATTTACTTGTAAAAAAAAATTTAAAATAATTATTTTGTTGATTTCGAATTGTTGCAGAAATGGAATCGAATGAATCATGGTTCGAATTGAATATTTTGGACAGCCATAGCTTATACCCAACAACAGTTAGGCATGGGCTTTTGTAGTGACTGTGTATCTGTTCTATGTTACAACTACCTACGAAGCACCTTACTGAAGGGGAAGCTCGGTGTGAAACGGTCACACATCGGACCATCGGCCTTCCGGGCAATACAATCGCTCTTAAACCAACTGAGCCAGCGAGCCGGGCTCAGACACTCGACGAACATCATGTGGTTAGATTCCAAAATCCAACCCTCTGATTAATCGCGTTTTTACCAATGGCCACTTACAGACGAACGAAGTTAGTATTGATGGGAAAATACAATCTTTTCGAACTGCCCGAGCCTACCCAAGTAATGACATGCTGGTTTTTTTTTTATAGCTACTTCTTAGAGTGGATCACCCTGTCCAAGGCCCTGTAAGAGCGGCCACTTATAGAATAACAGGGTTAGTATTACTGGAAAGATGTGATTTTTTCCTGTTCGGCTTAGCCTACCCAAGTTTTGAGTAGTAGGCATGGATTAACAAGCTGCACTTGGCGGGACTCAAACCTAAAATCTTCCATCTACGATGCCAACATGATAACGACAAGGTCATTGCACCCAACAGTATTGAAGTAAAATACCTTTATCGTTTTACTCGCGACATCCTGCGTTAATTTAACATATTTATCGAGCTGTGACTTGACTAAGTTTATCCGTTCCACCTCTTTCTTCTCCAGAACTAACGTTGAAGTTATCATTTCTTCGAACCAATGATCTTTGGCTGTGTTGTATACGGTGATTGCTTGACCGAGATCTTCCCCTGAAAAGATAAGAGTGGTTCATAATTAGTAGATTGGTGGTAGGGGCATGTTTCGTTTTAGGTAGGATAGGATTTCATTTTTATCCTGCGGGAGAGGAAAGCTGAGAATACAGTTTAACCATATGATGAACCACGACCTCTCGTGCATATACCCGTTTTAAATCGGCTTGAAGGTTTTGGCTTGACATTTTACTCATTCTTCATGCGTATAGACATGGTTGGTGAAGGAAGCCTTAAGCAGCGATTACGTGGTCTGCCGTGCGCCGGCGAGGCATCCAGCAGTCTTCTCGTATATATTCAGGATTGCCAGAAACATTAGAGATGTTTAGCTCGAATCGTATTCTCAATCCTTTACAGACTAAGCTAACTGGGCCACACAAACCACCAACCGGGTCCATGCACAGGAAAAATGAGAAATACAATAATCAAAAACCTTCACCCCGATTTGATACTGGTATCTGCACGAGAGGCCGTGTTTCGCAATATGGTTAAGCTGTATTCTCGGCTTCCTCTCCCGCAGAATAAAAATGAAATCCTATACTATCCTTGATATAAAAAGGAACATCAAGTATACTAACTTTGTTTTGTTGATTTTCTTCTAGCTTTTATTACATCTTCATCCTGTAAATTCGTGAAAAAAAAGAATTCAAGTTGAAGTAAAAATCACAAGCTTTGCTGTTCTTGGTTTTTCTGTGTCATTATGAAAATAGACAAGTTCAAAGTCTCGCTTCACACTTACACAAATTTATTTCTGTAACGTTTCGTCTGACCAAAGCCAGACTTCTTCAGACAAGCATTTTTAAAATTGTGAAAGCTTGTCTGACTTTGGTCAGACGAAACGTTACAGAAATAAATTTGTGTAAGTGTTAAGCAAGACTTTGAACCTCTCTAGTTAGTCATAATTACTCTTGCTGCTGTATCCTTGCATGTACTGCATACGGATCCGCAACACAAAGCACAGAGGAAGGATAAGTATTTAGTCCACGTCCCCCAGACCAATAGCATTATGAAACTTATCACAAAATATCAGTAAATTAATTTTAATTTTACTTTCATTGGTTGGGGTCCAATGTATGTTACAATGTATCTGTAGCTGGACGGAGTGGGGCGGGATCTCGCTTTTCTCTCGGCGCCCAAAACTTTCACGTCATTTTCTTCCAATAAAAAGATTTTATAACTATCAATGCTGATATTTGACAGCAACGATGGTCATTTTCGCAGAGCTTTTTTTGTGGTACTATTACCATCCTACTCACAATAATAAAATTTCGGTGAATTTTTAACGAGAATTAATTTTCTTTGGTAGTAGGAGAGTAGCTGGCATTCCTACCTGGAGGCAATCTCGTGACCTTAGGGCTGAGAAACTCAACTCGTTGAGTCGAATAAATTTGAAGCATTAATTATTCGAATCAGTCTTGAATGGGCCACAGGAACAAAAAGTTGCAAAATGAAGTGAAATTCGTACATTTTATAATGAAAATCAAACTATTCTTGATTTTCGTCCAATTTTTTATTCTGCGGCAACACAGGTTGAAGATCTCGGGTTCGAGTCTAGGGTAATCCAGCTCATTAATCCATGCCCACCACTCAACCCGAGGTGTGATAACTTGGGTAGGCTAAGCCGAACAGGAAAAGATCATATCTTTCCAGCAATTCTAACCATGTCCGTCTAGAGGTGGCCGCCAGTACAGGGCCTTGGGCAGGTGATCTTCGGCAGAAGTGGCTTTGATAGGTGTAGACTTCTTGATTTTTAAAAATGAGGGCAAGTGTTACTGGTGAAAACAGGATATTTGTTATCTATAAGGAATTGTAATTTGATTAGATTCAAAAAAATTATTGGTATCCAGTTCAAATTCTGAATGATTCCATTTCGTCACACCCTACCCTGGTCAGAGAAAACTGTCTACAATTTCTTTGCTTCTCGATGTTTTATACGAGAAGGTTTGGATCAATTGTTCCAATCATTGGCCGAATACACACGAGCATGCGTTGTATGTTTTTCTACATTTGCTTTATTTTGTTCTTTCGTTTTGCACAATACAATGCAAGGGTAAACAAAACAAACCTAAGAAATATGCTAGCCATATAAGCGTGTTATTGGACTCAATTTCTCTCGATTTGCCATGCATACCTTTTTGGGTGATTGTAATTTCGTTTCTAAATCTTTCTGTCTTTCATTCATTGTGATTTTCTCTCGTTCAACAGCTTGGTGTCTGAATAACAAAATAACTTTGAAAAATGGTGTCAAATGACAAATGTCGGTTGAATAGGTACCGGACCTGTTAAATACGGGCATTAGAAAAGTCCTAACGTATTTCATGCGTATTGTAAGAGGAGACTAAAAGAAAAGGAATGGAGTGGTAGATGGATTTACAATCGTCCAGGGCAGATACCACTGACTGCACTTTACCATGATGGTTCAGTTCATTTCGGGATGTTTTCCGTTTGGAGTGTAGTCGCTAGTACTACATCTTGTAGTAGATCTTTGCGATTAAGTGGCCAATAGTCGGTTCCTCATGAACGCTGCTTCTGACCTTGCTCAGAGTGAATTTTAATAAAAATAAAAGTAAATACCAGAATAAAATTTTCCAAAACACTCAAAACCGAAATTACTTTTCACAATCCCAACCACAATATCTCAGTTCTTTTATTACTCCAAAATATTTTATGCTTCCTGCAGTTTGTTATTTTTCAATTCCCTCAGTAGAATCAAATCAATAATGCCTTGGATTTTGCCATAAAAGTGAGTGTTGGCTGGTTCCTTGGTGCTGCTTACAGCAAGAATTTCAAGAAAAAAAAATGGCGATTACTTTTTTAATTCCACAAGTGGGTGGATATCTTCTCAGAATAATTATAAACCTTTGACTCGATTTTTCTAAGTAACAGTACTTTTCTGTTTTCAGAAAGATTCATACAAACTTGGGAGGGGGGTAAAAACTGATCATTTTACTTACTTTTGTGTTAGTTGTTTCCTCAGCTCATTCATTGAGTTTTCCATTCTCTTATTTTCTTTCTTTCCATCGTCTTTGTATTCGAGAAGAGGTTTCTCAATCTCTGTGCGTAACTATGAGAAATAAGAAATAAATGTAGTGACTGGATTTAACTAGGTATAAGATAGCTGGTGTACATGTAGCATTAAGCAAAGTAACAGAGGAAATAAATAGGAAATAAACATACAGGTTGCATTAGCCAACGTAACAGAAGCTTGCTTTGCTTAGAGTAACTCGGTCTTCACAATATTTCCACTTAAGAAATAAATAGGAAATAAATTCAGTGACTGAATCTAACCAATATAAGGTATAAAGCTTTATTTTTTATTTTTTTTAATTACAGGGTCTATGCCGCACACTGTGTATTAGGCCCAATGCGACCTTGTGCATACTCCCTGACCTTTTACATAAGAATTCTACTGTCATCATGCATGCTAAAAGGCAAAATATATACATACACATATATATATATATATATATATATATATATATATATAGCTTGTGTACAGGTAGCATTAAACAAGGTAACAGAAACTTGCTTTGCTTAGAATGCCCCAGTCTTCACGTTATTTCTTTGAATAAGTGGAAGGTTTTAAAATCCATTAACACTACGATAACAAAGATTGTTTCTGCTAATATTTTGAAGACTTCTGGACCATTTCATTAATATGACACACTCAGCTATTACACTAAACCAATATTAATAAAAGATATTCACTGTACAATTCACTGTACAGAAAGAATTCTGCTTGATGCCTTGCCGGTGCATATTGGTTCATGTGAGCACTGCTTTCAGCTTTCTCGACTAACCAGGTCCATGCACAGGAAAATATGATAAGCCAAAAAACCTTCAACCCGATTCGGAACTGGTGTCTGCATGTATTCTCAGTTTTATTCTCCCGCAAGATAAAAATGAAAAACCTCATCCTAATAGAAACAGGGCAGCAAAATCTTGTTTTGCTTTAGGTGTTAATAAGGCTCCGTGATATTTTTTCAGAATAATAACAAACAACACAGTAGGGTGATTCAAAAAAATTATTCGTGTGTTTTTTACCCAACTGCTCTATTTGAGGAGTTGGCAGCTATGATTTTCTCAAATTTTTTTTTTTTGAATCACCCTCCGAACAGGCATTATAGGCTCCTCCATCTACACTAATATTACAGAGCAGTGTTTTGCTAAAATTTTATTGGTATGACACATTCAGAATATGCATTTCTACCTTATTGCTTATTACAAATTTATCTGAAAAGATGGTGTTGGCCAGTTAAGGCCGAGCAAAAGTGAATCATTTGGAATTTGAATCTGATTCGGATATTTTGTTCAAATCGAATCGAATCCCTGACTCCATAAAAATAACAAATATCCCATTTTTACTATTACTATTATTGTCTCCATTTTAAAAAGCAAGTCTTAAAAGGATGTATTTTTAATTACACTCCATTCCATGAGTGAAATTGCCATTTTAACGACAAAATACAATCAATCTTGGTCAAATTTGAACGAAATCGATTATATTCCATCAAAATATGAAAATTGTTGCTTTCAGACATTGAGTATGAATTGAAAATACACTAAAAACTATACATTTCTTAGTTTTAACAATTTTTAATATTAAAAATGGAATTTTATTATATATATCGAATTAGTGATTTGATCAGATTCGAAAAGAAATCAGATTTAAATTCCAAAGGATCGGTTTTGCCCAGCCCTGCCTACAATGCATTAGTAATAGAGCCAGACCGATATATCGGCCTAATTTTGCTGTTGACCAATATATCGGCAGATCACATAAGCGATAATATCGGCCTTCCGATATAAACCTATGAATGTGCAAAATTCTTTTAAAATGATGAGATTTTTGTACAAATGGCAAAATTGTGCAATATTTTTCACCTACATTTCATCTAGTGAAATCCCCAGCAGATGGATGGCATTTGTGCGAGACAAAATTTTATTCCCTCCGCAAAAAATCACCTAGTAACACACCAATACGTTAGAAATATGTTTTGTGGAGGGGATGAAGAGGTAACGGCAATTTGGACAGTGGTAGCCAGTCTTGCGTGGCGTTTTCTTTTTTATTATTTGCTTTTTTTATGCAATACAGATGTTTTCGATTTATTGCTTTTCTTTGGGAGATTTTCAACATGTTTCACGTAACATAAAATATCGGTTATCTGTTGTCAAAAATATCTGTTTCGATATCGGTTGCAAATAAAGCGGTATCGGCCGGGCTTTAATTATTAACTTCACACATATTGTCACCCAGGAATTACATCAACGGAATCAGTGAAGGTTGCACCAGTCTAACACTGTCTGGACGCTTTGACTCACCTTTGTTGCAAAATCTCTATGGATCTTCGACTCTTGCAATAAAGACCCTTTTACTTGCTTCCATGCTTCACTGAGGGTTCTGCGGAAAAAAATTAGAAAATTTATAAAATGAAATGAACTTTATTTCACAGTATGCAGTTAACAATGTTTACAATTATATCTGGCTACGAGATTTTTCTTGCGTCTTGCCAGTCCATCCCGTGTGGAACCAATGAGGAGCCGGTAAGATTATCGAAGCTCGTCCCAAGGCTGTGGGTGACTCATTAAAGGCTTTTTCGTTAATCGATCTTGATCATACTTTGCTGGGGTTTGAACCCGCAACATTCATAATGTGTCACGTTCGGCAGCTATCGTCGCTTTCATCACGCCACCGCGGCCCACAAAGTCACTCGAAAGGTTCTTGTTCCACACTTTACAGTCATAAAGTTTGGTTTGTCAAGCAAGATTCTGGTGGACCACGCCTCGTCGGCGTCAGAGTGGCAGCTATTCAGACACCCGAAGAAAATGGACAGACATCAGAAGAAATTTCAGCAATAATCGACAATATTCTGTGATAAATTTACTGCTAGGAAATTAAAATGCAAAAAATGTTCAAAATCATCAATACTGCTATGAAATAAATGTTGTGTTGATGGTTTTGAAGCTTTTTTGACCAATCGAACAAAATATATAATGAACATTTCGGACACGCAAAGAAAATAAAGATTCTGCCATCCTGATCCACAAGGATATTCCAGCAGCGTTTCGTCTGACCAAAGTCAGACTTTTTTAGGCGAGGCAGGAACTTGACAAAAAAAATGTAAATGCGGTTCCACAGATCAATGGCTTAAATTTACTCCACCACTTTATAGTTCAGCCTCCTTAATGATGTTTTTGGACTTAGAGTGCAGTTACCACATTTTAGAATGGATCTGTAGGCCATGTGGGTACGGGTACGGGGCTTTGGAATAGCCCCAACGTATTGGTTTTACCATCGACCAGGGCAGAAACCCCTCACTGTACTTTACCATGTTGGTTCAGTTCTGTTTGGGATGTTTCCCGCTTAGAGTGCAGTTGCTTGTACTAAATCTTTAAGTAGCTCTTTGCTATTAAGTGGTCGTTAGTTGGCTCCCCTCCAGGTACTGTTTCTGGCCTTGCTGAGGGTGAATTTCAATAAAAAAAATCTTTGACATAAAACTGCCGGAAAATTTAACAAAAAAAATCATCTGTCGAGATTACAAGTTAAGAGCCTACCAAGTTGAATAAAGACTTCAAAATGGAGTACTAGCAACAGCAGTCTAAAGTGAAAATACTCGATGGAGGACTGAACCATTATAATAAAGTACAGCGAGTGGTAGCTGCCTTGGGCGATAGTTACTGACAATAATTTTGTATCCAGCCTGCCAACTAGAAAATACTTCAAGAACTCTAAAACCCAAGTCTACAATGACCATACCATTTATGTAAGAAATTCTCGATTCAATTCCATTCTCATTGCCCTGTAGATACGGACTTTAGAATAGTCCTAACATATTCTCTGCGTATCAAAAAAGGCGACTAAAAGGCTTCACCATCACCCAGGGCAGATACCGCTCACTGTACTTTATCATGACGATTCAGTTTCGATAGGGATATTTTCAGTTTAGAGTGCAGATGCTGGTACTACATCTTTTAGTAGCTTTTGGCTATTGAGTGGCCGTTGGTTGGTTTCTATTGGGAGCTGCTTCCGACCTTGGTCAGAATGAATTTAGAAAAAAAAATCAATAGTGAATACCCTTTAACCAATAGTAAAAGTGCGACTTTTACCGATAAACCTACATCAATATCGAGAAATTTTCTAGCTACGAATTTAATAATATTTATTTGTACAAAATATTAGAAGTGATGTACCATCATTTCACACATCTTTCAGAAAACAAATAAATTCGCACAAAATTTGTATCGTTAAAAATAACACTTAAGTCGGTGATAAAAATCCTATCTGTTTAGTGAGGCGCGATGGCCTAGTGGTTAAACATGTTGGCGTCACAGGTTGAAGATCTCGGGTTCGAGCCCTAGCGAGTCCGGCTCGCTTATCCATGCCCACCCCTCAACCCAGGGTGTAATAATTTGGGTAGACTAAGCCGAACAGGAAAAGATCATATCTTTCCAGTAATTGTAACCCTGTCCGTCTATAAGTGGCCGCTGTTACAGGGCCTTGGGCAGGGTGATCCACTCTAAGAAGTGGCTATAAAAAAAATCAAAAAAATCTGTGTTTCATGGAAGGTTCGAATAATTAGTGCTTGGCATCAATTTGAATCACCAAATCGAATCGACCAGTTCTAGTTTTAATCTAACAAACTTGTGTATAATAAGACATCCTCACCCTTCTTCTGTAGCAGCTAAGGTTTCTGATGCTAGAAGTGCGAGTCCTTTTGAATATTGCATCTCAAGTGCTTCCCTGGGAAAAATACAGTTTATTATCAGGGATGAGAGAGAATCAGACTAGATCTGAAAGAAGCTATTTTTAACATGGATATCGGTGCGATGTGGACTCGGTGGCCCAGTGGTTAAACATTATGGCATCGCAGGTTGAAGATCTCGGATTTGAGTCACGCCGAGTCCCGCTCGAGGCTCGCTTATTCTTGCCCACCACTCGCCCCAGGGTGAAATAATTTAGGTAGGCTAAGCCCAACAGAAAAAGATCATATCTTCCTAGTAATTGCAACCTAGTCCGTCTATAAGTGGCCGCCATTACATGGCCTTGGACAGGTTGATCCACTCTGTAAAAAAAAAACACGCCCCAAAGTCTGAATAACAAGTATTATGTTCTTGTTTAAAAAGTTCAGAAAAATTAGAAAAAAATTTCTTTGAGTTCCTGGCTTGCTTGCAACTAGACATCATTCTATCGCAGATGGATTAAAAAAAGAAATGAGTTCTAATCATAATTCATAATAACTAGGCTGATTTCGCATATGTCTTACCTGGCTTTAAATAATTCAGACATTTCTTTACAAAGATGTTTTCCCTTCTGTTGCTTTGCGAGTATTACTGAGAATCCGGATTCGTAGACATGCTTATCACCCTTGTCTCTCTGTAAATGAGGATATAACAGATTAACGATAATTCTAACGGTAATTTTTAGACAGAACACACTTGCAAGAAAATGTTTTTTTCTGAGCGTTTGCTCCACCGAGAAGTAAAAGTTTGAGACAAAGGGATGTTGTGCTTTAAGGCCGCATTAAGCGCGTGCATTCGTTGCGTTTTTTACTACCGGTGAGTTTGCTTATTTTAACCTTAAGATTTATGCTAGCGCGACGCCACGTATCAGTTTTTTTACCTTTTCCGGCGCAACTGAACACTTTGCTATGCAAGCTAACAGAGCGTGCTTGTTTCCTAGCGCACGTTCCTGCTTTGTAGCCGTGTGGACGCAGTAAATGCAAAGCAGTGCAAATGTGTATCGCTGTTCGTTTTGTTACTCAAAACTGAACGCAATGCACTGGTAAGGTAACTTTACGTGTGTTGCAGCCTCTAGTCATCTTAAGAGAAGCATGATTTGGATAATCTAGGGCCGCATCACAAAAAACTTCATATTTTCTTTTTCAGGTGAGCAAAATTGGTCTAAAAAGGCGAATTGAGCAGATTTGAAAACATTTCTTGTTCAAGGTGAACATTGCTGCTTTGTGGTGTTGAAAACTAAGGGTGGCCTTAGAACATTCCTAACATATTTCCTGAGTGCAGTAGAAGGTGACAGGGTTGATAACACTCACTACACTTTATCATGGCGGTTTAGTTCTGTATGGAATGGAATTTTCTGCTCAGAGTGCAGTTTATATTGTAGTATCTCTTTTGCATTTTAATGGCAGCTCCTTTTAGGCACTTGTTTTAGCCTTGCAAAAAGTGAACTTCTGCAAGAAAACTTAAGAATAGTCCTAACATATTTCCTGCGTGTCGTGAGAGAAGACTAGAAAGACATAAGGAAGTGGTAGGTTTTGTCATCGTCCAGGACAGATACCACTGACTGCACTTTATCATGGTGGTTCATTTCTGCACAGGATGTCTTCCAGGATGTCATCGCCCAGGACAAATACCACTGAATGCACTTTATCATGGTGGTTCAGTTCTGCATAGGATGTTCCCCTTAAAAGTGCAGTTGCTGGCACTTCATCTTGTAATGGCTCTTTGCCTTTTGAGTGACCATTAGCTCCTCTTAAGCGCTATATTTGGCCTTGCTCAGGGTATCATTTAATTCCAAAATCAAATGAAGTATCGTCGTATCTGAATCAATTGCCAATCAACTTTTTAAAAATATGTGCATTTTTGATTCTACTGCTTTCCGGCCACAAAAACAGATTTTAATAATTTATGATTTATCGAATCTTGAATCGAATATTTTTGACAGCCTTAACGTAAGGATTATATAAAAACATTCTCACCCAAAAATAGTCACAATAACTATATCTTCCTGGTTGTAATAATTCTTGTTCCTTTGCTCGTTTAGCATCAGGAAGACAGACACCATTAACCTGTGAAACATAAAATTTTTATTTTTTTATAGCTGATTCTTGGAGTGTATAACCCTGCCCAAGGCCCTGTACAAGCAACCACTGATAGACAAACGGGGTTAGAATTGCTGGAAAGATATGATCGCTTCCGCTTTGGCTTAGCTTTCCCAAGGTATTACACCCTGTTATGAATAGGTAAAGAATTGGTTGTAAAATAATTCACAGCACTGTTACATAGCATTGGGAAGATACCATTCACTATAGAATGGTGATTTAGTTCTATATTAGATGTTTTCTGCTCAGAGTGCAAACATTTGAGTGGCCGTTAGTTGTCTACTTTTAGGCGTTTCTTTCCACCTTGTATGGAGCGAACTTCTATAAAAAAAAACAGTACTAAGGCCGCTCTATCGGTGATCCCTATATCTATCTCTAGTCTACATACCGCCCAAAATGGTTGTAAGTTGATGCATTATCGCATCAGGTAACGACAAAAACAGGTCTTTAGACCACTTACAACCGCTCGCATTTAGAGTTATGCACCTGTTTTTTAAACTAGGTCGCACATCACGTGGCTTCCTAAAACAACACAATGGCATGTTTTTTGTTAGCAGGAAATGGTAATAGTACCGGTAATACCAGCATTCTGGCAGCGATATGCCGGTACAAAATAGATCCGATGCCGCCCAGCTCTAAGGTGGCCCCTATATTCTTCCTCAGAGTAATCTACTCAAATGGCTGCGAAAAAATTTTCATTCCCTCAGTTCTATTTATGCCCTGTAGCTGTAGGTACGGGCTTTAGTATAGTCCTAACGTATTTCCCGCGTGTCGTGAGAGGCACGACTAAAAGGAAGCAAAGAAGTGGTAGATGGTTTCACCATCCCCCAGGGCTGATACCACTCGCTGCACTTTACCATGACGATTCAGTTCCGTTTGCGTTTAAAATGTAGTTGCTGGTACTATAATTTTTTGGCCGTCGGTTGGTTCCCTTCGGAAGCTGCTTCCAGCTTGCTTAGAGTGATTTTCAATGAAAAAAAAAAATCTGGAGTCTACGAATATACAAATTTTGTCCGTCATCTACTCACCACGTAACAAACTGGTTTCTCTTCGGTTATTTCTTTCTTTGCGGGACCAGGACTCGTTGGAGGGGACTGAGAAAAGAGATCAATAAAATATGAGTCAATCAATACGATGAACGGGTCACAGCCAGAGTTCCAAACGCCAGCATGACAAAATCTTGTTTTTCCTCGGGTGAACAAAAGATTCAAAATCATCAACACTGCTATTTCATAGCAGTATTGGTGATTTTGAACCTTTTTCTACAATGTTGTTGCCACCAGATATTCAAAATAAAGAAAATTTTATCTTCTAGCAAGGGATACATCATGATATTTCGCCTATTCTGCCAATTTTCTTCTGGCGTAAACCATTTTCTTCAAGTGCCTGAGTAGCTGGTATTCTGTCAGTCTAGCGATCTTTTTTCAAATTTCAAATTCAACTTTCGAAGTTTGAAGTTACAAGGCTACAAGTTGTATCGATAAAACTTCACAACTACAGGTATCAGCCCCTCTGAAGTTTCACGAAAATGAGTTTCAGTGGTTTTACACGAGATAATCATGGAGAAAATTCAGCATCCTCTGTTGGTCGATAGAATCGATGAAATTTCATCTAATCTCAATTAATCTATTATTTCTTGTTTTCCAATTTACCATGGAAGAGTAAAAGCCAATAGGAAACTCAAACAGTGAACTCACTCCCAATGAAGAAGTGTCTGAGAGACCCCTGACATGCGTCCTTTGTCCATCTGAAAAAGAAAAGAAATGAAATGTTATATTAAGATTAGGATTCTGAGTTGATTAAAGAGAAGTAAATCTAAATTTTCTAAAATTATCAGGCATAAATCATGGCGCGCGAATTCGTGGATTACGGGTTTTTAGAATCTCACACAGACTCTTGTAAAACTATTATACTACTCTCTCTATCAGGAGATAAAAAAATATTTGGGATACTGTATTCCCAACACTTTCCTGATTAAGTTTTTTTTTTTTTCGATTAAAATTTGCTCAGAGCAAGGCCACACGAGACAAATCATACTTGAAAATTCTCCAGAAGCCACTAAAGTGCAAAGAGCTACATGAAATAGGTGCGAATAGGTAGCCAATCGTGTTGACCGATTAAAACTTTTGTTTGGAGGAACGAGAGCAGAAAGCTCTTTCGAACAAAGACGATTATATTATCTGTAAAATAAATAGAGTGAGGCAACGTTGAGGCGGTGTGGCAAACTTTGCGAACTGGAAGAAAGTTTAGGGCCAATCATATTGATCACACATTGTTGAATACGATCGACCATGCACGCAAACAGCAACTAATTTGCAAGTCTGTATGTAAATCCACAAAGTATATTGAAGTCGTTTGAACAAAATTTTGTAGGTATAGACTTTATAATTACACTCGCAATAAAATTCCATTTGTTGAGTGTTTATTTATCTTTTATCACAGTGCTAGATAGGTTTTAGAAGTCATATTTTTCATTTAAGTATAGTAGACTTTTATTTTATCATTCACAGCCCTGACCTAGCTTGTCTGAATAAACATTCAAAGTGTTAGCAAACTACATCGTTAGTACTCCATCGGTTGAGCACATCAAACAGAACTATGTGTTATTGTGTGAATTTCAGTGAAAATATTTTCAAGTAAAAATATCATAAATTCCAAGAAAATACCTGGGCTAAATTAGAACATAAAACAGCACTTATTACCTCTTGAAAACCCCCCGAGGCAAACCGACCGATGCGTAAAATACTATGCCGTTTGTTGTGTCTAAAGCAATTTTAGTATCAAAGGCCTATGTGGTCAAATCATATGATTATCTTATCAAGGGATGCCAAAATTGCATATCTTTTAATTTAGAAATCAAAATGCACATATTTTTTAAATTGAATCAAATCTTCAAATATATAGAGTAAATGGAATATTATAATATACTAAAACTTCTAGACAACATCAAAAAAATATTTAAATTCACTCTATGCAAGGCCAGAAGGAACCAACCACCGGCCTCTCAATAGCAAAGAGCTACTGAAAGGTGCAGTACCAGCAACTGCACTCTGAACAAAAAAACATCCCAAACGGAACTGAACCGCCATGGAGAGCGCAGAGAGTGGCAGCTGCCCTGGGCAATGGTTAAACCATCTACCACTTCTATGCCTCCTTTCAATCGCCTCTTACGAAAAGCAGGATATACGTTAGGACTATTCTGAAGCCCCTACCTACAAGATAAGAACTCCTTTAATCTTTCTTTTACTATGAATCAGGCTTACCAGACTTGAAAGCCAAAAGCTTCACACTCTATGACAGTGTTTCAACCACAAGGACGTCGTTCAAGGCCGTGTTATTATATGTACCTACTGGTATCGTATGAAACATGGAATTTTTGTATGATGATTCATAAAACAAATATTTTGAGCGTTTTTAATATTGACCTTTGAAAATAAGTTAACCGTGTAATAAACTATTTATTCCAAGAATTATATTCACAAAAACTTTAGAATCGAGCAATATCTGAAATCCGATCTAGTTTCCAAATATCAAATCAGGCTGAAAGAATACGCTCATATTTTATCTACTGTATTTGTTTCAGGTAGATAAAAATTGATCGAATTGTCAGTCCAGATTTGAAATTTGGAAACTTATTTGTGCATTACACTAGATCGGATTTCAGATATTGTTTGATTCCAAATTCTCATAAGCATATCAAATGATTTTCTTTAATTGAATCAAAAGTAATATATTATTAAACTAAAAACATCATTCAAACAGATCTTCATTTACATGTTTATTTGGCTATTGTTGACAAAAATTTAAAATTTATGATTTTGTTATTTCGAATCACTAGAAATATGGAATGGAATAATTTATGAACCAGAAGTCGAATATTTGGGACAGCTCCTTTCCCTATTTTATTTTTTTTCAATTTAATTTCCGTAGCTGAATGTGAATTTCATAGGTCTGTTAATATTCAATAATATATAAGAAAAAAAAAATTTTGGGCAGCCCTACAAGTGCATTACGGCGGCGATAGATAATATTTATAATATTTGGGATAGGATAGGATTTTATTTTTATCCTGCGGGAGAGGAAAGCCGTAAATACAGCTTAACCATATGGCAGCCAAGACCTCTCGTGCAGATACCAGTTCCGAATCGAGTTGAGGTTTTTGACTAACCATATTTCTCGTTTTATTGTGTATGAACCTGGTTGGTGCACGAAGCCTAAAGCACTGCTTACATGTACCCGAGCGAGGCGTCTAGCAGACCTTTCACATATAATCTTCATCCCTCACAGGATTCGGACCTACATCAAGATGATACGATGTCGCGTATTTCCAACGCTTTATCGATTGAGCTAACCGGTCAATATAATCAAACATATTCAACATGGTTTCAAACCACATATTGATTCTAATTATTCATACCCTGTGACTCACTCATTATAAATAAAATGTAGATTTTGACAAATCTGCAAATAAGCAAGAAATAACTTGGTTACTAATTAAAAACAGCACAGCAAAAAACAGTTAAATAATAAGCATCATCACTTTTATTATTTTTGTTACAGTTTTAACATCATTAATTTTCCCAATCTCGAAATACTATCTAATGTACGACTTAATTAATTTAATTCATACACAAAGGAAAATATATATTATTTGAAAGAAATGGAAATAGGATTTGGTAATCACTAGTCTGACTTTGGTCAGACAAAACGTTACATAAATAAATTTGTGTAAGTACGAAGCAACACTTTGAACCTCTCTAATAACTAGAGTACTAGAGTAGCTTCAGGAGAATTTTCAAGTATGATTTGTCTCCTGTGGCCTTGCACTGAGCGAATTTTGATGAAAAAAAATACAACAAATATAGTTGACAGACTATTTCAGTTCAATACATTTACTCAAAATTAGAAATGTATGAAAACACAAATTACAAATGTATAAAAATAGATATTTTACGTTCTCGTAGTATTACGCATGAATGAATCTAAATTGTTTTGGTATAAGCAAGCCGAGTTAGCTTTTGAGGCATTTTGAGATAATAAGTCAACTTCAATTTTGCAATTTCGTTGCTAAAGCAGCAGCAAAACAAAGCTAAATATTCGACTTTGTCAAGAAATGTACGTCGCTAGTAATTATGAACAAAATACTTTTAATTATAATCCTAGGATACTTGATTATTAGTAAAAGGACGATCCTGGATCTATCAGTGACAACTTGACAAAAACGAGCATGACAGAACCTTGCTTACTTCGGGTTTCTGAAATGTTGGTCATTTTCTTCGCATGGATAAGAAGGCTTAAAAATCATCAACATTGCTATTTCATAGCAATATTGATTAATTTGAACCATTTTCACAGTTTGGTTTCTACTAGGCACTCAAAAAAAACATATTGAAGGAGGCGATATCTCATGAAATATTGCCCATTTGCTAAATATTCTTCTGGTGACCACATTTTCTTTGGGTGTCTGAGTAGTAAAATAGCTGACATTTTTCCAGTCTGCGTTGCTGTTCTTATAGTATTACGCATGAATGAATCTAAATTGTTTTGGTATAAGCAATACAAGTTAGCTTAAGACTGTTTTAAGATAATAAGTCAACTTCAAATTTTCAATTTTGTTGCTAAAGCGGCAGCAAAACAAAACCTAAAAGGCCACAATACATGCAAACTTGTCTTACCGATGCGTTGCATTACGTTCAGGGTAACAAAATAAAAACGGCAATACACGCCTGTATTGCTTTGCGTTAATCGTGTTCACATGCTTACAAAGCACAAAAGAAACGTGCATTTTTCATTTGCTTGAATTGCTAACCATTCGGTTTTATAGGAAAAACACAAGTAAATGCAGGCAGAGCATTGCGCTTGCGCAAAACGCGGGGATAACATAAAACAAACCTAGAAAAAACGCAACCTACGCAAATGTGTAGTATGGCCTCAACAGTCTAAACATTTGACTTTATCAAGAAACTTGGGACGCTGGTAATTATGGACAAAAATACATTATGATAACATTTCATAGTAGTATTGATGATTTTTACCCTTTTTTTACAGTTTTGTTGCTACCAGGCTCAAAAAGTGACATTTAAATCTTTTAGCCATAAATATATCATGAAATATTGTCCATTTGATAAATATTATTCTGACGGAACCAATTATTTTCGGGTGTTTGAGTGGAATTCTGCCAAAATGCGTAGGCCTTCTTATAGTATCACGCATGAAGAAATCCTAATCATTTCGGTACATGAGCAATCTAGGTTGGACTTGAAACGCTCTAGTGTCCGAGTAGCTAACGTTTTGCCACTCTGGATGAGGAATTTAAAGCCTTTTCGTACATCTGGTTAAATACCGTTTTCTTCTTAAGAGTGGATCACCCTGTCCAAGGCCCTGTAACAGAGGCCACCTACAGATGGACAGAGTTACAATTGATAGAAAGATATGATCTTTTCCTGATCGGCTTAGACTACCCAAATTATTACACCCTGGGTTGAGTGGTTGGCTTGGATAAGCTCGCCGGGACTCGAACCCAAGATCTTCAACCTGCGATGCCAACATGTTTAACCATTGGCCACCGCACCCACATTTTTACTATTTGTTGTATACCATATTATATTTTCTATTATGTATGCATTATATATTGGTAGCTTTATTGGTGTTTGGAAACATATTTTGATTCTGTAAACCAAAAAAACACTTTGCTCAAAAAATGTCTTAAAATAATTCTGAAATTCGGACTGAAAATTTATTTATCATGATTGATTGACTGATTTTATACGATTGGTTTTTATAAAAATCAAATTATTATTAAATATTACAACATATTGATACGAAACTTCGAACAGTTGTTTTACTAAGGCTATCACTAGAAAACTAAAAAAAAAAATTCAGCTGCAACCTGCAACCTTTGTAAGATCTTTAACTCGTGATATAGGTCTCGCCAGTTTATTTAGCAGGAATGACCTGGTCATCTTGAACAAGCCTTTGAACAGTTAATATTATTCGGTCCAATATAAATATTTATTCTACTGACCAAACAAATAAATTCCTGGCTTTAAAGAGTTCATAAAAGCCAGGATTATGAGCATGAGCAATAGAACAAAAATACATGGAGTTTTCCAAACTGGTTTAATGGATTAATTTAATCAATTATTTACTTTGAAGCATTCCTCTCTTTATATTGCATGTAAATTTCTTTTTGTCACATTTTTAAAAAGCTTGTCTGAAGAAGTCTGACTTTGGTCAGATGAAACGTTACAGAACAAAATTTGTGTAAGTGTGAAGCAAGACTTTGAACCCCTTTAGATAGTCATAATTACTCTTGCTACTGTATCCTTGCATGTACCGCATATGGATCCACAAACACAAAGGCACAGAGGAAGGATAAGTAGTTAGTCCACGTCCCCTAGATCAATAGCATATCATATTTGAACTTCAATTTTTTTTTACCAATAATTGCAAAAATTATTTAGTAGTCACAAATTTCTAGGTATTAAGATGCAAGTGTTCGAAGTCACCAACACTGCTGTGAAAAAGTGATGATTTTAAGTACTCTCGTACAAAAATTTCTGTACCCACATAAAAAATTCACACTCCCACCAAAAAGAAAAGAAAATATTCTGAAAAAATTTCGTTGATTCGGAATGAACTGGTCATCCTGGCCATTGGCCAGTTAATATTAGTTAATACAATACAAATATTTATTCTACTGATCAAACAAATAAATTCCTGGCTTTGAAGAGTTGATAAAAGCCAGAATACAGATTCATGATTGGAAGTGGAGCATGGAAAATTGAATCCCCCGAAATAATTTCAGAATAATTTTTCAGAATTGAATATATTTTTAATGTCTCTTGATTTCAGAATCCTAACAAATAACTTTTTCAAACAAAATCTTGAATCAAAGCTATTAAAATCAACTAAAATGAAGTATAATTCAAGAAAAAAAAAGTCAAAATCCATCCATCCATTACAATTTTTTATTCATTCATTACAGGTAGGTCACTCTAGATAAAGCGGCTTTCCGAGTATACTAGATAATATAATTTTACAAATATTTACGAAATCATCAACATTTCAAAGGAATAGCATATCAAAAACTATTAAACATTCTGAAACAAAGAAGACTAAGTTCCTGGCGAAATTTCTTCCAAATAGAATGAATCCTAAGCACAATCAAGCCACTGCACAGTTAATATCAGCCGATCAAATGCATATTCTTACTTTACTCAGTGAACAAATAAATTCCTGAATTCGAGGAGTTGAAAAGAAGCCATAAATAGAAAACTCAATTTACAGTTAAAATTTATTTATCCAAAATCAGTAGCTCTATGAATTCTACAAGACAACGAATAAATAAACAAAGTGTTAGTAATAAAAGGAATCGACACGAATCATTCAAATATCAACAACACGATGAAAAAAAACAAGACTTTTTGATTCAAACTTCACGAAAATAGTAAAATAAGAGTTATTGCTAGTTCTACTCACTATATAGTCTTGTACTATTCGGACTCTTTATGATTCTGTTATTTGCGTCGAGGTTTTTGGAAGTTGGTCGTATCCAAGTTGTTTCTAAAAATAGAGCAATGGATGATGAATATTTTGAATTAAAGCTGGGCGGCATCAGGTATATTTTGTACTGGCATACCGCAGCCAAAATGCCGACATTACCGTTATGACAAGCAATTTTCTGCTATCAAAAACATATAGCATGTGTCGGTTTAAAGAGCCACATGATGCACGGCCTAGTTAAAAAAAATCAGTCGCACACCTCTAAATACAGGCGGGTTGTTACTTCACGACATTTTTTGTCATTACTTGACGCGAGAATGCATTAACTTGTAACCATTTTAGGTGGTATTTCACAAAATACCGGTATTACGGCTAACCGACATTTCGAGAATTAACGCAATCGATATTTTGGAAAACTTAATACCGGTATTTACCGTCCTACCAATATGCCGCCCAGCTCTTTTTCAAATAAATAAACAAATAGGTATGAGTGCAGAAGTTTTCACATTTGGATAATTTTGGACATGTGGACATTTTAGGCCATGTAGGTACGGGGGTTTAGAATAGTCCTAACGTATTTCCTGCGTTCGTAAGAGATGACCGAAAGGAAAGCGAAGAAGTGGTAGATAGTTTTACCATTGCCCAGGGCAGATTGCACTCACTGCACTTTACCATGGCGGTTCAGCTTCATTTGGGATGTTTTCCGTTTAGAGTGCAGTTCCTGGTACCACATCTTTTAGTAGCTCCCTGCCTTTAAGTTGATTTCTAAGTTAGCTGGTTCCTTTCAGGCACTGACTCCGACCGTGCTCAGAATGCATTTTAATAAAAAAAAATAAAAAAAGAGATGAGATAGCATCTGCCAGAGGGACAGAATGGAAGATACTCTGCTACTCCGACACCCAAAGACAATAGGTTCAATCAGAAGAAGATTTAGCAAAGGAGTAGCATTTCATGATAAAAATGAAGCTAGAAGATTCAGATGTCTTATTTTTTAGTGTCTGGTAGCAGCAAAACTGAAAAAAAGGTTCAAAATCATCAATACTGCTATGAAATAGCAACGTTGATGGGTTTGAAGCCTTTTTGTTCAATCAAAGGACATGACATGGACATGAAGGTTTAGAACACCCCAAAAATTGGGCTAGAAGATTCAAATGTCCTGCTATGTTTGAGTGTCTGATAGAAGCAAAACTGCAAAAAAAGGTTCAAAATCATCAATACTGCTATGAAAAAGCAGTGTTGATGGGTTTGAAGCCTTTTTGTTCAATCAAAGAACATGCCATGAACATAAAGGTTTCAAACACCCCAAAAAATGGGGCTAGAAGATTCAAATGTCCTGCTATGTTTGAGTGTCTGATAGCAGCAAAACTGCAGAAAAATGTTTAAAAACCATCAATACTGCTTTGAAATAGCAAGTCTTGATGGGCTTGAAGCTTTTTTGTTCAATCAAAGGACATGACACGACCGAATCAAAAATTTCTGTTAACCCACAACAGTGGTATTGAAAGATTAAACCACCCGATTTCACGCTTTGAGTTGAAAAGTTATTGTAAATATTTTAAGTCACTCATTGTACAACAGGGCATGAACACCCGCTGAATATTGAGAATAATAGTGTTGAGAAATGAACAATGAGCAGACTAAAAACAACACATACGCAAATTCATATCTATCTAGTAAAGAAGAAGAATAGGTAGTTAACACCTTTTAAAATCCTTTGGTTTGTTGTTTTTTCATCAGAAAAAAATGACAAAGCTTTGAACACCAGGAGGTAACCTGGATTCAGTCACTTTGACCATAAGGGAGGGTGTCCTTATAGCATAGTTCAATCGATATCAGGATCCAGTATATAAATAGGATAATGTCTCAATATTCTGATGGATGAGATTGCTGTTAACAGACCCTGAAATTTTGCCTATTTTGAGGCAAGATTCGAATTATGTCAAATTATACAACGTAAAATTCGGCATGATTCATGATTTCACTGCAGAAGGAACCGAAACACGAATAATAGAACAGAATTTTAATCATAATTTTAGAACAATGATATATGAATATTCAGATAAGGATATCCTTACAATAAAGTAGGGGGATATCTAAAATACTCGATTCCTAATTCGCAAATCATAAATTAATCGATTCTATTTTTCCAGTGGTTCTATATTGACAGATTCAAAAAAAATTAAATTTTCAGAAAATAGATGTAAATTTTGATGTCATTAACAATTTTCTGTGGAAACACTTTTGTTCACTGTGGTAATAGGTATTTATGATTCGAACATTCGATTATATTTAGGGGTGGACGGAATCGAATTTCTGTTGAATTCAAAATCGTATTGAACAATTTCTAATCTAATATTTGAATCAGCAGTATAAATAAAAAAAAAAATATTTTTTCAGAAAATTGTTGAAACACAAAAATATAGGTCTATTTCCTGAAAATGTATTGGTTTTTGAATAGGTTGATTTCGAAAACCAAATCAAATAACTCCTGATTCCACTAATCACAAATCCTACAGAATATTTTGGATAGTCCTAATTCGATTTATGAAAAATTAATCGATTCAATCCTGAATTCATCAGATTTTGGTTTTAGTTACCCCTACCAGAAAGCTCTCGAAACACAAAAGCTTGGACATTGAGACTTAAGATTTTGAGATTATTTATTATTTCATCCTTGTTTTAAATCGGGGTGAAGGTTTTTTTGGGGTTATCATTTTCCTCATTTTCCCTGGTTGAGGTGAAAAGTTACTGTAAAAGATTTCAAGATTTGACGACTCTTTTGTTTAACAATAGATCAAGGGCAACTGCTGGTCATTTCTATAAATCGAATCTAATATTTGAATCAGCAGTATAAATAAAAAAAAATTTTTTTTTCAGAAAATTGTTGAAACACCAAAATATAGGTCTATTTTCTGAAAATGTATTGTTTTTTGAATAGGTTGATTTCGAAAACCAAATCAAATAACTCCTGATTCCACTAATCACAAATCCTATATAATATTTTGGATTGTCCTAATTCGATTCATGAAAAATTAATCGATTCAATTCTGAATTCATCAGATTTTGGTTACCCTTACCAGAAACGTCTCGAAACACAAAAGCTTGGCTTTAATATCGGCCACTTAATTTAGATGATAAGTTATTGTTGAGATTGGGAGATTATTTATTATTTGATCCCTGTTTTGAATCAGGGTGAAGGTTTTTTTTTTGGATTATCATTTTTCTTATTTTCCCTGTTTGAGGTGAAAAGTTACTGTGAAAGATTTCAAGATTTGACGACTCTTTTGTTTAACAATAGATCAAGGGCAACTGCTGGTCATTGAGAACACTTCAATGGACTAATAGAAACTAAGAAGATGTCACTTACTCTGACGCAGCGGCTGATAAAAATCGAATTATTTTTGGTTTCATGATCGAGTCGAATAATTTTCCTGAATCGAAACTTTGACATTCTTTTATCAGCTTATAATTTCGTGAAAATTCACTCTCAATTTTGACAAAAATTTGAACTATCATTCTGTTGATTTCGAACTGTCGCGGAAATCGAATCGAATAATTTATGATTCTAATATCGCAAATCGAAATGATAAATAAGAGAGCACTATCTGACATTCGATGAAAAAGCCAGCCGTAAGAAGGGACTTAATCCTAAATGCACTACGAGGTTTGAATTGTAGGGGAATTGCTATGAAATGACTGTTATAATAGTTCAAAGCCCTTTTCATATCCAAAGTTGACAGGGAAGTTTGGAACGAGATCAACTCGTTGAACAATAGGGCCAGGACACCTGCTGAGTGTTGAGATAACACTTCTGTGGACAAACAAAAAGTGCTTCAAATACGGAAGCGAAGCGGCAGGATATTAACAACCGTACTTTGCTACTTTTTTTAATTGAAATTCACTCTGAGCAAGGCTGGAAGCAGTGCCTAGAAGGAACCGAATAACGGCCACTTAATAGCAAAGAGATAATAAAAGATGTAGTACCAGCAACTGCTCTCGAAACGGAAACATTCCAAACAGAACTGAACCGCCATGGTAAAGTACAGTGAATGGTATCTGCCCTGAGCAATGGTACAAGATCTACCACATCGTTGCTTTTCTTTAGTCGCCTCTTACGAGACTCAGGGAATAGGGTTAGGACTATTCTAAAGCCGTATTTAAAAGGCTAAAAAACTTGGACATTTAAAAGATCAACATCAGAAATGAGAGATATCCTTTCAAAACGTGTTATTGTCCTCCTCCGAATATTCTACATTAGCACATTTTGAAGGAGAAATTCGTCAATTCGCAATTTTGCTACGGCAAAACCGTATCATTTGCAGTTCGAATCAAGATTCTGATTATTTTTTCGAATCAGATGGATAAAATCATTAATTTTATATAAACAACAAATCACCCATTTTTACTATTGCAACTTGTATACATAATGAAAATCAAGAAATTTTGAGTTACAAATCACTAATATTAGCATAAATAGACTTAGAGACAATATATTTCCAATTATAACCGAGGTCTAAGAGCAAAAATTGTTTACGTTTAACGACAAAATACGATCGAATCTGTTGCATTTTGTCATTAATAATGAGAATTCCACTACATAAAGCAAAAAAATGAAATACATATATCATATGAAACTCTTTCGTTTTTCCACCATTGATTATAGAATGCTAAAAATGACTAGTTTCTCTGGATTATAGTACTTAATTTCAGTTCAGTTATCGATGCTCGTCATTTTTATTTTGTAATTCTTTTTAATTTACCTTCGATAAAAAAACAAGATTTTGTTGATACCAAAACCCAAAAAGACTCTTCCTTGGACATAATGCCATTAATGAAAATAATGGGTACTATCAATACTGATCTCATGAAATAATTCTTACGCCCAACTATATGTTTTTCGTAATTCGTTGATATCTTGCAATGAACTACCTATCCCTCCTCCTTGTTTCCTTACAATCCTGGATCCGTGTGCGAGAGAATTCACAAGGATACACGAATGAGTTAATATCAAGCTAATATACAAAAATATCATGTTCTCATTCCACAGAAATATAAGTTTATTGTAAGCTTTCGTTAGAACATAGCCTAACTTCTTCAGACAAGATTAAAGTTATATTTTTTTCGTCTCAAATTAATCAATTCGCCTTAACTAAGCAAGATTGAAATCTGCAGCAGAAAGAAAGTAGACAAGAGGATCGAGAGTCTTTCTAGTGCACATGTACAAATTTCGTTTTGTAACCGAGGTCAGACGACAGACGACAGAAATAATTTTGGTATTTGTCTAGAAAGACTCTTGATTGATCCTCTTGTCTATTAGTTTATTCTCTCTCTATAGCATACATGCTTTTCGCACATGGATTCACTCACGCAAAGGCATAGAAGAAGGATAAGTTGTCAGTCCCAGCCCCACGTGAGCCCGACCAAGAGTATATGGAAGAAAGTAACCAGAAACTAGTGAAAATGCTAACACTTATAGAATGAAATATTCCCCTGCCCCCCCTTCTAGCTGTGAAATATGCAATCGGGTACTTATTACTACCGTAATCAACAAAATATTTATTTTGCCACAAATACTTTTTTATCTGAATTCTCTCAGAGCAAGGATTTAAGACTTTTACTAAGAGCCACTCACTTAAAACCACAGTTGTGCACAAACCTACAAGAGAGCGGAAATGAAGACTAAAAAATCTTCATTATCAAAAGATACTAATTGACTGAAGTTCTAAAGTTTTTGTGTGGGAGCAATGGCCTAGTGGTTAAACATGCTGGCATTGCAGATTGAAGATTGGGGTTCGAGCCCCGGCGAGTCTTGCTTATCCATTCCCACCACTCAACCCAGGGTGTAATAACTTGGGTAGGCTAAGGCAAACAGGAAAAGATCATACCTTTCCAGTAATAAGTGGCCGCTGTTATAGGGCCTTGGACAGGGTGATCCACCCTAAGAAGTGGCTATAAATAAAAAAAGCTTGAGCAGATCGACACGATCAAGAAAGCAATGTGAAGACAATCAGTGAAATGGAACTTTCACAATTCATAAATATGATTCCCCGATTGAGTAGCCAATCGCGTCAACCGGTTAAAAAATTTGTTCGATCGAAAAAGAACAACTACTACTAACCTTTTGTTTTCTTGAAAAAATAATATGTTTTTCCTTCAGGAGTCTTCGCTTCTCTCCACCCATGAGGGAGGGGCTCTATAGGAGGGGGAGGCGGCTTATCTTCAGGTGGAGGGGGCGTTGGTAACTGAAAAAAAGATTTTTATAGTGATCAGTGAGTCAGATCCAGACTGGCAGAATCTTGTTTTTCTTCGGGTGTCTAAAACATTAACGTCATTATCTTCGGGTGACCGAAAAGTTTCATAACCATCAACAGTGCTGTTTCACGCAGAACATAGTTTTTCCTCGATTGACTGAATTTCATATGGGCTTATCAAAATTTCATAGCAGTATTGATGACTTTGAACCCTTTTTTTTACAGTTTTGTTGCTACCAGACACAAAAAAGAAAGATTTTCATCTTCCAGCATGAGATATATCATGGTGTATTGACCTTTTACTATATTGTTCTTCTGGCGGAATCCATTTTCTTCAGATGTCTGAGTAGCAGAGTAGCTAGGATTCTGCCAGTCAGAGCTGTTGGTCTCAATTACACATTGCATCAATTTGATCTTTTTAAAAATCCGAAATTTGGAAAAAGCAAAATGATACTGATCGCGTTTCGTATAAAGTTTCGATACCTAATTTAGATATTGACGTTGGAACGTCTAGACAAGTTTGTAATAATAGTAATGAGAAAATAAATAAACGTAAAGTAGCGGCGAAAAGTAAATATCAGTGTACATTGTCTACATTTGCTACATTGATCTTTTTCGTGGATTCTTTAATATATCTATCCTATTCGTATTATACTGTTCTTTGTAATCGTCAAAATTCGAATGAGTTTCTAAAAGACATTTTCGTTTACCGGTATATACTTTAACCTCCATAGTTCGCAAAAATTTATCCTTCATTTTGAATCAATTTTTTTTTTTTAATTTTTTTTGACGTTATCGACACTTCTGATTTCTTGCGTATATTTTTAGCCGTACGGATGATAATGAAGTGACATAGTTAAAACTGGTGAAATGTCAGCTACTCTGCTACTCAGACACCCAAAGAAAGTGGGTTCCATCAGAAGATAATTTAGCAGATTGGCGTTATTCTTACTAGAAGATTTGAATATACACACAAGTGTCCGGTAGGCCCCAAATTGCAGTAAAAGGTTCAAATTCATCAATACTGCTATGAAATACAATCGTTAATAGTTTTTAGGCTTTTTATCCACCCGAAATAGAATTGCACCTGGACAATTTGGACATCCGAAGAAAAACAAGACTGAGTCATGCTGATATAGTCTGTCGTGAAAGGTATATGCTTTTCGTTTAGGCTAAACCTAACCAAAATATCACACCCTGGGATGAGTGGTGGGTGTGAATTAACAAGGCAGATTCACTGGGACTCGAACCCGAGATTGTGTTGAATGCATATTTTCACTAGGTTATTCAACTAAAAATATATTGTTCTGTCATTAGGGCTGAGCAAAACCGAATCATTTGAAATTCGAATCTGATTCCGATAGTTTCCAATCAGTAATTTTTTTAAACACATTTTATGGGTTTTTCTTTACAATTCATCACCATTTTTATCAAAATCAAGAGTTTAATAACGACAAAATCGCTGATAATGATATTGATATGAATCATTAAATCAAATTGCCCAGCCCTAACTGCCATAGAGGCTATTTTCATCGAGGGTCCAAGCACAGTAGCGTAGGTGTAACATCCGACAGTCTGCTTGCTAATGAGGTCATGAAATGTAGTCAAATGTGCTTCAGGTTATTATTAAAGTTGAACCAAAAACTTGGAAAAGTATTAGAACGAGGAGATTTAAAACAGGGACGGCAAAAATTGAATATGGAATACCTATTTGATTCGTTATGAATTTTAATAAGGTCGAATACATTCTAAATTTAGCCATGATCTTAAGTTTGCAGAAAACCCCTCCCAGTAGTGATTTTGTGTTTTTTTTTTTCTGTAACAGCAGCCACTTATAATCGGGCAGGGTTACAATTGCTGGAAAGATATGATCTTTTCCTGTTCGGCTTAGCCTACCCAAGTTATTACACGTTGGGTTGAGTGGTGGGCATGGATAAGCGAGTCGGACTCCCCGGGACTCGAACCAGAGATCTTCAATCTGGGATGCCAACATGTTTAACCACTAGGCCATCGCGCCCATATGGGTCATTAAGACTAGTTTTTTACCAAATATTGCAAACTTAAAGCACACTCTAAAGAGGGATGTCCAAAACAAATCGAATATTTAAATACATTCGAAAATCAACATATTTGATTTTAGATATATTTCGGAATAGTGGCTACGAAAATTTGCTGTTTTTATTGTATAAATTGTAAAAATTAGACAGAAAAGTTCATTTTTGTTCATTGTTTTATGGAACAAAAGAAATTGCAACCTACACCAAGTATTTTCTAGATTTTGTAAATAATAGTTTTTCTTAAAATACTTTTAATTAAAATCAAGAAAATAATGAATCACCATTTCCTATCAAGCATATGATTTGGAATAGTCCTAACATATATCCTGTGTAAGAGGCGCCTGGAAGGAAACAAAAAGTGATACCACAGCCGCAGAGTGTGAATTATTATAAGTTTTCTGAAACCGCCAATGCGTAAAAAAAGCTTCATAAGAGTAGAAAAGAAACTGAAAATTTTTTTTGCCTACAAAATATTTATTGGTTCAAAAGTAGTTAATCCCATGTAAATGCGACAAATATGATATTTATTGATCCCTAAACTTCAACATTCAAATTTCATACAATACAATTCAGATATCAAAGAACTTTACCTCTTTTTCTCTGACATAAGCAGCTGGAAACCATCCTCTTTGCCCATCGTCTGTTTCTCCTTCCCACCAACCGTTGATTCGCTTTTGTATTACTGTTATTGTGTCCCCAGTTTCGAATAAGAGTGGAGAAGGCTGAAAGCGAAAACAAAAAAAAGGAAGTTGATAAAGTTGGGCAAATCAGATCATGCCCTGTGACTGTTATGTCTGACAAAGAGTCCTCCCCTCCTCATGTTAATGTGTCTGTGCATGTATATATATAATCCATCTTCTTGTTTCTAGACTGCATGGTTAGGACTTTAATTTAACTTTAAATTACCTAACAACCTTATTAATGCCAAAATATATCATCTTGTGGTAGCAGAATCGAATCGAATAATTTTCCGAATTTAATCAAATATTTTAAAAAAAGTCCATATAATAAACAAATAGAAACATCCTTTTATCAGCTTATAATTTAAGTGTAAATTCACACTTAAATTAAAAAAAATTCAAAATTATTATTTTTTTTCGAATTGTTGCAGGAATCTAATCGAATAATTTACAATTTCAATATCACGAATCTAATATTTTGAACAGTCCTACCTAGAGCTGGGCGACATATTGGTAGGACAGTAAATACCAGTATTGAGTTTTCTAAAATATCGTAATGCATTAAATTTCGCAATGTCGGTTTGCCGTGATACCGGCATTTCGTGACATACAGTCTAAAAGGTTTGCAAGTTGATGCCTTATTGCTTCAAGCAACAACAAAAAGAGGTCTTTAGACCACCTTGCGCATCACGTGGCTCCTTAAAACGACACGATAGCATGTTTTTGTTAGCAGAAAATGGTAATAGTACCCTTAATACCGGCATTTTGACGGCGGTATGCCAGTACAAAATATATCTGATGCTGCCCAGCTCTAGTCCTAACTGTGATAGATTTAGAATAGTTCCAACATTTCCTTACATGATGTTATATACAAAAAATAGGCTAAAACGTGCTAAATTTAACACTGTTCATTGCAGATACAATTTGTATCTGCAATGACCGTGTTTGGTATGAAAAAATAGCTTCTACAACAACTCTTTCAACTTTATTTAAACAAAATTCGACAGGTGCTGAGCTGCTCTAATGTTTTTCCTGAGTCAGAAATGCGGTGGTGGTAATAAATATCCTATCCTAACCCAATCAGAATTTCTATTTTGTCAAAGATGCGACACAGATTGATCTCGCTTTCGTTGATGTGATCCATCAGTGACTCATACTTAACAAAACTTAACTTCACTTCTCAAACCACCCAGACGGATACAAAAAACAACCACATATGATATGCCAAAGCACCTGAACAAGAACTGAACTGCCATAATAGAGTGAAACGGAGTATTAATTAATAATCTTGAAAATTTTATTATTATTAGTCTTTTGGTTTTATCAAAAAATTTCTAATAGAAGTGATTGTTTGATTTATGTATTTCAGGATTTGTTAAATACTAATCGAGACAAAATAAAAATCTTCTTGGTGGAGCACACAAGACCCAAATTCGGAATATATAAGCCCAGTAGTCCAGAGCTTGTCTTTAGTATTTTTAGAAATCGATGTGACTTTACTTTCACTTTTGGTGCATGATTAGCTTAATCAGTATCAGCTACTTCCAGCTGCCTTGTACGAAGTAGCTCAGGTTTGAATCCTATGAAGGATGACTGTATGTGACAGGTTTGCCAGACACTCTCGTCAGCAACGAGTTCTACACAGGAAAAAACGTATTTCACTCTCTTTCCATCTTGGATTAAAATTTGCTCCAAATAGCTTCCAAAAATCTTGCTTGTCTATCTTTCTCCCGAACAAGGTTTTCGGAAAGCAAAAAATGCAATTTCTGGGCAAATTTGTTGAGTCCTTCATGTTTTTCTGTGTGTGTAACCCCACAAATATAGTTCATGAAAAGGGAAACACTGTAGAATAGAGAAAAAACTTCACCCCAGATTTGAAACCCGTGTCGGCCAAGAGGTTGTGGTTTTTATTCTGTATTCTAGCTCAGAGCATATAAATAAATTTATAATAGCGAGAAAAATTCAGTCACAACAATATGCATAGGAATCATCATGAAACAGGCGCTGTATAAAGAGCATTTCAATATAAAAAATTAAAATAAAATCATAAAGAACAAAACTGTTAATAGAGAGAGAGAGAAGAGATTTTATCATTTGTGGGCCAGAAAATAACAATCAGACATAAATAAAATAACTGAGTTAATGAAATGAAAAAGTTTTTGGTATTTAAAAGGGAGCGATACGAGTGATGCAGCATACAGTCATCGAGATTACTCCTACCACCCACTGTCATGATTCACCAAATAATGCAGGAAAACACAGATAAATATTGAATACGCACACTTTATAAATTGCACAATACTGAATATCTGATATTGACGGAATATAAAAACACTTACCGCGTAGCTGTAAATCACTCTCATTTAAAATAGAAAATAATTGGAAAGAGAAATTACAGGACTTTGTTTGTCAACACAATAAACCAACAACAGGTTAGATTAAAAAGTTACTTCAAGCTGTAAAAAATGCAAATAAATCTCAAACATATTTCAGAAAAATCTTCTTACCTGACCCTCCGTTCCTTTGAAGGGGTACAAGGCCTCGCAAACACTTAGCGACATATCCAATTTTCTTCTCAAATTCGTATCATATATCCAATCTTTTGGTTCCAAACAATGAAGTTAATTAAATTACTTCTCCCCGATCGCCGCAGGTGAAAAGTACGACCGTAAATAACGGAAATACCGGCCTAAATTAGAGCCATAAAACAAGAAACACGCGCCACCCTCCTAAAAATATTCTCGTAAATATTAATTATCATTAGCCGTGACGCGTTCTTTCTAAATGCAAGTTTTCTTGTTCGTTTTAAGTAACTGCACGCATGAATTTGCATCCAAAATGGCTTTTTTTCACTTGGACCACGGGTGTCGAGATAATAATAAATGCTTGCTAATATTTTCTCTTTTTTTCAATTTTTTTCATTTCCGTGGGTAATGGAGCAAATTCATTAAACAAGGCGAGTCCCGAAACCGCACCGGCACGAATTTTCTTACTTTTACTGAGAAATTAAGCGACAGACATTAGGTAAACAAAATTCAGACAGAGGGCAAAAAGAAAATTTACTCCGCAGCACCATGTCGCGTCTCTATTTTTATGAGGTTCAGAAATAAAAGGGATCGATTTTGGCTAAGTAAGTATAATTGTGTGCAATTAGAATTTTACTCAAAATTTTTATTTTTCAATATACTACAAGGAATAAAACCAAAATTTCCAACTAAAGTAATAAGATGCAAAACCGTCACCATTAATTCCCACAAAATATTTGTCAAGCGTTATTAGTAAAATAATTTATATTTTCATCCCTTTTTTTAAAAATCTTTTTGGCATTTTCCATATCTCCTCAAAAACTTATCTTTTAACGTGCTTATTCAACCGAATTATTACGCTGAGGCCAAAGATCATTCATAAATGTTGAATAACGTTTTCATGACGAGGCAGTTTTGCAAGGAATGCGAGAAGCACGCGTCAGCGTCGCTATGGTTATTTAGCGTGGAGGCGGATGGCCCGTGCGCCAAAATATTTATGCACCTTTTGAAGAGGGCTCTTATGAAAATAAACGGAACTATTTAATCAATATTACAAACTCGATTTTGTGTCAAAAGGCCATTTAAACTGATAACAAAGGCGGTCTCACGAGGCGGCCTTTATTAAATTCTTTTTGGTAAAATTATCCAGAGCTTTTGTTTCGTTTTTCATTGTTTGCCAAAGCGCATGTCGGCAGAGGAAGTTAGGTATATTTTTAGGGCTTTGGTTCCATATGTTTTACTATGGAATGTATCAATTATAAATGTTTTTATGTAATTTCGAAACATGAAAAAGGTTGGACAGTATGACCTTGCGATTTAGTTTTCCCACCTTTCTCAGATTCGAGATGGAATAGGGCGATGTAAATACAGACTTTGCAATACAGAATAGACATAGTAAATTTTCTGATTTATGTACTTTTTAATATTTTGTTATATAGTTAAAGGGCGTAGATGGCAATATGCAAGTGGCAGCACTTGAATAAAAAAAAGTTTAAAAAACTATGGCCAGAAAAATGAGCCAGATTAACTAGTTAAGTTTATTTTGTCCAGAGAACAGGAGAAACTGAGGCTTTTCAATAATGTTTTTGTAAATTACATTCATTTGAAGCCATTCCTTTTGTTAGCATGTGTTTTTATCTTAAGACTCTGAACTTAAAATACATTGTACAACGCAGTTTAATTTCAATTAAATTGTCAACTGACAAAACATAAAGGCAAACAAATCACAAAAAAACTCGAGCACTAAAAAATGGTTACGCTTCGAGCTACGCGTCTCTGATCGTCATGACGCAGGTTCAAATTCCCTTGAGGGATGGTGATTATATGCGAGAGGTCTGCTGGACGCCTCGTCGGTGCACGGTGGTTCATGTAAGCACTGCTTGCGGCTCCCTCCACCAACGAGGCATGCACAGGAAAAACACCCCGATTCGGAACTGGTATCTGCACGAGGGGTCGTGGTTCACCATATGGTTAAGCTGTATTCTCGACTTTCCTCTCTCGCAGGACAAAAATGATATCCTATTCTATCTTCTAGAAAGAGATATACAATGAAATATTACCCATTTGCTAAATTTTTTCAGAGTGTCTGAGTAGCAGACAATTCTGCCAGTCTGGTCTACCCCCTTCACTATAGGTTTTTAGTTTTGCATGATCTTTTTATGACCATAATAGTAACAATTTCAATTATATCTTAAGACCATATTAAGTCTAAGAAATGACAGATTTGATAGTAAATATGTCAGCAGGAGTATCGGATGAAGAAATATGTAATTTTGCGTATGACGGCCAGCAAGCTTTATTGCAATACAGAATCTCACAAAAGCCTCAATTTGTCAACAAAAAGGTAAAAAAATATATGTTATTTTGATCTATTCAGGACGAAAGAATCTTGCTTTTCTTCGGATGTTCAAAATATCCATGTTGTTTTCTTTGGGTAAATTTTTGTTTGCTGCAAGAGAATCAAAAGAGCATTTTGACCTTCTAGCAAGAGATATATCAAAAAATTTTAACCATTTGCTAAATTTTTTAAAGTAGCAGAGTAGCTGACTATTCTGCCTGTCTGGATCTATGTTTATTTTGCGGGGGCAAATTTTTACTAAATAACATTGTATTGACCTACTTTTATTTTTTTATTAAAGTTCACTCTGAGCAAGGTCGGGGGCAGTGCATGTAGGCTCCAACTAACGGCCACTTAAAAGCATAGAGCTACTAAAAGATGTAGTACTAGCAAATGCACTCTAAACAAAATTCATCCCAAACTGAACTGAACCTTCATGGTAAAGTGCAATGAGTGGTGTCTGCCGTGGGTGATGGCAAAACCATCAACCACTCTTTTGCTTCCTTTTAGTCGCCTCTTACGACACTCAGGAAGTATGTTAGGACTATACTAAAGCCCGTACCATTCAGTGTCGTGAATCATGACAATTGCGCACAGGAGATATCACCATATTGTTATTTCAATGAAATGTCCAAACTGGCTTCGGAGTTGTTGTTCTATGCAACTAAGTTTGTCCGTATTTCGCTTTGATTACAATATTTCATTCCCTGTTACAGGACCAAACAGACCGCACACCGCTACATTGGGCAGCATCAGCAGGAAAACGAGATATTACGGACTTTCTATTGGACAATGGAGCAGATGTAAACGCAAAGGATGACAGCGATTGGACGGCTCTCCATATTGCATCGTCCAATGGAAATGAGGCAATAGCATTCGCCCTGATGTCACGAGGGGCTGAGATAAATGTTAGAAACTCAACAGGGCAGACCCCTCTGCACTATGCTGCTTCAAGAGATCGGTAAGACGTGGATTCCACTGATTAACTAATCTTGAAAATTGCGTATTAATCAGACAGAATCCAGATGAAACTTGAGGCAAATCGATACTCCACTTAAAATGTACTGGTGTTTGTGTTGAATACATCTCAATAAATATAACTTTGACATTTCATCACCAAGTTTCCCATAGAGCAAAGCTACTAAACCAAACAAGTAAACACATTCACTGCGAAGAACCATGCCTATCGATTGTAGAGTATAACCACATGGCTTCACAGACCAACAATAAATAATTCTACCCTCCTCAAAAAGAGAAGTGGTAGATGGTTTTACCATCACCAAGGGCAGATCACTACACTTTACCATCACTCACTACACTTTACCATGGCGGTTCAGTTTCATTTAGGGTGTTTTCCTCATGGTTGAGTTGCTGGTACTCACCTCTCAGTAGCTCTTTGCTATTAGGTGGCCGTTAGTTGGTTTCTTTTAGGCTCTGCTTCTGGCCTTGCTCAGAGTGAATTTCAATAAAAAAAGAAGGAAGTATCGGGATCGCACCATCTATTTGTTGCCAATGCTTACCAAAATAAAATCGAGTCTTTTCATTCAACTTTAATATACCCCCATTTCAACAGATACACAGTTGCAGAAGCACTGCTTGCACGTGGAGCAGAGACGGATGTTGGAGACCATCTTCAAGCCACACCATTGCACCGAGCAGCTTCTCGAGGAAACGCTAAAATGGTGAAGCTTCTATTAGCGTACAACGCAAACTACAATGCTATAGACTCCGAGGGGAATACTCCTTTGCACTTGGCATGTGACGAAGACCGCAAAGAAATTGCTCAAATTCTCATTATGGCCGGCGCCGACACTACAATTCGTAATAAAGACGATAAAACGCCGATTAGATTGGCGTCAGACACAATGCGTACTCTGTTGAGACGCATCAGAGAGGCTTGAACTCAAAAAATAGGATTGAACGAGAAGCACTACTGTTATACAATGTTGTCTAAGCTAGGATTGGATTCTGTTACATAGTGTTCCGAATTCAATTAACTGTGTTCCCATGTGCATCAAGTTTCCAATTCAAATATTTGCTCTACACTTTCAATTCAAATCAATTTATTCCCCACTCGAAGACGAGCTTTCATAGACCATTCTGCTGAGTGTACCTGTTGTATTGTTTTGTCAGTGGTTCGCAATATGACTAAGTCGTATTCTTGGCTTTCCTCTCTCGCAGGACAAAAATGCAATCCTATCATCCTATACCCTAGCCTCTGGAATCACATTTATCCCCCCCGCCGGATTCTATTCTTGGCTTTCTTTTCCCGCAGGATAAAAATGAAATGCTATTTTATGCCCGATCCTTTTGAATCACATTAACCCCCCCCCCCTCACTCAAAAAAGTTGTCATATTCTACTCTGCAATCTGTACGTGACTCCAATTTTGATATGGCATTCTGATGAAAATTATATCTAATTTCTCAAACTACCAATTCACAAATTTTATTTTTGCCAAGCATGAGCCACAGATGGACCGCGTCTCGTCGACGCGATCCATCAGTGACCCATACTTAACAAAAACTGATTGACAACTTTTCTCCAATCCATGAGTCGGGAGTAGCTTCATTTTTTACATTATATTTTTTCTTTTCACGAGCTGTTAACGAAGGAAGCAGTAGCTACATAGCATTGCCCTCATTATGTAGATACATTATATATCTTGTATAGATTAGCACACATATTTTTCATGTATACGCTCTTGTCCATCGGTACGTATTATTCTGCCTGAAAAAAAATGTGGGATGAAATTTATTGCTAGACAATTTTGGCATCATCCACACACACCGACACTCAATCTTGAGGTCTTTAAATCTACAATGCCGAAGTTATTACTGGTCTATGCGATTCATAAATTAACCGTTTTGATAGCAAATCTGCAGCAGCAGAATCAAACTTCCAGAAGAGTATTCTTAATACCCAAAACCTATCATTTTCTCCGATGATCATCTGATCAGTAAAATCTTTTTCATCGAAACTCACTCTAAGCAACGCCCGAAGCAGTGCCCAAAAGAAACCAACTAATGACCATTTACTCCCAAGTGCTAGTACTAACAACTCGCTCTAAGTGAAAACATCTCAAAAAAACTGAATCTTTATGGTAAAGGGCTGCGAGTGGTATCCACCATGGGTGATGGTGAAACCATCTACTTCTTCTTAATGCTCTCAAGAATGCTTTCTTTGTCTAGAATGCTTCATCTGGGGCTAATGCGCCAGATAATTTTTTCATTGAAATTCACTAGCGAGGTCGGAAGCAACCTCTAAAGGGAACCAACTAACGCCCACTTAATGGCAAAGAGCTACTACCAGCAATTAATCTGCACTCTAAACGATAACCATTCCAAACGGAAATGAACCGTCATGGTAGAGTGCAGTGAGTGGCATCTGCTTGGACAATGGTGAAACCATCAACCACTTCTTAAAATTGTGACTAAACGGAACAAAAAGAACTTCATTTAATTTCAAATCTACTCAACCAGACACAATTAAAATTTGTGCAATTTTGGATCTTGCCTTATATATTCTAGTATTAGTGTAGTTTAACAGCACACTTGTATTTGCATGCACAGTATTTATCATTCAGAAGTATCTATACAGAGCCTGACTGATATAGGTTTTTCACAGCCTATGCAGATATCTTGATTTGATTTTCGCCAACTAATAATATTTGCGTGATTCGTTGATGTCTTGCAATGAACTACCTATCCCTCCTCCTTGTTTCCTTAAAATCCCGGATCCGTGTGTGAGAGAATTCACAAGGATACACGAATGAGATAATATCAAGCAAATATACAAAAATATCATGGGTTATATCATCTTTTTTTTTGTCGGGAGAAGTTAGACCATGTTCTAACGGAAGCTTGCAATAATATTATTTGCCTGCAAACTTTAAAGCAGAACCTCCAACAGGCGATAAACAACAAAATATAATAAAACAAATTGATCAAAAATGTTTTTTTTGTGGTTAAATTGTTCAGGGATGTGAGTTTATTTGGTTTGACCAAAATTATTGGCCATTTTTGTTGTTTGCTGATATATTGGTAGAATGAAAAATCTGGCCGAGATATCAACAGGCCAATATTACAAATTTAGCGAATGGTTTATCGATGTATCAACCAGGCTCTCATTTATAATGTTCCATCAAGTATGGGCCACTGATGGATTGCACTGTCAAAGTTGGGTCCATCTGTGGCACATGCTTGGCAAAACTTCTGATTGCATTATATTATAAATCAGGTATTTAAATATATTGGGTCAATAAAAGCAATCTGTGTGGTTCATTTTTTATTTCATTTTAGGTGTAGGCTTCAAGCGTATTTCTTCATGCTAAAAGGAATTAAAGTCTGCCAGAGACAGATACCATGCTCACTGCAATTATTAGCATAATTTTTCCTGGGCCAATCTTGCTTGAAGCAAAATTCAATGAAAAATAATCAGTGATCTGTAAGAGTTGTTAGTAAACTTACATTCAACTGACATAGGAAAACAATTTCTGGTGACCAGTACCCAGAAACAGAATAGCAAGATCGTATTGTTCTATATGAAGCCAGATATCTTTGTAGATACGATACATAGAGTCATAAGAAATAGACCAGACCTTATAACACCACAATATATATCATAACATGCTTGAAACGTTTTTTCATGCTAACAATGCATTAATATGAGTTTGAATATTGAACTTCAAATGTTCAATGACCTTCTGATGACCTATTGCTTTATCAAATTACAATTAAAAGAGTATTACAGGCCATTTAATGTAATAAGAGGCAAACGCTGGGCTGAATAAATGCAAACTTTGAGATCACATTTCTCATATATACTAGAAAATACCCCCCCCCCCCCCCCCCCCCATCTTTCAATATAATGAATATAGACCCATAGAGTACCCACACACAAGGAATAAGATAATTAAATTTTGTCCCTCAATGTCAAAAATGTATCCTCCCCACCCCATCAGCTCCCTCCAGAAATAGGAAATTGTCGTCATTTTGATCATAAATTTGAATTCAGCGCCCCCAATAACGTCTAATGTACCGTATCGTTTCATGGGTGGTAAGATATAAGGCCATTTTTTTAGCCATATGGTATTTTTCAAACAGCCGTAACAAACGAACCATTCAGGTTTGGGGGGTATGGTTGGTCCTTTTGAAGTCCAGATCTATAGGGAGTCGACCCTGAAAGATAAGCAAAATTTGAAGGTTGGTTTTTGGGTGGTTCAATTGGCATGGAATACCCCTTTTGCGAGGGGTTTAATATTGCCAACAATGTTAAGATTGACAATGGATGAATGTTCATAATAAAACATTAGAATATTTGCCACCTTTCTGGTCTTCGTTCTTTTAATCAATGAATGAATTATTACCAAACCATGGTACTTGTTAACTATGCCATTAATATAAAAGGTTTCAATGTTTGGTAAATAAATATCTATACGAGGTCTAAACACAGACTTGTGCTTATTTATAGCCACTTCTTAGAGTGGATCACCCTTTCCAAGGCCTTGTAACAGCGACCACTCATAGACGAACAGGGTTACAATTGCTGCAAAAAATATGATCTGTTCGACTTATCCTACCAGAGTTATTACACCCTAGGTTGAGTAGTAGGCATGGATAAGCGAGCTGGACTCGAACCCGAGATCTTCAACCTGCGATGCCAACATGTTTAACCACTAGGCCCACAATAAGCTGAAGTGTTACAATCCCCTAAAACTCACCCTTCAGCTATCAAACAGAAATAAACAATGATTTTCATGATCAACTCCAGTTGATAATAATACAACACAACAATGTTTGAAGAATTATCTAGCGCATATGAATTTGCTTTAATGAAGTTCACAACAAAATAACCATAAGAGATACACCTAGGAAAATTATTCCAAATTGATCACTACTGCCGATTTTGGTTGATATTAATGACTGCTTTGCACCATTTGAGGATCTATTTACTTGATTGCATATGAATTTACTTTAATGAAGTTCACAACGAAATAATGATAAAAAAGATACAGTTAAGAAAATTATTTCAAATTGATCACTACTGCCGATTTTGATTGATACCAATGACTGCTTTGCACCATTTGAGGATCTATTTACTTGATTGCATATGATTTTACTTTGATGAAGTTCACAACGAAGTAATCATAAAAAAGATCCACTTAAAAACATTATTTTAAATTGATCCCTACTGCAGATTTTGATTGATAACAATGACTGCTACGCACCATTCGAGGATCTACTTGATTGCATATAAATTTACTTAAAAAGTTACAAAAATAGATCTCGTTCACTTTAGCACAATAATCGTGTAAAATTAAAAAATCAATTTGACAGAATAATCTCACCCTACTCAGATAGTACCAGTGAAAACTGGCAGAATCCCAGCTATAAAAGCGCCAGAAAAAATTTAGCAAATGGGCAATATTTTATGATACATCGGTGGCTGAAAACTAAAATGTTTTTATGAGTGTCGGATAGTAACCAAACTACACAGAAAGCTTCAAAATCATGAACACATTTTTTTTCCATCGAAAAAAATGACATGACCATTTCGAACACCCAAAGAAAACCATGATTCCGCCACATTTCTTTCTAGCTTCTTTCCAGTAAGGATATGTGAGTGTAGGAAAATTTATCATCAAGGAAATATGACACCAAATTGTTCGAGACACGCAAAAATATTCATCAAAATACATGCATAACTTCAAAATGTTTTCTTAGCAAAATTTCTCTATCTACAATTTCTTCTTCGTTGTCACCAGTATCAAAATGTAAATGTTCTACAAAATCAACCCCAACTTCTTTTAAACCCGACACAAATTGTTCCTCCTCTTGGCCTTTCCAAGGATGTATTTTGTCTTTTATTTGATACGGAGTTACATGTACAAAAATTTTGATATCATTACGCCATATTCCTGTTTTTAAGCTCCGTAGTACATCCCTATCTTTCACCCAAACATCTTTTTCACCACTGTGACCGCCGTCAAGCCAATATAATGTTGTAATACGATTAACAAACGATATTATATTAGAGTTTTCAGTGTCATTATTTTCGTTCTGCGATAAAGCGGCAACTTCATATAAAAATTGATTCAAAACGATACAGCCTTTACTAAACGCTGCAAGCTTTATTGTAGAATCATGTCCAGATAGTTTTCTATCTTTAAAAATTAATTTTTGTGCATTATTAAACAGTATCTCTAAGTGAACAAGTCCATTATAATCATTCGTGTATTCCGGTACTCCAAATAAAGACTCGCTTTTAACGAAATTCTTAAAAATACAGATAATTTTGTAAATCTTTTTCGAAGGTGATATGATCCATATATGGCTGTCTGGAAACTTTTGTGAAAATACTTCAGAAACTTTTTCATAACTGAATTCCACCCAATCTTTACTGTTGGGATGTTCAAGCATCTTGTTTTCAAAATCTTGTAAATCCCCAGGGAACAATATTACATGACTGGCAGGTTTTTCTTCAATCTGGGAGTCCGTATTACAAGAAGCAGGAGCAGTGTGTAATATAGTGTTTTTGCGGTCTTCGAATCCTGCGACATTTTCAAGGACAGTCATTCTTGATGACAGTGCCATCTGCACCATGAACAATCTTCCACTATTTTTGATTTGCAATTTCCTGTGTGTCAACAAAAATTTTGATAGGTTATGAAACATCTACCGGTACAGTACTGTGTAGTTTACAGTACTACGGTAATCTACGCCACCACTGTGTTAGGAAATATAACTTCTTAGAACATTCATTCACACTGCACAGTTTAGATGGCTCTGCTTAGGCTACCCTGTTAGCTCGATTGGTAAACGCGTTGGGAATGCACTTCTAACTGCGCATCACCTACGTCCTGGGTTCGGATCCCATGGAGGATGATGACTAGGCTATGTGCGAGAGGTCTGCTGGAAGCCCCGGAGGTTCACGTGAGCACGGACGACACTGAAATGCCGGAAACGGGAAAATACCAAAAAGCGGGAAAGACGGAGAGATGTTGAATACCGAAAAGCGGGAAGACATGCGCGAAATGGGAATGTCGGGGAACACACTAATATGCGGGAATTACGGGAGATATTTCAAAATGTGGGGATGACGGGAATTCAATAAAATGCGAACGGGAACGAAGATAAATTCCCTAAAATCCGGAAAACGCACTAAAATGCGGGAATTTCGGGAAACACACCAAAATGTGGGAACATACAAAATAAAACTATAATGGCGGGAAAGAGATTTTTGTCCCTCGTTTTGAAAGAAACTATGGTTTATATTACTTGCTTCCATATGCGCCGAAAGCGGGTGGATGGGTATCTCTCTATACCACATTCAATATCGCTCGTTCTGTCGTTTTGATGGCCGCGCAACGCCGACTGCTGGTGGCTTCGTAAATGATTTATGCCGGTGGCGCGCCCACGACAAAAGGGGGTGCAAAGAATTGGTTCTCCTGTTTGTATTCCACGACACGAGTGTTTTATACGATTTGCGTCGAGCATTTTCTATAACTTTAGAGAATCTGAACTGGGTACGATCGGGTAGATTACTTCAAAATTTGAAGCCCAAAAACAAAAATAATTTGATGGCACAAAAATACAATACGAAAATTTAATGAGGCAAGTTAAACACATTTTCAATCGCCATCAAAGGTACCTTTTCCTCTTTACATTAGTGAAATGTTGAACCGAAATTAACTGGTCGCATTAAAACCGATAAATGTTACGTACAACGAAATTTTTTTCTGAAAAAAATTTTTAATTTTTTTATTTCAAAAATTATTTTTTTAAAAAATTTTTTTTTTCGATTTTTTTTGCAAATGTACCATAAAAGTACAAATGAAAATGTTAATAATGACGGGCCAACATGTAGGTATCCATAAAACAACAAAACAGCCAATTCTACTTCAAGGCCAGGTAAATTCTGAAAACACAAGAAAAAGTATTTCCATTGCACATTGCAAACATTGAACATTTATTGCAAAAAAGATCGCCTCATTGTTTTCACACATATTTTTTCCGAAAAGTACATTAATAAACCAGGAAAATGGAAATGTACCGAAACTGCTCCGTATGTCTGTAGTTCTGTTGGCCGGTTTAATATCATGCTGAAATAGAAGTTCTAAGACGATTCTCAAACCATTCAGCGGGGTAATATATACAGTATAGTAGAGGTCTCAAGTGTCCGGAATTTTCGAATCCAGATCCGACACTGACTTCAAAATTGTGTACTGAATCCAAACCTGCTTCAATCCGATATTGAAATATCGAGCACATACTGACAGAATTCGGAACAGAATGCTTCTCTCTCTTTCCAAATGCGTCAAAGTGGTATTAATTATCGGAATCAAGAGTGCAATCCGAACCGGCAATCACCGAAATTGAGCCAAATTTTTCCGGACTCCGGTTCATGGAGCACTCCAATATATAGGGCTTCGAATAAATATAGTCCATAGCTATATTACATACATCGAGTTCTGTAATTCAATGTAAAACATGAAAATTAGACCTTGACTGTTAACTTCTGACATTCTGCTTAATCTAAAAAATTTGAATTAGGATATCCTGGTTACCTAAATTTCAAAAACCTAACTGGCAGACTCTGAAAATCGACCTCCACAGATAGCGTTAACTATGCAAAATAAATCCAATATATAACCTAAATCTCGTAATTTATCACTCTAGACGTGTATACTAGTAAATAACTGTAGATTAGATTGTTTTTTTTTTCATTTTAAAATGATATCAGTAAACCCCGATCGATATATAGGTAAACCGAAACATCAGCCTAATTTTGTTAATTACTTGTATATCGGCAGACCACAAAAGCAACCGATAATGTCAGCCAACCGAATTACAAATTTTTCTGTGAGATATTTCAACGAGTTTCACGTGAGATAAAGTATCAGTTATCGGTGGTTGAAAATGTCAAAATATTGGTATCAGCTGCAAAAAAACATTATTGGTTGGGCGCGAGATATCGGTCTATAACCATTCAAAATTGTATTCTGAAATGCCAGCTAATTGAGACCTAATATATAGTGAAAGATACTTCATTTATCAATCTAAATCTAATACAGATCTAGTTCTGTATGGTTTTGCTGTCGCTCAAGTCACCTTAACATACTTCTCAGACAAAAAATCGTTGGAGGATCATAAATTTGTTTCCATTGGTCCTTCATGACCGATCTTTAATTATTAAATTGCTGTTGCTAAAATTTTGTTTTGGCAAAAAGATTCATCATATTCGCATATCTACATAATATATTTTTACTAAATCCTACCACTGCAGTGCAACCACTAGGAAGACTTGGTTATTGCACTTTGCTAGTACAAAGTCATAGACTGGTTATCGGCTTGATAAATCCTATGTGTGTTCGCATTCTTAACCACCCGTCTCGTATTTACTGATAAAACAAACCACCAAATATCTGTCAAATATAGTCTTTCGAGATGGAAGATCAAATGCTCATTAGCACTGTACGATTAGGTGTCTCGGCGCATATTATAAGCGCCTGACTTGTTACAGTCTTCGACTAATTTACAACTCTCTTATTGCTGCCGTTCATTGTATCATAGATTCGATGTACTGTCGATCTGGAGCATCGAAGTAAACATTAATATTATCAACCTCTAGTAGACCTCCAACATCTGGAAATTTTCAGCACCAATTTCTGAAAAAATCTTTCATCTTTTTTCTAATATCATCTCATTCCTTATTTTTCGACAATTTAATTTTACTTGTTCTTTCCTTTTTGATTTTCTTTATTTCTCTCAATATTTTTTCTTGCATTTTCTCTTTTTCTAGCATCTCTGTTGCTTCATCTTCAGCACGTTTTCTTCCTTCAATTGTAAACAGGGATCTGAAATGATGAACAAGAGAAATGTGCTATTGATAAATGTTAATTGCAAAAAGTGGAAGTTTATTATAATCTGTGTGAACTTTAGAATCACCTTAACATAAGACCTGACTGAAAAACCCGCTGATGATTTCATAATCACCCAGGGCAGGTACAAGACACTATATCCTATGTGGTTTCCCTTGCAGACACCAGAGTTTATTATGTAAAATTGGAGACAGACATCAGTAAATCCTTTAATCGTCATGAACCAGTCACTACCAGAGGCATCGATAGCCTTCTGAACGGAGGGGGAGAGAACGAGTACTATTTATTTAAAAAATGTGTAATCCTTGATCCAGTGAGGGTCGAAGGTATTAAATCCTAGCGAGGTATGTCAACCCCACTTTTCCAGAAATCACAAGCAGTTGATAAAAATCGTCATAAAGAGTTGGATTGGATATATAATATTGGGTCTGAACAAAATCAATTAAAACAAAAACTCCACCTTATTTGTTTTCTTCTCAAATGAACAAAATCTCCTTTCTTGATATTTTGTAAAATTAATTTTGCTTCTCGATAAGCAGCTTCGAGAATACAGGCATAAAAATTGACAAACAATTTGACATAGAGGAGCAAAAATATCAGGAGAAATATTCCACCATGCATTGGATGTTCTGCAAGTAAATTATTCATGTATGCTCCTGCTGCATAGGCAACTATCTGAAAGAAGATATGTTTATTTTGATGTCTCGAAACATATTTACAAACACTCAATTTAGATGGATCACCCAGAACAAATCTTTTTCATAGCTCCTTCTATAATACAAACAGGATTAGTGTGGGAAATATATATATTTCATTGAAATTCACTCTAAACAAGACCAGAAGCACAGCCTAAAACAAACAAACTAACGGTCACTTATTAACAAAGAGCTACTGGAGAATGTAGCACCAGCAACTGCACTCTAAACATCCCGAACGAAACAGAACCGTCATGGTGAAATGCAGAGTGGTATCTGCCTTGGACAATGGTTAAACCATCTACCACTTCAGTTCAGCTTGCCCAAGTTTTTACACCTTGGGTTGAGTGGCAGGCACGGGTTCATGAGTTTGAGATTCACTAGGAATTACACCCTAGATCTTCAACCCACGATGCCTATTATTAACCAGTGGCCACTCACACCTGACAGATGGTGGTTCAGAAGGCAGCAAATTTTATGATATTATATCATAAACTCTTGACTATATGAAGTTAAGAGTATCCAATTGAAACTAAAACTGCACTGAAGCAACATGAATATAAGAACCTTGATTTCTACGCGACATGGGCTAAACAAAAATGAATCTTCAGTATATATCACCAAATTTAAAAACATATCATTGATCTATTCTTGACCCCTTTCTTTTATGTTTAAGAATGCATGGACAATGTGAGACATACTACGCTTTTATCAATACTACTTATATCAAATTGTCTATTGTTGCACAAATTTATTTGGAAATATATTCAATAAAGCGTGTGCTACTGACGGATCATCCTTTCTAGACACAGTTCCCCTGCAGCTCATGATTGGCAAAAAATATAAGACAATATAAGGCATTGAAATATTCTCAATGGCTTTTTTTAACGAACGATACATGGTAAACAAAACTACAATAAAAGCTTATTCTGGAAACCATAGTAAAAATTAATTTGTAACATGCTTTGTCCAGTATAGGCCACTGATGGAACAACCTTGAATGAAAACATACAAACTTGATATACCAAATCTCAGGTGGACTAAACTGGTATGAACATATACAAGATATATTTGGAAACTTAACACCATGTATTATATCTCACCGACTGTGTTGCCCTGATTTTGCTACTGAAATCCAACATATCATGAAATAAAATGAGACCTGCAAAATATAAAAGTACTTCTGCTAGGAAAACTATTAAGAGTGCCTGCTCCAAAGTTGTATTAGGCCGAAATTTTGATAGGAGTCAGCGGTTGTCGAAAAAATGCTCTAAATAGATTTTGGATATTATGCATATTGTGTGAGTTGCGTGAGTCTTTGTGTGGTGACATTAGTCCAGTATTCTGATTTTTGTCCTTTTGGCCATTGGGCGCAGTATATTGAAATTTCGCATGTACAATCGGGATGTGAGATAACAACCCCTATAGATTTATGAAGTAGTGCTCAGTAGTAGAGAGTCCACTTGTAGTGGAAGGAGTTTTATGATACTGTGGATATTGCATAACTCTAGTTATACTCGACATATCAAAATAAATTTTGCAAGATGGCTGAGGGGCGTCCGGTTGCCCAGGTTCCCGGGTTAGCTCAATCAGTAAAGCGCTGGGAATACGCTTCGAGCTACTCATCTCTGATCGTCATGACGCAGGTTTGAATCCCGTGAGAGATGATCATTATATGCGAGGCTGCTGGATGCCACGCCGGTGCACGGTGGTTCACGTAAGTGCCGCTTACGGCTTCCTCCACCAACCAGGTCCATGAACAGAAAAAACTAGAAATACAGTAATCAAAAACTTTCACTCCGATTCGAAAATGGTATCTGCAGCAGAAGTCGTGATTCGCCATATGGTTGAGTTGTATTCTCGGCTTTCCTCTACCGCAGAATAAAAATGATATCCACTTCTATCCTAATAATGATAGACACAGATTTTGAGAGTTGTGGATGGAGTGTTTATGTGGTGACTGGAGTCCTGTATTCTGTTTTTCATCATTTTGGCCATTACACTAAAAATAATGTATTGGAATTTTGCATGCGAAATGGATGTACAGTAATGACTTGTATTTTGACATATATTGACATGTAATCGGATCTCAAATTGCAATAGATATGTTCGATTGAAATTTGAGAGATAAAAGTCAGCGATGTCTCGCATTGCCATCTAGTTTTAATGGTTAAGAAAAAGGCTACCCTAATGTGTAGAGAATATATCGAAAGCAGTTTCGTAATCTGTGTTAAACTATATTAAAAACAAAGATAAGTTAGCCTTTTAATGAGGTTTGACTAGTCCATATTCCCAAACTGAAATAAAATTAGACATTGACACGCTGAAGTCTAATGCAAGGTCAAAAGCGGCGCCTAAAAGGAATTAACAATGACTGACTATTATAGGTATTAAAAGTTAGATAAAATGTAAAAAACTAGTTACTGTGCCCTGAGCAAGAAACATTCCAAAGAATTGAACAGATATAGTATAGCACATTGAATAGGAAACATGTTAGGGAAATTTATAGCTTACAGTGCTTGAATTTGCCCTATATTTTTCAATAAAACAAATGGAATATCCGATGCCATAAATTAAACACTTATTACCTGAATGACAGAAAGCCATATATCCAACAAATAAACAAACTAAATGTCCTGCTAAATCAAATCTTATAATTTGCATTGTTGCATTCGATAACCTGAAGTGTGGATGCCCTTCCATTATCTGAAATGACAAAATCAACTGATCGATCAATTGAACAACTCAAGAATGAAAAGGAAATCTTCAGTGTGCGCGACTGTAATAAATCACTAAAGAATAATTCTTGTGTGTTAATCCATAAAATATGTTATTCCCACCAGCCTACCATATTCTCATCATTATTATGTTGCTTGCTTAGTTATACATTGAAAAGCCATTTCATGCTCTGCATAGTTTTAATTAAGTCATTTACTTTAGCTAACCCTCCGTCATAGTGTGAGTTTCATAAAATACAAGAAAGTGGACTGAAACCTAGGGGGGAATCCTACTTTTTATTTCTATTTGAATTATTTTTTTACAGTTTTTTACAGTTTGCTATTTCATAAAACTGTTCAAGTCATAACATGATGCGACTTCATGAAAAAATTTGTCACCAGTCATCACTTTCATCATAATATATACTCACCGCCACAGTTCTCATCATAGTGAAGAATATAATATATCCAAGTAGACAAGTTAAAGTATAATCAAGACATGATGCTGTGTAGAATAGAAATAAATTATCACCTCCTGTCTTTGTTACATAAAGTGCAAGATCAGTGTATGTGGCCCTGTGAAGGTATGAAGTCGAAATTTAATAATAATATATAAATATTTCATCCTGTAAGTACAAGCTTTAGAATAATCCCAACGTATTTCCTGAGTGTCTTGAGAGGCATCTAAAAGGAAACAAAAAGTGGTAGATGGTTTTATCGTCATCCAGGGCAGATACCACCCGCTGCATTTTTCGGTAGTGGTTTAGCTCTGTATGGCCATTGGTTGACTCGTTTCGGGTGCTTTTTGGCCTCCTAAAACTCCTATAAAACAATATGGATTATTCATATGATGCAATTTGATATTGTACTTGGTATTGGCACCTTCAAAGTATTTGAAATCAGACTTGATAGGATCTTGAACCCCTAACCGCAGAATGCACATACCGTAGGTGGTTTTCGTGCGTAAATAGTGCAGTTTAAAAGAGAAATAAAGTTTTACAACAAACAGAAATAGCATTTTTTGACATCAAATACCAAAAAATTTTTTTTGAAGTATATAATACCAGTAATGATGACTACCGATAAATAAGATTTTAAAATGAGGTACATTTAGTTCCATAATGCTACCCCTCGAATCAACTTACTTTGATAGAAAAGTAACAGCAGCTCCAACAGATGTAAATAATGTTAATATTTCAAGAACATTCCAAACATCGGCAAAATATTCAAATCCTGTTTCTCTAGCAAGACTCACAATATTATAAACAAAATAAAAAACCATCGCTAGTAAAACAAATAAACTGATGAAGACAATCAAATCCAATGTCGAGCTGAAATATATAGATATAAGGTTACTTAATTTGTATTGATAATATTTGGATGTTCTGGATTGCTGCCTGCTGGCAGAGAATGAATTCTCAAATAAATGCAATATGATAATTGAGAATATTATTCCAATTAGACAATAGTTTTGTTTATCACCTGTGAAAATGTCAGCATGGTTTCGAAAATTTTCTTTGGTAACATCATTATTTACTTTATTACTTGGTGGTGGCTGACGGATATTTTAGATCGCTTACCGAGCTTGCAACTTCAATGATTCAACAATTTGATTATATTGAAATATTGGTCATATATTGGTTTTTGAAGGATTTTTCGTCTACCGATCTTGACCATACTTTGCTAGAGTTCAAACCAGCGTCATTTATTAGGTGTTACGTTTAGCAGCTATCAACCCTTTCATTTGGCCAACGCAAACCACAAGTGCAAGTTTCTCAAAGATGTAGTTGAGAATATGTTGCTGCCGAATCAGCCTATGGCTTAGGCTTGGTAAGATCTAATTTCTGATTTTGGCTCATTAACGTGGACTAAATTTCAAAAATATACATAAAATGCACTTAAAACGATATGGGAAAATAATTTGGTAATGTTACTTACACAATATGATGAGATTTCATGACCATTAATTGTAAAGTAACATAAACTTGACCTGTGTTAGGAATTTCTACACCGAGTAAAACAACACAAAAGAATCGAACTGCAATGTTGTACAAAACTGTTTCCAACATAACTATTCTGAAACAATAATTGAATAAATGATGATACATTTGTGGGAAAACCTCGTCTCAAGAGGTTACTAAGAAGAATCTAATCTCTATTCAATAAAACATCCCCCACAGGGTTCGATTTTTTTTCCATTAGCTGCTATTTGATTTCTTTCATTCGGGTTCCGCAAAAAAATTTTTTTTTGGGCCTCAAAGTAAAATCTCACCTAGTTCTATCATCAATCCAATTATTCTCCTGTAAATATTCAATTATCTTTGTTGCATTATTTTTATTGTTAGTAAGTTTTGCAACATATCCACCTAGATGATAATTATCATGTTCTCCTAGGAATGGTAAAGAATATGGATCCCCAGCAACATACGACCATGGACTAAAATATAGAAAGCAAACATTTTAAGTTCCAAATTCGTCCATGATTAAAAAATATTATACAGCAGATAATAAAGAAGAACTAAACAATGAGTTATACCATAAAGATGGTAAAAAACTTTGTAGTAAAAAGAGACTGATAGTGATATCAGATCTAAGAAACTTTGACAAAAAGGGATTACAACATTGTTTGTTCTTATCTGAGTTCACAGTAGTTTAAGATAAAATTATTTCAATACCATGTCCTTTTGTTTGCCAAGCGCAGATACACAGGAACAGGAAGTAATGGTTAGGTTTTTGTTCCTAATGCGGTTATGTTACAAATTAGCGGTATAAAAAGGATATTCTCAAAAACTACTTATGTGGGGAGATTTCTTACTTAATTTCTGATTTATCTGCTGCGAAATAGTAAATGACTTATATCCCTTTGGTAATGTATTCGATGCCTGCACGCTTTACAGCTATTATTACTATGTGTTTAGGTGGTTTCAATCCAGTCAAATTGCAGTAAATTGAAAGTTAATGTTAGTTTTCTCACCTTTCTCCAGTTTTACAAAGTTTGATTCTTTCATATGGATTATATTTTGACCAACCGGTTGAATATTTTTTATTTTCTTCATAAACAACCGATTTACATGTTAATGATGTTTTTAAATACGGAATTACAGATGCATGAGCACATGATGAACCTGAAAAATATGTATCATGAAATAACATTACTGGTGATACATTTTTCTCACCTTGTACCTTTTTGGGAAAAATAACAAAATCTTCCATTTTTTGCTCTTGGAAATCAAAATGCAGTTTTGAATGCTGTGAGTGTGGCACCTAGAAGTCGGTTGAAGTTGCTGTATGCCTTACATAATTATGTCAGTTAAATTTACATAATTTCGTAAATATCAACAAAAATATCAAAATTTTGTATGACAGGCCCATATGTTTGCGGCGATAATCCAAGACACATTCTCGTGCATCTTGGAAAGCAGAAGTTGACATAATAATTTATCTAACATCAAAGCAAAAGATTGAAAGACTTGATATAAAAGCAGTTTCAAAAAAGCAGACTTCAAAGTCTAATCACATAAATGTGCTGTATTACGTAATTAGGCAACCATTCCCTTATAACGTTAATTCAGCCCAACTCTAGTGACACCTAATAATGTCACTATAAAATGTTGTTGTCGCAAATGTAGACCATCTGCAGTGAACGTTAAAACTTAAAAACACTCTATGAAACTATATACCGTCTTTTATAATTCTCAGAATTATACCTTCATTTATTCTTTGTTGTCTCAATGTAGGTTGGGCAATTACCAATAACTGTCCATCAGGAAAATAAGAGGCGTGGTCACCATACAAAATGCCAATCAAAGATCCTTTCAACCAATCATAAACATCGGTTCGTGTTTTAACTTTCATTTTACTCAAAACTGAATTTTCATCAAACATATTTCTAACAGCTGTCTTGAAATATATTATCTTATTATCATGCAATCCGTATGCAATTAATAATAATATTCCAAGGTAGATTAGATGAACTGACATGTCCTGATAAATACAATAAAACAGAAGTACAGAGCAACCAAAAAAAACAGAACCCACAAAAATGTTTATTATTCCTACACATATCCATCAAATTTTCTCAAATTGTGTAGATAGTAACTTTAGTCTATGGATGGAAGTTTGGAGCAAAGCTTCAGATATATTCTCCTATTGACTTAGTATTTTTATCTTCTTTCCAAAACGAGTCATTGAAATTTGAAAATGTTATTGACAATTTTGTGCGACCTTTTCAAGTGTGCCTGAAACGTCGATGACACTAATCAGAGCGCATTTGGAAAGAACATAGAAATTCAATGTTCAATGATTTATTCGTCTCCAAGTCAACCTGAATATACCTGAAACTTGGCAGTAATCTTATCTATAGACTAAAGTTACAATATACAAAGTTTGAGGAAATTTTATGGACCAATGCAGGAATTTTAAACATTTCCAAGGGTTTGTTTTTTTTGGTCACCCTGTACATTATATTTTTTTCAAAATATAGATGTTCAAAATTCGAGATAAGTATTATTGATAGATCACCAACTGAACCTTCTATCTTAAACTGTGTTTCATGCTTGGATGACTTGATCAGTCAGTGACTCATACTCAGCAGATATGCTGCGCCAATTGTTTCTTCTGATGGAGTGATTAGTGTCTACTGATCATGTCCTTATTGTCTCTCAACGACCTATTAAACTATCATGTAAAGCCAAGATGTCGCAGCAAAATTGTTTAAATAAATTCAATAAACCAAAGGGAGGCAGCATATAGAAAAAATTTTAAAGGACAAAAATTTTTTAGTGTGTTATGTTAGCAATAATAGAAACGTCTATTAACTTTCATTCTTCTTTTAAAAACCCTTTCTTCTAATTTATAAAGAGTTTGATTTTTAATTTCATCAACGTCAGGATATTTATAAGCAGATTCTGTTTCCTTTTCTTTCTTTAACTTTTCTAAAATTTCCCCAGGATTCTTGTATCTCCGTGGAAGAACTAAAATCGAAAAGACAAACAAAAGACAACCAATCATGAGGCAGCTTTTTTATTGAAATTCACTCGGAGAGTGAAAGCAGTGCCTAAAAGAAACCAACCAACAGCCACTTAATAGCAAAGAGCTACTAAAAAATGTAGTACAGCACATGGACTCTAAGCGGAGAACATCCCAAATGAAACTGAACCCTCATGATAAAATTTTATGGTGAAGATTCGCCATAAATTTCAATCCAGAAAAATATCCAGACTATGTCATTACAAATAATATTTCATGATATAAAAATATCTCACCTTGTTTTCTCAATGGAGGAATCCAGTCTGATATATCATGTCTTGGATTATTAACAACAATAATATAAGCAAGAAATATTGCTTTGAATGGTTCTAATACAAATACATTCTGAATTATTCCACTTAGTAGAGACACCAACCTGAACAAAAATTTTTTTTTATTGAAATTCACTCTGAGCAAGGCCAGAAGCAGCTTCCAAAGGGAACCAACCAACGTCCACTCAATAGCAAAGAGCTATTAAAAGATTTATTACCAGCAACTGCACTCTAAGCGGAAAACATCCCAAACGGAACTGAGTCGTCAGCTTTAGAACAGTCCAAACATATTTCCTGCATGTCATTTTTTTCTTTTTTATAGCCACTTCCTTGAGTGGGTCACCCTGTCCAAGGACCTGTAACAGCGGCCACTTATAGGTGGACACCGGACTCACCGAGGCTGGAACCCGCGATCTTCAACCTGCGATGCCAACATGTTTAACCACTAGGCCATCGCGCCAACTGCACACAAGTATTATTATAATCACTTATTACTCCACCTCAGTTGAAGCTGTCCACGGAGAATGTACTACCGGTAAATGCCGGCAATACCAGACAGTAGGCAAGCCTTATTATAAGTCTCCTGTAATGTTACCATTGTTTAGAAACATGACTTCCATACGTCATTCCATACATGATACTGAGTATAGATGATCCAGTAATAATAATAAGAATCAATATCCAGGCAAAATAAATACAAAACCAAGGTAATGGTTTCAAATCAACAGAATCAGGATCAATGTCCATAACTGTGACCCCTCTATGATGATGTCGATGAGATTTTCTGAGAAAATAAATTATGAACAACTTATACTTGTCACAGATGTGATATTGTAAATTTTAATATACCCTGAGCGAAGTAAGTATATATTCTGGTCTATAATGTAATGTATATATCTATATATATACTTGAGTTAAAACAACGGCAAAAATTGATGAGTTTCATTTTTTCATCAATATTAATCGAAAACTATGATAACGAGATTCTTACCTTTGCATGCCTGCATCTCCATAATGACCTGCTGATAGTAAAAGGCGTTTACTTTCATTATACCTTCGGTTTTCCCTTCGTCTTTTCCTCCGATGCTGTATCTTATAATTTTGATCGAAAATTTGCATATCCGATGCATTGTGCATTTGATTGTCCAATGAAGTTATTTCATTATTATTTCCAGGTGATGACGTCATACTTTTATGATGTCGTTCTGATTTTAAATGTTTGAATCTCGGAACACTCAAATCTTTATTATTGTGCTTCCAATGTCTAAAATAATGTCTCGATATTGAAATATTTCTACGACTAAATCCTCTTGATGAAATTCTACGTTGGAGATTCAAGTCGGATATTGATAATGTAATATTGTCATAGTTACTCATGTTGTTATGGCGATAAGTTTGTCGTTGTCGTGACTGTCGGAATATCACAGATACAATGTAGGTTGCAGGGAAACACAAAAGGCTGCTTTCCAGGCCTGAAAATAATATGAAATGAGGTTTATTTCGAGTATGCAATTAACTGTGTTTATAATTACAAGATAAGGCATAACAATGCCTACAATTATATCTGGTTATTAGATTTATCTTGCGTCTTGCCTCTCCATCCCGTGTGGAACATATGAGAAACCGGTAAGGTTATCGAGCATAGTCCCATGGTTGTGGGTTACAGTGCCTCGTCCCTCATGTATTGCTCATTGAAGCTTTTTTCAATCTTGAACATACTTCACTAGGGTTCGAACCTGCTTCATTCGTGACGTGTACATTCGGCAGGTGTTGTCGGTTTCATCACCTCACAACGCCCCCCGTGATGATAGGTTTTTTAAAAAAATAAGAACGAAAAAGATGCTGAATGCAACTCAAAGAGTGAAATTCTTAATCAATGCAAATTTAAAATTATGCCACAAAAAACTAAATAAACAATATTTTATAAAGAATGAGTGTAAGATGATGTATAATGCCAGATACCACCCACTGCACTCTATAATAAAAGTTCAATTATGTTAGAGATGTTTTGTACTTGAACCATAGCTTCTGGTGTTACAATACGTAATAGCCTGGCCATTTTGCCTTTGCCATACATGCACTTATGCAAACGCCATTTGATGTCTCTTTGATCCAAAATGACATAACTCACCAATAGCAATATTCGACCACTTGAATGAATAATATCCCAGATCAATAGTAAGTGATGCTTCAAGTCCATAAAACATTAGAGATGTCAACATTAACATAAATATAAGAATTGAGCAACAAGCAACACGTTGAGTACGAGACATATCATGTTGAGACCATGGACGCATCGCAAATAAGGAATACCAAAGATGTCTGAGAAGAGAAGGAACATTGTCAGTAGGAATATTGTTGCAAATATTGAGTACCAAAGATGTCTGAAAGAGTATGTTGCAAGTAAGTATTACTACAAATGTCTGGAAGAGAAAAAACTTATATAGAGAATAGCAAATAAAATGTTGGAAAACGTATACCATAATACCACATTCCGCAGTTATGCTCCCTCGTACATTTTTCATGTCATTTAAAAATAATAGCTTGGCTGTATTCGAATGTGTTAGGTCTACAAAACAGTTAGCTGAACCTAACTGTTACTTCTTTTATTTATTTTCATGATTACTTGTGCATGCAATTTTCTGTGAAAAAAATAAGCTACACTGTGTTTATGGCGCTTCCAAACAATTGGTACTTTTATAGTCACAATGTGACTATAAGTTTTGTTTAACGATTGTTAGAGTTGTTCCATTTAGACTTTGAGTGTTTTTCTAAATTCAATAAATTAAAAAGTAAAACCTAAACAAGGAAGTCTTACCTGTCTTTCAAATAATTCTCACTCTTTATTGTAAACAAACTGCTGAATGAATGAAGATCTTTAATACTGGCCGCATTAATTTCAATATCAATCTGACATTCTCCCAAGTGATAATCAGATAGCCAGGTATTTACAAGAAAAAACCAACATTCATTTGTTTCATAATCTCGAACAACAACACGATCAATGTACCTGGGTGATGACAACGGCAATGTGTGATAATTTTAATGAAACACAAAAAAGTGGAAGATTTGTTGGTTTCATTATTACTCAAAAATAACAAGAAATAACAAAAAAAAATTAAAAATAATGAGAAAAATGATTTTCATCAAAAAAACTTAAATATATATTGTTAATAAATAAGGCTAGTTTAAATATTGCCATGCTATAATTTAATGGTTTCAAATCGATAGTATTATTACCATTCGGGACTGGTGCCTTCATTACCATGCCATAATCGAATGGTATTAATATCACCAAGACATCCAGGTGTTGTAATAAGAAATGTGATTACACTTCCTTGCAGTAATATTCGATCTTCAGTTGATTTCTGTGAAGTATTACACAAGCATGTGAACAAAACCAAAATATTTTCATTAACATTGATAAGAAACCACAATAATGCTGATAAATGGTATTCATATTAAAATTTGTAATTTGTCGTAAGTGTATGGGAGTGTTTTACACTTTCAAATGAAAATGATTGTCGGGTATTCAGAATATTTTTAACCTAAGTTTTAAAATAAATATCAGATTCAGATCGAAAATGTTGTATAAATTTATATATTATTATGTTATATATATAAAAACACTACATTCATGAGTTTATATTCGTAATAATGTCTTATTTTATCAAAAAAGCAACCTCAGGACCACTGATTGAACCCCGGTTTGACTCAACTTGAAATATTTTATGTGGTTGAAGCTTTATAATAACTAAATATCAAGAAAATAATCCTAGTATACTACACAAAGAATTAACTTGCAAACACACAATCTGTACCAACCTGTAATATATGAATGACACTTTCATTATTTGATCCAGTAATTTTAACAACAACAGTAGAAGATGGTCCTGCTCTACGACGATTTCCAGTGAATATTGTCAGTAAATATCTATAGTATTCATTCGGTAAATTGTCATGTACTTCTATGTATGATGACTGAATTTAAATGAAAAAGTTGTCATTACTATCGCATGGTAAAGGGAAATCTACAAAAGAGATATCTTTCCCGTCAATAAAGACTTTAATTAATCTCAAATCCACATTACATCAGGTACCAGATTATCTCAATAGGTAACGTGTTATAAATTATTATCGTCCAGGGCAGATACCACTCACTGCACTTTAAAATGGAGGTTTATTACTGTTTTGGATGTCTTCTGTTCGGAGTGCAGTCGCTGGTACTACATCGTTCAGTACCTCTTTGCTATTAAGTAGAAGTTAGTTGTTTCCTTTGGGCACTGTTTCTGGCCTTGATCAGAGTGAATTTCTATAAACAAAAAACCTCCCCAATTGACTTGCCCAGAAGATGCAGGTTTGAGTCCCATGAAAGATGATTATATGTGAGAAGATTGCTGAACGCCTAGCTGACACAACAGTTCAAGAAGGGATTGAATCAAGGAGTTCAAAGGTTCAAAATAAAGCCAATGCTGGTGGTTATTTTGTATTATTGGCATATGGTTCAATACCATTTTTCAACCAATTTAGCAAATATAGCATAATATAAACCCATACGTCAAATATTTAATTCGAACTCTGTTCAAGTAAATGTTTGTCGCAACCACCTACACCAGCCATTGATATTCGTTCATTTATGATAGGTGAACAAAGTTGGCAAGGGAAATTACATCAACTGATTTAGAGGTTCGTTGGCCGAGGCACAAGCTAAAAACTTACAGTTTCCGAATCCTGATTATCCTTCCATCGCGTCCAAAGCAAAGAGGATCCAAATAATAAATACATTCCAATTATTGTCAGAAATATTATTGGATTATCAATAAATTCCTCCCATAAATTCCATGAAACCTAAAAATAATTACTATATTATCAAGACAACCGAACAAAACACATTTAATTAAAAATAGAGACCAAGAATACAAAAATACCAAACCACACTTGGTACCATACTTAATTTCGATTAGCAAATAGTTATAATAAAAATAGTAACAAATATAAAATTAACCAACCTTGTCAAAATCAATTTTATTTGGATAAACAATTAATCTTGATGAAAATAAATGAGGTGAAGAAATTTTTCTTGTTCTTGAATAAGATTGTTGATCACATTCACACCAAGTCCATTTATCAAGTGTTGATGTCAGAGTCGCCTGGGAATTAGAATTAAAAAAATATCATACACAAAGATACACAAAGATATATATTTTGTTAAGATGATGTATTTTTATCATCAAATATAGCAATATAACATCATATTTAATGACTGCATATAAATTCGGTGCAATGTCCAAGTGGTTGACATGTTGGCATTGCTGGTTGAATATCTCGGGTTCAAGTCCCAGCGAGTCCGGAGTCCGTTACCCAGCCCAGGGTGTAATAACTTGGGAAGGCTAGGCCGAACGGGAAAGATCATATCTTTCCAATAATTCTAACCCTGTTCGTCGATAAATGGCTGCTAGTACAGGGCCTTGGCCAGGGCGATCCACTCCAAGAAGTGGCTGTAAAAAAATCCTGTTTCATCAATCATAATCTACTGTATGCAACAAAAACCAAAGTTAAAATACAGTAGCTATATTATGTTGACTCATGACTTACTGGTGGTGGTGGCTGATCATGGCTCATATAATTCACATATAATATCAATTAATGAAGATATGCATATGTATTGTGTTTCACCAAAGCACGAGAAAACAGAGTAAGGAAATAATAAGTGACAAATAAATAATTATTGATTTGATAGAATATTGTATTAGTATTATGGTAGGTAACTCGTATTGTGCAGTGAACTATTTTACAATTGGAGTTACCGTACAGCCCTCGCTATTCCAATTTTTTAGCCAATTATCCCAGAACGCACACTTGGTGGTGTATGTCAATATTTTCACAACTACAGGTTGAGGGGAGTGAGTCTCAATTGTTAGACTAAATATTGTATGACCCTTCAATCTTGGTATTGTCCAAGTAAATCCTCCTCCCACATCTGTGAATTCTGGGAAGAAATTAAAGTAACATGAAATGTGAAACATACAGAGCATTTATTCATATTTAACTATTTTATTATTCATTTCAATTACTTTCCTTGTATTCAATACTTTACATGATATGGATTGAACACCAGCAGTAAATTAAAGTATATTATTGTATAACACCCTTGTGGAATTTACGATGGCTCTGGTAAAATGAACACACAATTCTCTATATGCTACCTATTATTATTCGAAAGAAAAATTATTAAAAATCTATTGAATTTTACAAATTATTTGGTCTTAATCTTCTTAATAGTTTAAACAAATCGATAGAAATATATATAAACATTAAGATGTGGACCTGTTCCATTTATAATCTTCTCAAGCTGAAATACACTTCTCGCTAAAATATTGCTATCTCGTATTCTTAATTTCACTTCCTCTGTTACTAAAACATCATCTGAAATGAGTCGAATCTTCAACGCAATATTTTCATAATTTTCCTCCACAATAATCGGTGAATATCCAGTCCATAAACCTGGTTTTGTTTCGTTCAGTTTTAAAGTAAAATATTCAGGTTCAGGTTGATGATTTAACAAAGCATATTTTATTGGTTTTGTTGGTGAAAATCTTGTTGTTTCTGGTTTTATTTTTCCGTGAATTCCATGAGATTTTGAAAATGATATTCCAACAACTTCATCTACTTTGTTAGTTTTTGTGTTAAATTTTGTGTTCGAGGAGTTGAAACGATAAACCTAGAAAACCAAAAATGGATGATCAAAATGAAAAAAAAAAAAATTTATATAATAATGCAAAAATATTTTCATTTTGGTCAAGGCCAATCTATATAGCACTGACTGGAATAAGCTATTTCAATTATTTAAATTTAAAAAAAAATCGTTCAATAACAAGGAATTGTACAGAAAAATCACCTGCATGTTTAGTATTTCACTACCATCAATATTTATGTTTACTGAATCAACATTGATTTGAAATTCACCATTATAGAATGCCAGGTCTGAAAAATAGAAGAAAATGGATATTGGTTCAGCAACAGATGATACAGCCTATTAAATTTAAAAAGTATAGATATGATATGTATGCATTATAATAACCAAATATGCGTATAAGTGCCAGGACTTCATCTTTTTTGCCTAAAAATACACTTACTATCACTTTGTTTAAATCTCTTTATATTTGTATCCATTGATCTTGTTATAACTCTCAGTACATCATCTCCTGGTAAAATTGTGTCCAACATTTCATGAGTTAAATCATCAATTATTGTTGTCAGAGATCGATGGTTGTTTGTTGGAGTTATCTAGCAAAATATGCAAATTATCTATACACAATCTGTCACGACAAGATCGTCTTGAGGCAATTCCATATACTTAAAAAATATAATATTTCAAATTGATAGATGTAGGATGGTATTATTGAAAGTACGCGTCTTTCTGGGCTACAATGTTAAAAAAAAACATTATTTTTTCTCTATATCCTTTAGAATTATCCTTTATATTATATTTTTTTTTCTTATTTATAGCCACTTCTTGGAGTGGATCACCCGGATCAAGGCCCTTAAAATGATTATCATTATATTATGCTGTGGGTTCTTCATTTTGTACATAAAGGTGACTGGTACGGATTGCTCACTACTGAGCGGAACATGTCAAGCACATCACAAAAACAACTTCAAACTTAACGTTAATAAGAGAAATGTCTATGCATGTAACAAATCCAAATAAAATTTCAAAACAGCATCTCACCTCAGCATCACTCATTTTCTCCATAATATTTGATGAAACAAACAAAGAAGTTCGAACAACTGATGAAATAGAATTGATTGATGAATCAATATCATTATGAAGCCATGTTGATATATTTGATAGTTTGTTCATGATGTTAGTCTGCATAGATGAGCATGCGAAATAAATTCTAAAGCATGTAAATTCAAATAGATCTTTACGAGATATTGTAATATAAGTATCCTATCACAACTGAGAGTAAACATATCATAAACATTGGAAGGGGCCAGGCCAAAGGCTCTGCTCGAGGAAACTTGGCAAAATGAAATTCCCTACTAAATGACTAATGGCCATGAAATTATTCACCTGTTGTATTTCATCTACATTTTGATTATGATCAGTTGCAATTCTCATAACATCAGATACTTGTTCTACTGATTCAGTTGAAACAAATGAAGATACCAACGCAAACTCCAATATTTCTGATTTCTGCAATAAAATATATTTATTTATTATTAGACAGTCCACAGAACTCTGGCTTTAGAATTGCTTTAATCAATATATCTCCTACATAGTGTGTGGTTGGCACCAGGTAATTTCATATTATTTTCAAGAACAAATGCGCAACTGATGAAGATAAATTAATGTATCATATAGACAGACCCCCCCCCCCCTTTCCTGCCATGGCTCTAAAAAATATTATCTATACAGACTTTCAAAACGTGGATAGGATAGGATATCATTTTAACCTGCAGGAGAGGAATGCCGAAAATAAAGCTTAACCATATGGCAAACCACGACCACTTCTGCAGATACCAGTTCCGAATTGGAGTGAAGGTTTTCGGATTATCGTATTTCTCAATTTACCTGTGCATGACCCTGATTGGTGGAGGAATCCGTTAGCAGCGCTTAGGTGAACCACTGTGCACCGGCGAGGTGTCCAGCAGATCTCTCGCATATAATCATCACCCCTCACAGGATTCGAGATGCGTAGCCTCAAGCGTATTCCGAACACTTTTCCGATTGAGCTAACCGGGTTTAAATATAAATCACCTTATCTTCACCATTCGTTTATTTATCCTTATAATATCTTCTGCGTTTTGTAAAAAATGACTCATTAATTAAAGGAAGCATAGAAGTGGTTAATGATTTTATCATCGTCCTTGCCAGACAGCACTCTACAAAAGCGAAGCAGTTTTGTATGGGATGTTTTACAGATGGGGCGCAGTTGCAGGATTTACATTTCATGTACGGTAGCTTCTTTGAAATTATGAGTGATCATTCCTCCAGTCTCTTTCTTATGCTGCTTCCAACTTCAATTCACAAAAAAAGATAAATATATACACAATTATTAATTCAACATTTTGTGAAAAGGACACTTATTTCCAAAACACGATGTAATAGTAGTTATAATAAATAAACAGAGCAATCAAACTTTACGCTGCTAAAAATATATTTTTATGGATGAAAATTCTGACTCACCAAATTTGCTGTAAGTCCATCAGTTTTCGATGCCACTGAGACCCACTGAGTGACTTTTTGTGAATTTTTAGATTTTATTGCATTTTTAAGTTTTTGTATCAAATCATCAGTTTTTATTGGTTCAATATTTTCCTTCACTCGTATCGGAAATATATGGGAAGAACATGAACCAACTGAATTACATAATTCTACTTGGATTTCAGAATATCCTGGTTGAAGTATTAAATCTACAAGTTGGGTTTCATATCCGTATTGTAGGAGAATAAGTGTGGAATCTGAAAGAAATGTTGTACAAAATGTAAAATGTAATGAGTTGAATGAATGATAGGTATGAATTCTACAACCAAGCTGAGATATTATTTCAAATAGAAATTACCAGAGCTAAGCATCTCTGATCGTCCTGATGAAGGTTCGAATCTGTAAGGGATGATGATATGCGAGAGGTCTGCTGAACGGTGGTTCATGTAAGGGTTGCTTGCGACGTTCTCCATCAAACATGTCCATACACAAGGAAATGTGTAAAATATTCGGCCAAAATCTGCATTAAGATTCATAACTGGTGACCGGTGTCATAACTGATGTATGAAAGGTTGTGGTTTGCCAGTGATATACGCCTTTCCTCTCCTGTGGAATAGGAATGAGATCCCATCATAGATATTTAAAGGATATAAATTTGGCCACCTAAATACTGTACAAACTTTACCAGAACATAAATGGGCTTATGCATTATTCACCAAATACATTTCTTTCGATCACGAGCAGCGACCTAAAAACTCAATTGAATGATTCTTTAGTCACTCTTAGTGGCTCTGTAACTGTTCCTGATTATTAACAGAAATTCAGAAGTTCTTATGGAAATCAACAATTAATTGCATGTTTTTATTGAGTGATAACATGATACTTCAATACAATACAAAATTGCAATACCTTCATTAATAAGAGAAAACTTGGTCAGAACCCTTTCTTTGATCAAACAAGTGAAATTAAATTTTGTGATGAAACCAAATCCATGCAGAGGTTGAAATACACAGTATATTGGTGATGGAGGTGTCAAAATACGAGTTTGAATTGTGATGGAAGCATTTTGGTTGAGATCATCAAAACCTGAAAGTATATTCAACTTTGAGAAATTTTGACTCAAAATCAATATGTTATGAAACACTATTTAAGGTAGGAATTGAAATATGATTTCATCAATATTTTTATACCCTGTAGGTACGGGCTTTAGAATAGTCCTAACATATTTCCTGCGTGTCGTAAGAGGCGACTCAAAGGAAGCAAAGAAGTGGTGGATAGTTTTCTCATTGCTCAGGGCAGATACCACTAGTTGCACTTCACCATGATGGTTCAGTTCCGTTTGGGATATTTTCAGTTTAGAGTGCAGATGCTGGTACTATATCTTTTAGTAGCTTTTAGTAGCTTTAGTAGCTTTTTTGAGGGGCTGTGTGTTGGTTGCCTTTGGGTGCTGCTTCCATCCTTGCTCAGAGTGGAGTAAGTTTTGAGTAAGTAGAGTAAGTTTTGTGTATACCAGTACTATAATATTGTATATAAACTGTTCGCCACGATAATTATTCTCTGCACTGCAAATAGAACAACAAATGTGACAGGCTCTGTCCCACAGTAGAGATAATTATGAATACCTGTAGCAGTAATACAAATATCTTCAGTTGAATTAACTTTCTCCAACAATTCAGATTTAATTTTACAGAATTGTCTTGAGTCGCATGAATCCAACTTTCCAAATATTGTTTTCCATTCAAATCTCACACAAGAATCACATTGAATTTGCAGAATCAAAGGTTCCTGAGGTTTCAGATAATTTCCACAATTTACCCAACATCTGGAATGCAAAATTAGGCAAATATTAATGATAAGCACGACGATTTGACTAATCATTTAAAATTTAAAACCTTCAGAAAACCAAAATCAATTAGATAAATTCATTTATCATTTATAAATTTATAAAATTTGAAGATCATTGTGGACTAAACATCCACAAAATAACATATGTATAACAACATATTTAGGGCTGGGCTAAACCCAATCATTTGGAATTCGAATCTGATTCAGATAATTTTTTCGAATTGGATCAAATCGCTAATTCCTTAAGAATAACAAATTTCTCTTTTTCCAGACCTATTACCGTATCTCATATGATTATTAAGGAATTTATAGTTACGAATTGTAAATATTAGCATAAACAGACTTAAAAGTAATGTATTTTGAATGTCCAAGAGCAAAATTTTCCAATTTCTAATGACAAAATACAATCAATTTTCATTTTGTCGTTAAAAATGAAAAATTTCACTTCATTTAGCAAGTTTTTGTTCCTATTCACAATGGATTCGAATATTCTGTGTTTCTAATCAATTCGAATCACTGAATCGAATGGCCCAGCCCTAATCATATGTCATTCAAATCACCTACTCTCTATTAAAATACATAAAAAAAATCCACTCACAAAATATCCAACTCGGGAGCAGGACCAGATAATCTTGTAACTTGTTGATCAGTAACAACATCTTGATATCCAGATAAACTGATAAATAATCTGATATAAAATTTATCTTTAATTTCACTTTCATCAACATTAATTTGAACTTTTGTTCGATTTCCTACGAAAGACGGATTCCAACCAAAACACGATCCTTTATTTTGAAACATTCCAATATATTTTGTAACTGGTAAATCATCAATGTTTAAAGCACAAAACCAATCATATTGTTGATCTTTAACATGTGGGTTCAATGAACAAGATCCATCAAATGGTATTTGTGAAGTGTTGAATCCTGAAAGAAATGACATAAATGATATTAACAGTATAAACTTGCAACTATGCAACATCTATTTTGTTGCACAAACTGGACTGTACAGAACACAATATTCTGACTAAGATGAACCTTGACAAGGTATGATAGTAAAAACTTCATATACGATTCTTGTTTATAATTTTCCTCAAATTTGGAATTTCTGACTCTCTTTTACCATACCAGGTGTTTGTTACTTAGATGTGTATTGTAAACTAAATGAACTCGAAGTTTCATGAGATATTCTCAACTGGTAAAAATGGAAACAATTTAATTCGACGGTGCTGATAATGACTCATCAGATCCCATAGAACTATGAATCTACCTGGGGGAAAGCACTCGCTAAATGATCCCAAAAGTTCCCACTTCCAATCAAACCAAATTTGAACAGACTATCAGTACAATACTGGATGAAACCTCAAGACTTTTAGTCCGCATGACAACACATTACTGTTTGACACAAAATATCAATTTCATAATGCATTTACACAAGCAAAAGGCAGCTCTGAGCTTATGGCACAGAAGTTTCTCTAAAAGTATTGATGGGCTCACCCACATCCCTCAGTGTTCCCCCACATATTTGTGCATTTAATTCCATCCTTGGTATTTTAACCGAAGTAAAATCTTCAACTTGTTGAATTATAATTTGATTGTTGGAAACTTGTGTAACAACAACTTGGATTATATACAGATCAGGCTTGATCATCCATGGTTTGATATAAAGTTCATTTGTTTCAGTCACCAAATCATCAATGTGAATTTCATTTGATGGCTTCGAGACCAATGCTTCGACCTTTGAAAAATCAAATCATGGAGTAGACACAATCTACAATCTATTTCGAAGTCAAAAACATTTTGTCATCAACACTATTTTTAGCAGAATAATATTATGGGTTAGTATCTGACTTAATCATTGGCTGCGGAACGTTGAGGGAACATGAAAAATAAAAGTTAAATTTATTGTATCATAATTTGCATGAAATGGCGTATGAAAATTTTTTTTATGCGAAAGATACTTTTGTTAAAATTCCAAAAATCTTGGGAGAACTGTCCCCTCCTTCCAAATCTCGTGGGAAACATGCCCTCCATCAATTGCCTTAATAAATATCTTCTAAATTTTATTTTTCTTAAAAAAATCACAAAAGGGGACCCTTTCATCATTTGCAAAGTATATTTAAAATTGAAAATCCCTAATGTTGTGATCCCTAAAATGCAAAAGTCAATTTATTGCCATTAAAATTAGACATATGCATCACAAATTCAGCGATCCTGCTCTTAAGGCGATTCATTTTCGACCCACACTCGATAAAACCAATTTTCGATTTATTATTTTATACATTTGATTTGATTTGAATACGTACTTGAAATATCTTCCATTTATATTTAATTTCATCTTCGTCAGAAATTTTACATTCAATATCAACAGCAGCGCTCAATATAATCGATGATTTTCCCTGCAAACTTGATCTCACAAACGTTTCAGAACTTCCATCTCGTATTTGAACTCCAGTCAAACACACACTCGCGACTACATTCATTACTATAATCGAGGTTTCATCAGTTACACTTTGTTTTCCATTTCTCGTTGTTACTTTTGCTGTTATATTGTATTTACCGGGTTTTATGAAAAGATGTGATGCGTTGAAGACTTTATAGTTCGTTGAATCAAACGGGATTTCCAATTTTGGCAAATTGTCTTGAACCATTTTGAAAGTTTTATGTGATGTCACTTCTTCAGTTGCAATGGCGACATCATTTACCGTGAATTTTATTTCAAACTTCCCTTTATTACTCCCGATTTTATAAAACACGAATAATTGTGCTTTTTTGGTTGTAAACACAGGGTGTGATGACGTCACATACACATCATTTACAAGAGGAAAACTCTCAACAGGTCCTATATGTGACGTCACTACTCCTAAACTATTATTTGCTCTCACAAATATATCAAACATCCCCACAAATGGAACGGACATTTCTAAAACAACCTCCCGACATTGTTGTGGTTTGCTACAAAATGCGGTCACGGTGGCAACATTTCTGTTATCTTGTTTATTTCTTAGATTAGTTTTAATAAACGCAGGACTCCCCTCCGATATTTGAATTCTTACTGAGAATGTCGCTGGTTCAAGGTCGATATATTGAATTGGTTCAATATGAATAGAATTAAGTTTCTCACAGTACGTAATGTTGAAAGTGTAGTTGGCAGATGAGACGTCATTTTCCAGAACTAGCAGAGTAGTGTGAGTTCCAGGGCCTAGTTCGAATTGGAGGGAATCCGAAACACCAGCTAATAAGGTTATATTCGGCCTCTTGTCCAGAATATTACCATAGGTTATTTTCTGGCTGAACAAGCTGTCAGGATAGTCAAGAATAAAAACGTGATATGTGAGAGGATAGACGAATGGCAAAATGGCAATCGAATCTTGTGAAGTTTTTGTGCAAGAATATGGTGTTTGGTTCCACCGAATAAATTGAATATCGGTGATATTACTTTGTATTTCTATTTGCCCACGGATGCTTAAAATACCCACGAGAGTATCTGCCATCAGTTTACAATGAACTGTGTATTGCTTCAAACCCACATCGTTCGCAATGAGCACAACATTATGTCCTAGTCGGGGAACTTGGAACGTTTTTTCTTGAAGATCAAAAGTAAGGTGGCAATTGCTAACAACTTCTTCCGGTAGGTTAGAAATTTCTATTCCTATGTGAATATCATTCCCGACAGCAGATAAATTTTGGGTATTGGCTGTGATTCCTGAAAAAGGTTTGATTTCAATTCATCGAGTACCAACTGAATTAAAGTCTTGCGCATTACCCTTATGAACTGACAGAGATTTTGGAAAGTAGTAGTAGTATTTTTATTTTTTGTCTTCCGTTTAATTGCAATAATTTGTAAGATAAGAATATATTTGGCACATGGAAAAGACAAGGTATTGCGAAAGATCTTTCGGCCATCAGCTTTGCTGTTCCGCCGACCGTACCCAAGTTAAAAACAAGTTAACAAGCCGGACCGTGGCCAGGAACCAAAGATCTTCATGTTGCGATGCAAACACGATAACCGCTAGGCTAGGGCTAGGTCAACCCGTCCAACAAAAGCGATGATCCAACCTGGTAGCGAAAATCCGAATTTACCATATAACTTTCCCTTTTAGTTACTAAATTTTTTAGGTTCCGAAATCGGTCAATTGTGTATCGAAACGAAAGAAAATAGGCATCGTGCACGCACCTTCGTCTGCTGATCAAAGCGCAAAATCTATGAACAGTTGTCATGCGCAATTCATTGAATTATTATTATTTAAACAAACAAACATGACAAACAGGTATTAACACAGGAATCGAGGACAATTTTTTTTGTCGAAAAAACCTGAAACTAATTATTATTTTGATTCCCGTAGATACGAAGTTTAAAAGAGTCCTAACGTATATCCTGCGTGTCGTAAAAAGCAATTAAAAAGAAGCAAGGAAGTGATAGATAGTTTTACCATCGCCCAGGGCAGATACCGGTCAACGCACTTTCCCATGGCGGTTCAGTTCATTTAGGACGTTTTCCGTGTATAGTGCAGTTGCAGGTACTACATCTTTTAGTAGCTCTTTGCTATTAAGTGGCCGTTAGTTGGTTCCTTTTAAGCACTGCTTCCCGCCTTGCTCGGAGGGAATTTCAAAAAATTATTTCAGATCGTCTACGTCCACCGGTTATTATTGTTATGACAAAACAATCCGAAATGACTGATGCTTCCACCACTTACCGGTAGAACCTAACACAATCAGCAGTAAGTAAATGCTTCTATACTTACGTGGAAACACGTATGTCAGTCCTATGCCTCGCCCACAGTCTCTGCCAATGCTGTTGTATATAAATGATACCTCTGTCTGCCAATGCAAAACTGACGGTGCTTCATTTTCGCACAATGTTTCTGACTTGGCCCCCGATGTTTGTATAATAAGATGAGCGCTTGAACATCTATATTAAAAAATAGATCCTTATTCGCTAAATCGAAGAACTGAAACACCCCAATTTTTTTGAACAAAATATGCAATCTTTCTGTAATGAAGAATATTACTATAAAGGTTACATAACCAGCAGGTGATCTACCGGCATTTCAAATAGGCTGTCCGAATTATTCAATTAGATTTTTCTATCTATTCGAAAGAATCCAAAATGCATGGATTAAACAAAAAAAACAAGTAGATTTTGAAAAGACGTCTTTGTTTTTTGTTATAAGATTAGAACGCAGTTGGAACACCTGGGTGTTGTTCCGACGAGTTATTTTTTCGGACACTAAAATTTTAAAACTGTTAAAAGAAAACATAAAATGGGGGAATACTAATGTGAGCATTCACGACATACAGCAATACAGGCAATTCAACTTACATGTAAAATGTGAGGCAGCTCGGCTTGAATTATCAAATCTAAAAATCGATGATTCGCGAGTCCGACCAAGAGTTACGAATATATTACGCATCTGAAATCTGTACATAACTAATATACTTATTTTTCATGATTTTCAACCGAAGCTTAGTGTTATACTAAATTAATCGAACGAATCGTACAAATATATTAAAACTTGCGTTATAACCATACCATTGACTAAAAGACAATATTTGATTATAGGCCGATGTGGGGATTCCTCGTTTCGGATCATATATATCAGACCATGCCTAACCAGATATTGGATGAAAAGTTCCATTTCCAAATAATACCCTTATATTGCTCTTGCCCTTTCCTTCCTTTTTAAAATGAAAGAAAAACATCTTCCACCCGGCCGGTTATAGATTTAGATGTTAGCATTCGAGAGTCTTAGCGCTTATCAAGTATACAAAACTGTCAATCAGTTTATTCAATTTCACTTACGATGGAATATGAAAATCCATAATTCTTATTACTACTGGAGATTCTAGACTAGCTTTGAATATCCATGTTGTCGATTCCTTCTCCTGACATTTCGGATAGTTAGGGGAGAATATAGTCCCTTCTCCAAAATCGAAATATTCTGTAAATGTAAAAAAACACCGGTACGTTAATGTCACGGATTATTCAAATCTAGGCAAGGATGATAGAGTAATACTTGTTCTGTCAAAGTTGCGCTTATTAAGTCTGATGTCGTGCTTGAATATCAAAAATAATCCTCTCTCTCTCGGAGAAGATCTTCGTGTCATAGTTTTTCCTAGTCAAAATATGTATTTTTAATTTTGCAGATATGTTACTGTTAACAAACGGTAAATTTCAATCGACATGGTTGAGAAATATTTACATAGCAATATTCATATTAGTTCTTCACACAAGCTGTACCGTAACTATTTCTTCAAAGCAATTGACTTTGAATGTCATGAAGGATCAGATGATAATTCTACAGCAGCGTGTCGCAAAATTACAGACCGTCATATGCCGGGAGAATGATACTTTGACTTTGTTGGAAAAACCCCAGGTTCTATTGATAAATCGTCAATATCGTGGTAAGCCATGATGTATATTGTTCATAGGATAGGATTTCATTTTTGTCCTGTGTGAGAGGAGGGCGAGAATACAGCTTAATCATATGGCGAATCAAGACCCCTCGTGGATATACTAGTTCCGAATCAGGGTGAAGGTTTTTGGCTTGTCATATTTCTCATTTTTCCTGTGCGTGGACCTGTTTCATAACATAATATCAAACTAGTGAATTCATAGCTCATACTATTTTCCCTTCATTTACAGAGAATATGTTTTATATACAGCCAATAAGTGTAAAAGAATGTTGTATACTGTTCTATACTAAAATAAAGTTTTTAATTCGAATACTACCAAGACAAATAAATATCAACCCATTACCGTATTCTAAACCTTAATAACTATTACACGTTAATTTACAGACTGTGAAGAAATATTTGATGAAGGTCATCGAGAAAGTGGTATCTATATGATCCACATATTCCACGGTTATTATTCAATACCGATTTTTTGTGACATGAACACGGTAGGAGAGTTTTCTGGACGACGGGGTTGGATGTTAATCCAGAAACGAATTGACGGGGGTTTGAGCTTTGACCGAGGATGGAACGATTACTTGGAAGGTTTTGGCTCGCCAGATAAAGAACACTGGATCGGACTTAGAAATATCCTTCATATTACAGAGCAAAGAAAAATCGGAAAATATGATAATGAAAATCTACGTATTCGAATCGATGTCGAGGATTACGACGGAATAACTGGTTACATGGAACACAGTTCATTCAGTTTATTATCAGAAGATTTTGATTTTGCAATTCGCAGTTTGGGAAAATATAGCGGGACTGTTGGTCTTGGGGGGCCACTCGAATTCAGTTTATCTTCGCCGTTCAGCACTTATGATCATAATAAAGACCGCTTGCGAGATGAAGCCTGCGTTAAAACACAGCGGGGAGGCTGGTGGTTCGGCTTTTGCAATCATATCAACCTGAATGGTATATATTCCAAAATAAACGAGAAAATGGCCAAAGATAAAATATTCATCCGAAACTGGAGAGCTGTGAATACGAAGTACACAGCGTTCCGTTATGTATCGATGAAATTGCAATAGGAGAAGCGGAGCTTTTTTTAGCAAAATATTTCTAAGAAAAATATTCTGCGATAAATAGAATTTTGAGCAATATCAGCATAATCAGAATTAATAAACCAAGTTTCAACTGCAAATGATTGTGATTAATTCATTGGACTGATTTTGGGAATAAAATATGAATGCAGCACATAGATGAATGTGGAAATTACAAGAAAACATTTACACCACAACCCCTCGTTCCGCTGTCATATTCACCTTAACTCCGTTTTATATTTACTTAAAATGGTTTTCCGAATTAAATTTCACGTTTAAAGAGAGCTAAAAAATATGGAAGTTTACTTTACTAATTTTAAATTTTTATCATGAAACAAGTACTATCAAAAATAGTGATAAATTATTTTGTATCTAAGAAGATAGATATTGCCATGAAGGTTTTGGGTTAACATTTACTTCTTATTCCTCTACATGGATATAGGTGGCGGAGAAAGCCGTATGCAGCGCTTGCGTGGCCCCCCATGCTCCGGGGAGGCGTCCAGACCTATATATATATAATCAACCCTAACGGGATTCGAAGCCAGAACGTTAGTGATGCGTAGTTCGAAGCGTATTCCTCACGACTTTACCGGCTGTGCTGACCAGGCGCCCGAATCTTATCAAAGTCACCCGCCAGCGAGTCCACCGAAAAAAAACACATTCCCAAAAAACAGATACTATTTAGTTAGCTAATTATAGACATAGTTTATTTCGACACAAAAGGCAATACAAATAAAGATATCACTTTACAGAGTTATCAGGAAAGCGAACAATATCTAAAATAAAGTTTCAAAGAAACATTAGAAAAAAACACGCGTTTGATTACCTAAAAAATAGATAAATAACACTCATGGTATTAGTATTGAGCAAAATAGCCGTCAAAGTCGACCACCTTTATGGTATTGTTTATACATGCTTCGTGGCGTATTCAGAACCCTAAAAGGGAGGAGGGCATTTCAAAAATTTGCGACGACATAAGGCGAAATTTTTTTCAAGAAACTAACTTAATTGTATATTACTATGAAGCCTTTCTAAAATCGCGTCGAAATATATCACCATATAATTAATACCATATTTGCTGATAAATAAACTTGCAAAAATCCTCATAGGCTACTAGTATGGGCGGTAGGCTTTATTATTGTATGCTTCTCCAACTTAAATGAGAGTGAGGAGACAGACTAGTTGCCACCAGCATGGGCCTTTTATGACACTATGATAGTTAACTAGACCAGTAGATTCTTACCATTATTTGAGGACTCTTCTGTGGCTCCAAATCTTTGTTGTAATACTAAGACAGCAGAAAACAAAATACTGAATATCATTATGGAAAACCATCTGCCAAGCTGGCTTAACCACGATGACGTCGTTGAATGCACGATTAATATTGTTACCAAATAATGAATTGTTGCGTCACATCCATGTTATCAGAAAGACTAAAAGTGGTAGGAGTGATTAAGAAAACCCGGCGCAAGAAATAGGGATGTAGCAAGGTATCTTAAAACAGTTGAAAATGAGTTTCTCTCAAATAGAATCATATACGAATAGATTCAATTCGAAATTATTTTATTAGAGATTCGATTCGAACAAAATATTCGAAGCTTGCATCCCTAGCCAGAAATACTTTTTAGAGGAAAAAGAAATCATTCCCTAACTGCTTTAGGGCCCGTTCACAATTCCAGCCACCGATAAATGAAATAATTCTGCTCAATCCGCACTGTGCACGCTCAACGCGCAGTCCTTGCTACAGGAAAAACAACTCACAATCTACATGTCCATCTACAAGAAGCGAAACGAATGTGCGTTAGTGTGAACACCAGCAACGTACATGCGTCAATTTTTTCCTCAGCGCAACGCTAGTGCGTCAGTGTGAACGGGCCCTTAAGATACTTTATTAGTTTACAGAAGTAGCACTAAAAAAATAAATTCGTTATCCAAATTCGACCTACACCGAACAAAGATGGAATAGATGTGTACTGATGTTACGCCTGAACATAACGAATTGACAAAAAGTTATCAGAAAGAATTAACCAAAAGCTGTTTGCTTTGAAGTTCCGACAACGACAGAACAAAGATAGGAGACATGAGAAGAATCTCTCATAAAATGACATTGCTACGAAATTTTCACGTGACTTTACTCCGTCCGCTTCACGATCGATTCGAGTGCATGATAAAAACATTACTTCTGTGGCGAACTTCTCTGCTGATGAATATTTTTGATGGGCATGGTCGTTTTATTACGAATGTAGCGGGCATAGCCACTTCAGTAGCTACATGAACCCAAATAAACGACTTTTCCCAATCCAAACCCCATCCGTAAATCAGCAAGAACGTGGGCGACGTAGCGAGTTATTTTTTGAAGTCCCAAATGGCAAATAAATACTACAAAAACGTAACTTCTAATACACTCTAGCGGAAATATCCCAAATTACAGTCGAAACACTTGCATGTTTTGGCCTGGGGGTCTGGTGCCATGGCCCCGATCGTCAAACAAAAACAAATCTGAGAATGCCCTTCAAACCAGTACCTTGAAAAAAGGGGGTGAAAAATTTAAAGTATATCACTACAAAATACCAAAAATCACATCGGAGGTGAGTTAAACTTCGAAAAAGGGATTTCAAGGCCTAAAATAGACTTAATCGGCGAGGCCCTAAAATCCTGTTTCTCGAAAATTTTATGATCATATCGCGATATAGAATATAAAACAATGTTCTTTAAGGATATTGTTAGATTTGAGAGAATCTTTGAAATTCAGTTAGCTATACGAAGTTTTGAATAGGTCACTGAGCTAGTGGTATCTTGCACAGTTCTTCCCACGGTTTTGAGGTTTTGTACAAAACATCTTCGAAATAGAAAAAAAGTTTGTGTACTAACCTATCCTGCGTGTTTTTTTTATTGTTTTGTCTCAAAATTACATCGAAAATGCCAAAACCTTATTGCGGGCCTCCGGCGCGCACGTTTTGGTTGAAATGGTCCTGGGCGGTGGTAAAACAACTGTTACTATAATGCAATGTAATGTAATATACTAACTATTGTAAAACTATCTTCCACTTCATTGTTTCCATTTAGTCGCATATTTTTAGATCCATATAACGTAATGACTGTTAGCTTACGGTTAGTTACTCCAACCACAAGCAATTGAAAGACATCTGCAAGGAGTCCATAACCTATTGATTATGTAGAAGTTTTGATTGATACCAATAACTTCATTTTCAGAGAATTATCACGTGGTGTTAACATGAAGCGAAACATTTGCACAAATTTTGTCGCATCTTATACTGTACAGAACAATTCACCCACAGACGCGCGGGGAAAACATGATGAAGTTTAAATTACATATATTCGGAAAACCGTTTGCCGGTTCCACAGATCATACCCTTAGATACCCTGCATCAAAACAAGTAGAAACAACCACGCCCTACTCAGGGGCCAATTGATTTGGAAAGAAATTCTAGGTTTTTCTTCATAAAAGGTCAGGAAGTATGCACAGGACAGCATGGGCCTAACACCGTGTGCGGCATAGACCCTATAATCAAAAAAATGAGAGCCTTGTAGATCAACACGATCAGGAAAGCAGTGAGAAGGCAAGGAATGCCAAAGTTAGAGATTCTTGGAAAAATGCTTCAGACATTAAAATTGTTTGCGACATTGTGGAACCTCCACAGTGAATAGACGCCAATTGATAGCCATCGTGTTGACCGAATAAAAATTTTGTTCGGAGGAACGAGAGCAGAAAGCTTTCCTGTACAAGGATTATTATAATATCCGTAAAATAAACAGAGCGAGGCAACGCTGCGGTGGAGTGGCTAACTTTGTAGACCGGAAGAAGGTTTAGGGCCAATCATATTGATCACACGCCGTCGGAGTTGTATCGTCAGCCATCAATTACCATATCACATTATCAGGCAGGTCAATAATACGTATCAAGAACAAAGTTGGACCAGGAATCGATCCCAGAGGGACACCGAATGAAATGGAAGATAACGTAGCGTAAGAAAGATTCGACTGTTGAAAAACTTGACCAACTCTTTAGAAACGTCTAGAGCATCGATGACGAATATAGATGTCGAAAATGAACGCTAGTATATATTCTAATCTCACGAGTACATTTTATAACACAACCAGACAATGGATTTCAGAACACAATATCCTGTATTTATATTTGGATAACATTCCACTCACATGATCGACAACACAATTAAAACAGATCAAATCAATAAAACAAAAATATGCACAAATTAAAAATAATCAAACAAATGCTAAAACAGTAAAACAAGGAACAAACTATTCATCAAAATTAATAAAAATTTATGGTCTAGGGAACAAAATACTGATAATTAAAATTTACGTCCACAATGGGCGTTGATATAGTGCCAATTATGAGCAGCTAGAACAGAGAAAATAATTACAGCCATAAAGAGCAGAACTCCAAGTGCGATATGAAGAGGGAGGGAGGTGGAAGCTGGTGAATCTATGCTGGCTTCTGAGCTTTTATCTGGAATGTAAAAGATATAGATTATATTGTGCCATGCGATCTATAGGGGCAGCCTACTTCTTAAGAGATTTGGTCACATTCAAAAGAGAAAAGGTCAAATAAGATTTTTTAATGTACGAGAACTAAAAAACACTTGTTTGCAGATACAGCACTGAGATACGGAGAGGGGAGGGGCGGGGGTTCAGCAAGGAAGACTTATTAAAACTACTTTGGCCATGTTTGCCCCTTGAGAAAAATGAAATTATGCACAGCAAAAGACCTCTAAACTTTGCCGTTAAGTTTATTTTAATTTCAATTAATGAATTCCAATAAAAACAATTTACCTTTTAAGATAAGGATCCCAGTTGCACTACTGTTTACATATTCTTCGCCGGGATACATGATTTCTGTTGCAATACCGGAGTGACCATCTATCACAAATATCGGTCCAAATATTTCGAACTTTGTAGAGCCAGATTCCTCAAGGGCAGATGTTAGACTTTGCTCGCTTCTCTTGCGTCGTCCTTGGGTTGTAAGACATGCCGATATTGGAGCAAAACAACCCTACATAAAAATTATTTCAATGTTAAATATAGGTTGAATGAACTTATTTGAACAACCACAAGTACTACTGGTTGTTGTGGAACTCCCCGACTTTTGTAGAAAAGGGGAACCACATGAGGTCACGGTTCTTTAACTGTATTCTTGGGTTTCCGTTCAACACAAAAACTATATTCTGCACTGTTTGTTTGTGAGAGAAGTCAAAGGCGCAAAAAAAATTTCATTTGTTTCCACATATAGTTTCCAACTAATATTTAAATCAATGAATAAGATATCTGTCACCGTATCGGAAGACAGATAACTAATAAAACTAATCAGCCCCCACTATCTGTTTTCACACTGCTAATGCACGTTTGGAGGTGAATATAAAAGGAGTGCAAGTATGTGGATGCAAATTTCTCTTGTTGCAAGGTACAAAGCCGGGCCGCAACCTTTAAAATACTGTACCAGCAGCTTTTGTATCTGGATTACGTAAATGGCGTGTGTGAAAATTTTGTATCATCCCACCACTAAAATCAATGGTAAGATCAGAAAGTTTTTTTATATAACTGAATCAAATAAAAAAAAGGCGTTACTTACAACGCTGGAGCACGGCTGCAGTTTAGCGTGGATATAAAACTGTTGGCATCCACTGATCATAGGCACAGGGAACGAAACACAAACTGCTCTGCCGAATGGTCTAACAGTTGTAGGAAGGTATTTGTTTGATCCAACTGGAAGACAACCACCAGTTATAAGGGTCACTGGAGCCGTGGCCCAGGTAGTTGATGTGTCAGGAGAGCAAGACAAGAATAAATCTTGTACTGTGAAAGTTGATCCCTAAAAGAAAATGAACAAGCAGTTATATAATTAGTAGGTGATTTCACTTTTGTCAGCTCACTTTTCGCTAAGCAGGATTAACTCTGGTGGGGCGGAAAGATTGTCTGTGGCGGTGCGTACAGTCTTGTTATGGTGGTCAGAGTTGGCTTTTCTCATGAATATGACATCTTTTGGTACAGAGAGTCTCGCATGGAGTCTTTGCGATGAATGGAATCCAGTAAACTTGTTTATCTGCGCTTGGTAGCCCAGGGGATTTCGTACAGATCTCTGTAGATTTCCAAGGTTGCTTCGACTGGTTCTTCTGGGCCCTAAACCAGTCGCCATCAACAGGTCTTTTGTCTGCTTATATCCCAGGAGATATTTGGTACTGGTTCTCATACAATACCTATATTTTTGTACCATTGACTTGAGAACGGTTACGGCACCTTTTTTCTTGTAGTACTTCTATGCCCCTTATTTAAGAATGAAACCTACTTCATCTGAATCGGATAATTCATTACAATACATACCGGCTGAAATGGAGTAAAAAGCAGATGTATCTTTTCTCCAACAGTATAGATGGCGCCACTGCTCAGTGCAAAGGGTACAGGACATTTGTTCGGACAAGCGGAACCAGATTTGCAGAGCTCGATATTAGCAGTATTTGATTTGGATCCTTGGTTGATAATGGTGGGAGGTGTGTCGATACTGTGAAACGCAAGCATGAGAATAAAAAGTAATATTCACAACCACCATACAATACAAACTTGCTTATTCGAGTTGGACAACCATACCAGCATTTGATAATTAGTCTTATCGGTTCACTAAAATACAGATATGGTAAATCTAAATCTTAAAAGTCAACACACCAGTTCCATTTACATTTCACTACTCCCCCTAACATACATACAGATTTTCAAAAAATGAGGGTGCAAGTGATGGCTTTATGACTGTACTGCTATTTGGTTCGATTTCTTTGCTGTGCCACTTTTGACTGTACTCGGCATAATTCCTCGTTCTTTCCACTCAGGACAAATGGCAGCACATACACCTCAAGACATGTAAGCACCTGGGTGCTTATCAAATTTCAGATTTCAAGCATCATGACAAGGGTGTTTTGTAACTGACCAGACCAGATCTCATTTCAGCCTCGCAAGCTAGTTTACTCTTAACACTGTTTTCACATTAACCAGGGAAGAAAAATAGTTCATACAATAACTTAATCACTCTCATCCCCGGGTTTGAAGACCCTGGTAGAATCCAATAAATTTCTTTACCTTGGTTTCAGTGATGTAACAATACTGTATTGTTTTTCGTAATCACAAATGAAATGAATAATCGGGACAGGCATATCAGCGATCCCGTTGCCGATCAATCTGTTGATCCATACATAATTCGAGACCTGTGTTTTCCCATTTGAAGCCTGATTGACTCTTGTCCCACAATTTGTGAAAGGTAGAGGAAGTGTGAAGGTGTACTGTCCACTTTGAACTAGAACCAAAATTTCGCTTGGATTGTTACAAGGGGATGGTATACAAAATAAATAATTCACTTCAGGGAGCAGCAAATCTGTTTAGCCACAAAAACAATGAGAAAATGACATATGGGCCACCAGTTTAGTCTGAATGGCCAAAATGAGATTTTTTTCCTCAAAAGTACAATTGCAGTGCAAACTGTAATTATTTAAAATTTCTGTTTTCCGAACGTATATATTTACTGCTAAAAAAGGCAAGATTAAAGGTCACACTACACGTTTGCGTAGGTTGTGTTTTTTCCTCGGTTTGTTTTATTTTACCCTTGCATTTTACGCAAGCGCAATGCTCTCCATGAGTTTCCTTAAGTTTTCCAATGAAACAGAACGGTTTGCAATGAAAGCTAACGCAGAGTGCTTGTTTTTTTTGCATTTGTGCTTTGTACAAACATGTGAACATGATTAACGCAAAGCAATGCAGGTGCGCATTGTAATTTTTATTACATTAACCGAAACGTGCTGCAACGCAGTGGTACGACAACTACATGTGTCATGTGCCCTTAAGTCCTGTGGGAAAACGTCTGTGGAACAAAAGTTCTTACCCGAAGCTGGGCATGTAGGCTGAGGATTCATAGAATGACTTGGTGACATAAACATCTTGTACCCTCCAATACCGCCATCATATTCATTGACTATCGCTGCATTGATGGATACAGTGATTGCATTATTGCCGCAGGTGATTACTGGTGCAGCTGAAATTATTATATAATTGAGCATTTACTATTTCCATATAGGATAGGATATTATTTTTATCCTGCGGGAGAGAAAAGCCTCATCTCGCATACACATGCTAATCTACGGCACCAGGCAGGGAAATTTGCAAAATTTGCAATAACTAAACAATATTCCAACAAGTGTTGGCAATTCTAAGTGAGAAGAGTTTATTTTTGAAATAATTTTTAGCTTCATTGAATTGTGATTTACCCACTTCAACTTTCAGAGGTTGGCGAATTTACATAATTCTCAACGACATACTTTTTGCTTGGGTACCTAGCGCAAAGCACACTGCGAAGTATTATAAAAAGTCCAAACGATGATATCCTAGTTTTACCTGGTCTTTAATCCAGGTACTGCCATACCTAGTACATTCTCAACCCCAACTATTTATATTGGCTAAAATTAAATACTAATCAATATTAAATACCACCATCAACAGACTCGGCAAAAACGCAATATTAATGTAGACATTTCAGCTCACCACCACATAAGAGTACACTTTACAAAGACAATTAAATGATTAGCAGTTCAATGAGAGACACTGCCTTACTACCACACTGTTACGCTCAGAGCAATGTACTTCCACATTACGTGGCTAACCAGGAAGAATCAGTTCTGAATCTTAGTCCAATTGAGTTTATCTTTACGAAACCATTAATACAGAGCGGTTCGCTAAATCAGTAAACCGCTGGTAATACTCCTAGAGCTACGCATCTCTGATCGTCATGACTTCGGTTCGAATCCCGTGAGGGATGATGATTATGTGAGAGAGGTGTGCTGGACGCCTCGTCGGTTCACATTAGGCGCGGCTTATGTGTTCCTCCACCCACCAGGTCTATGCACAGGAAAAACTAATGATTTTTAAAACATTTCAATTATATAATCTGAGTAACTTACGTATTCCACAATTCTTTCCCAGCAATCCATTGGTTCCTCTACAATAATACCCATCAGCATGTCTACATGATGGGTTGCATATACATCCTCCCTTGCAAGGACTGGGATTACAGGGATCAGTCTGCTTGTCTTTTTTTTCTGTGCAGGTTTGTCCCTTCCAGCCCACTGCGCAGTAGCAGATAAAATACCTTGATAATAAAAAGAAAAAAAATTTTTAGAAATTTTTTTTTTATCAAAATTCGCTCAGAGCAATGCTACAAAGAGACTTCAATGAGCTACATGAAAAGCGGGATTAGGAACTAAGGAATCCCCCATCTCTGACAGGCGTCTATTGTTCCGAATTCTTAAAGCCTTGCAGATCAGACCATGATGAACGGAGTTTCACATCATCACATCATTTGTTGTTAAACAAGCGGTAGATGGTCTCACTATTGCTCACATGCCATCCAATAGAACTTTTGCCATTTTTATGTTCAAATTATTATCCATACAAGTCGTGAATGTATAGTCTGGATGTTAACAAAAAGTTACGCATTTATTATTTTCCGAATCCGCTACTGCAGATGAGGCAGTGCCAAATCATGTTTTCTTAAGTGTCTGAAAGGATTTCATGTCGTTACTTTATTTGGATCGACTTCAAAGCCATCAACGTTTGCTATTTCACAGCAGTATTGATGCTATGAAACTTTTTGTACAGGTAGGTTGGTAACAGATACTCAGGAAAAATATCATGGTGTATCGCACATTTGCTAAATTTTCTTCTGATGGAATTTATTCTCATCAGGTGCAAGGGTGTAAAAAACATTTGTTGCTGTATAAGATATTCTACATGAAATGGATAATAAAGACGTTTTGAGAGGAAAGTTTTGGGTGTTAATGCAGTGTCAACATCATGTGACGCTTAACAGTTTGTTGGGTCCCGATAGTCTTTGACTGTAACCCAAGTTAGCAACGTAGGTTAATGGTAATGGTCATTGTTCAAATTGTCCAGTATTTTACAATTCAGATTCATTTTGCTAGAGAAATCACGATCTAAGCCAAATTTTGCATTGAACATTTATTTCCATTAAATATGACCCCACATTTGCACAAACCACTGTCATATCAGCCACTACTACCATATCAAATCAGATTACATGGGCTTGCTAACAAATAAATAAATTCCAGCGAAACTGTTACTTAATCTTACTTTCCATTAACGTTGCAAGTTCCCCCATTCATGCATGGGTTGGGGAGACATGGATTCGTCGGAATTGGATCGCAATATGTCCCTTGATATCCAGTTGGGCAGAAGCAGACAAAAGAACTGAAACAAATAATGTATATTTAAGTTCTGCCAAAGGCAAAAGTGACTTCCTATTTAGAAGTATCAAGTTATATCGAAGTATTCGGCACTCGATTCAGTGGTATATTCATGAAGCGAACCAAGTTTGTTTAGTACCATATTTTCTTTTCCTTAGTAGGAAGTGACTTTTCCTAGCAGAAGACACTATGCCACATGCTTGCAGCATTGGTGCCGTCTAGTTAGGATGAGAATATTTCGTAAATTTCAATTTACAACGACCGAGAATATGGTGCTAAACTTCACTGATCCCAATTCTTCCCATTTATCCATTCATTATTTATTTACCTCTGCATGGATACGGTTGAGCAGAGTAAGTTTAAACCAGCTCTTACATTTGATAAATTCACTTTCCTGAAATAATGAACTGGGCTTGCGTCATTTATTCATTTAGCATGAATCAAGCTTCAAAACAAGATATTATACTCACTTTCCATTTACGTTGCAAGTGCCGCCATTTCTACATGGGTTAGGGAGACAAGGATTCTTTGGAATTGGATCACAATAAGTTCCTTGGTATCCAATTGCACAGAAGCAGATGAAAGAGCTGGAATAATAAGCAGTTGATTTTTGAGTGTTATCACAGCGAGCATATCCCTGTACCAGCGGCCATGGGAGAACAGGGTTCAGTGTTGTTTCGGCCAAGCTTCTTAAGTTATTATACCCTTTATACCGAAGGTTAAGTGGTCAACATGGGATAGCAAGCCGGACTTGCCAGGACTCAAATCAAATTTTTTCAGATTCTTCAAGTTTCACTGAACTTTTTCTGCTAAATCTGTAGCTCAGGCTTCAAATGCACTATTGCATTTCCTGTGTCGAACATGTGAAGACTAAAGAAAATGAAAAAGTATAGCCTTTTTTTATTAAAATTGACCAGCTCAAAAGCTAGGCTGCAAGGGAAATTCAAACCACCCCAAATAGCTATATGAAATGCAGGAATGGGAACTACGGAAACTCCATGCCACTACGGAAACTCCATGCCAGGCGGATTCTTATTTTTGAAGTCTCGCAGATCAACATGACCAAGAAAGCAGTGATAAGGCAAGGAATTTCGGAAGTTTACCAGTTCTTGAAAGAACTTCTTTGTATAAAATTGACACTGGAACCTCTAAAGCTTTTTTTAGAACACATTTACTGGTTTTAAATTTTACGTATTTGCATAAACAAGTGCTGCTTCCAGTTTTGAATGAATTTAATGACTAGTACTTGGAATAACTTCTTTGTATAAAGCTGTGAAACTGGAACCTCCCAAGCTTCAAGATACATTTGTTGGTTTTAAAGTTAAATTTATGTATTTGCGTGAACAAGTGCTGCTTCCAGTTTTTTTTTTTTAAATGTATTTAACGAAGAGTAATCTTACTTTCCATTTACGTTGCAAGTTCCTCCGTTCCTACATGGGTTGGGGAGACACGGATTCTTTGGAATTGGATCGCAAAGTGGTCCTTGATATCCAACTGGACAGAAGCAGACAAAAGAGCTGAAATATTATTAAGACAGTTGATTTGGTGTGAATCGTCATGAGCAAAATCCCTGTACCAACCAAAGGCCATGGGCAAACAGGGTTAAGGTTGCACTACAGGTTTGCCTAGGCTTAGTTTTTGTTTGTTTTCGTTTTATTTTACCCTAGTGTTTCACGGCAAGCGCAATGCTCTGCATAAGTTTTCCAATGCAACCGAGCGGTTTTCTATGGAACCTAACGCAGGGTGGTAGTTTCGTTTTTTGCAGTTGTGCTTTGTGGGCATGTGAACACAATTACAACAAAGCAATGCAGGCGTTTATTGCCGTTTTTATTTTATTACTCTAAACGTAATGCAACACATCAGTAAGACAACTTCATGTGTATCGTGTCCTTTTAAGTTTTTGAAGTCTCACAGATTACCATGACCAAGAAAGCAGGGAATTCCAAATTTACCAGTTCTTGGAAAAAATTCCATTGCATAAAACTGAAACCTACAAGCTTTCAGGATACATTTTCTGGTTTTAAATTTTATGTACTTGCAAAAACCAGTGACATTTTCAACTCCTTTTAAATGAATTTAATGAAGAATATTCTTACTTTCCATTTACGTTGCAAGTTCCTCCGTTCCTACATGGGTTGGAGAGACACGGATTCTTTGGAATCGGATCACAAAGTGCTCCTTGATATCCAATCGGGCAGAAGCAGACAAAAGAGCTGAAAGAGAATTGCCCACGCATCAATACCGGTCCTCTAAGGAAAATTTATTGACTGCCCTCATCTAGAGACTTATGGGAGATGCAATCACAGAAGGGAGTTTTTTTACTTCAACTAGACAAGAATTTGTCATCCATGACAGTATTATTAATGACACCACATTAATGTGTTTTGAAATGGACTCCCTAATTCACATTTATCGTGCTATTGCAACTCTTCAAACCAGGGTTATTCAAACAGCTCAAGAGTCCATTTTGGCAACAAAATAGTCTGTCATAAAAAAAAAATTCAGTTCAACAAGTACTGATTAGAAAGGGTAACTGATATATCTCCTGGACTTAAAATTTAAGTTCAATATAAGGATACCGAAATGGTATTACCCGAATTTTACTAGATGTAAAAATTCTGTTGAAAAAGTTAGTCAGTCATTGAAAATTTTTAATAAATTTCATCTTCTAATCTAGATACAACAAATATGAAGTTGATTTCAAGATTAGATTCCAGGAGAGTGTCAAATACTTGCAGTTGATCCATCTGTGGCATATGCTTGAACAGATGGAATTTCTGTTTACCATTCCGTAAAAACTTAGATAAACAACCATACTTTCCATTCACATTGCAAGTTCCTCCATTCCTACATGGGTTGGGGAGACATGGGTTGTTTGGAATTGGATCGCAGTATGTTCCTTGATATCCAACTCGACAGAAGCAGACGAAAGAGCTGAAAGAGAAGTATTGGCCATGCATCAATACAGGTACCCAAATTTTGTCTACTGCGCTCCCTTTCGAGACTTGCTGAAAATGGATCACGCTTTGCGTCGCTCTTTGCATATTAAATGGTGCTATTACTATCACTAAACAGAACGGCATCCGCCCAGCATAAAAATAGCTTTTTTTTCAAAGACTTCCACAAAAAAATTTCAAGGTGTTATTGCTGTCGCAAGCAATTTTCCGTCCCAACACTGGTCAGACATCGCCCAACTGGAGGGATAAGCCACTGATGGATCACGCCGCTAGTGCATCCGGAACAAAATGAAATTAGAAAATGGAAAAAGTAAGTTACCGTTGAGTTGCCCCAAAGCGAACAAATAAACAGCCTCAAAAGTAGGACACCGAACTACCCACTGCTTTTACTTTACAGCCACTTCTTGGACCCTTTACAGGGTTAGGATTGTTGGAAAGAATCTTTTCCTGTTAGGCTTAACCTACACAATTTATTACACCCTGGCTTTAGTGGTGGGCACGGATTAACTAGCCAGACATGCCAAGACTCTTGACCACCAGAGATTGAATAAAATCAAGTGAATAGATGATACCTCCTCCATTTCCACAATATTATGTGAGAACTACTTACTTCCCATTAGCATTGCATGTTCCACCGTTCCTGCATGGATTTGGCAAGCATGGATTAGGCGGGGTTTGACATATGCTGCCGGTGTAGCCATTCCCACAATAGCAAAATGGCGTCCTGCAAAAAAGTTTTATTATCATAAAATTGGTGGAGACGGCAAATCAAAAAAGCATGCAAGAGAAGAGAATTGATTTCCAGGGCCTAATATTGGCTAAACAGGAGCAAGTCTTCTTTATTTTTATTGAAATTCACCCCGAGCAAGGCCGTAAGCAGTACCTATAAGGAATCAACAACAACCAATTAATAGCAAAGAGCTACCAAAAGTTTTAGTACCAGCAAATGCACTAAACTTGAAAATATTCAAACCGAACTGAACCACCATGGTTAAATGACAGTAAGTGGTATCTGCTCTGGGTGATGGCAAAACCATCTCGACCACTTCTTTGTTTCTCTTTAGTCGGCTCTTATAGCATACAGGAAAATCCATAAAACTAATCTGAAGCCTATACCTACAGGGCTTATTTGACTTATAATTTTTTTTTTATACTTGACACTTACCCTGCATCGTTATTACACGTTCCTCCATTTAAACAAGGGTTTGGTAAGCAAGGATTTGGAGCAATTTGACAGGTCTGTCCTGAATATCCATTCATACAGTAACACTTGTAGTCCCTGGAATCAAGATAGAAAGTGAAGGGTGCCCAATAGCTCAATTGATTAAAATCTTTAGAAAAACGTTGGTTTTTTTACTGCTCAATTAGTAGAGGTGGGATAGGATATATTTTTATCCTACAGGAGAGGCAAGTAGATGTGGCGAACCTAAGACTTCATTTTTAAAATGATTTGAATTCATGCACAGTTTAGTTTCAGGTTAAGTACATCAAGAACTCCTGCAGACCTGTTAACCACATCTACATAAAAGCAATGGGGTGCCCAGCTAGACCACATACACATAAAAGCATTGGAGACCACATACACATAAAACTCCATTGGGGTGCCCAGCTTTTTCTGAGATATGTTGAGAATATGCTGAAGCTACGCATTAGATATGTGTTCGAATCCTGCGCGGAATAATTACGTGCGAAAGGATTGCAGGACATCGCCAGTGCAAGGTAGTTTCTCAAGTAGTAGCACAAGAAAAATAAGTAAATGGCTCATGGTTAAGCAAAAACATCAACCCTGACTCTTGAACTGGTTTCTGCAAGAGATAGGTTTTTAACATATGGTTTAAGCAGTATCCATGCTTCTCACCACAGGACCAATGAAATACCACCCTAGAGTCGTTTCTGTACATAGCCTTATTGCTTATAACTTGTATTTTTCCCACTTACGGTTGTGCATTGGGATTAGCATTGCATCTTCCACCATTCAGACATGGGTTTGGCATACAAGGAGTCCTTGGTCTCACATTGCAATACAAGCCAGTCCATCCAGGGTAGCATTCACATGTTGCTCTTCCACTGAAAAAAATGGAATTTGATTAGTTGAAAATGACTGGTTAGCAACACGAATGAACTGCGACTTGAAGATTTTCCTGCAATCACACCTTGCAGGTACAGGCATTAGACAGTCCTGGGTGTCGTAAGAAGAAACAGAGAAGTGGTAGATGGTTTCACCATCACCCAGGACAGATACCACTCACTCTACTTCATCTTCAGTTCAGTCTGCGAAGATTTTCGTTCAAAGTGCAGTTGCTGCTAGTACTACACCTTTCAGTAGATTTTTGCTATTAAGTGGCCTTTGGTCAGTTCTATTCAAGCACTCTCAGCCTTGCTCCGAGTGAATTGCATTAAAACCACACATGAAAACGATTTAAACAAGGAAATTATTGTTTACAAGGAAATATTTTTGCAATCTGACCCATACTGTTGTTTATTAAAATATAAGAATATCAACAATTTGTCTCCCTGTAACCTTACAAAATAATCAACTTACAAAACTGAAGTGCAGCGTCCGTTATTGCAAGGTGGAGGTATACATGGATCTGTCGGTATCAACTGTTCACAATAAGTTCCTTGATATGAATTCGCACAGAAGCATTTGAAACTAAAACGGAATGAACTTATTTGACAGTATGCAATTAATAAATATTACAATTTTATCTGGTTACCAGATTTTTCGAGAGTCCACATGGAATTGAATCGTAACCAATGATGTTGCCTAGCATTGCTCCCAACACCTTAGGTTATGGTGCCTCATCCACCCCCTCCCTCGTGTTTTCATTCATCGTTTTTTATTTTATTTTACCAGGGTTCAAGTCAGTGCTACTAAGTAAGCTACTGGCTGTTCAATCACTCCACTGCAGTCCATAAATTATAAAGTAATACACTTTAGCCTAAGACATTCTATGAAGGTCTCTATCTCAAAATTGCTGGTGTGATTGGACAGATTTTAGAGAGACTTATCTGAAAAGAGGCACAAAAAAGATGGTAACTTACCCCACACCACCAGGTCTGACATTGCATGTTGCTCCATTTCTACAAGGATTCGGAACACAAGGGTTCGTCACCGGTATTCTGGATTCTTGTTCACAATATGTACCAATGTATGATCCAGCACAGAAGCATCTGAATCTGATGAAAAAGTTTATAGAGTTTGTGGGGCAAAGTACTTTATCCTTCTAGGCCTTTGTGTAAGCAGACCAGTATGCTGAAAGCAAAGGTACTCTAGGGAGAATAAACTACTGACGCTATAGATCAATGCTAAAAAGATTAGAATACCTACTAGACATAGGTCTTTCTACATACAGTTACAAAAATTAATTAGTCTACGTAGTGTGTGTATATAAAAACTTATTTACAAAAATAAATTTGTGTAAGTGCATAAAAAAATATTTCTAAAGAACTTAATGTGGTAGATGGTTCTACCATCACCCAAGTCGAGACTCCTCTCTGCAATTCAAAATACAGCGGTTCGGTTTGGAAGGTTTCTATTTAGTGCAGTTACCATTCAAAAATCAGTGGGTCTAGTGAGGTTTGGTACCATATTCCAGAATGTCATCAAAATTGGCAGAATATTCTCACCCTAACTAGAGGGCACCGATGCTGCAAGGATATAGCATTGTATCCCAGGTTAAGAAAGAGTCTTTTAACATGGCGAATTATTATGATAATGGGAAATAAGGTACTAAACTTCAGGAGCAAATTCATTTACTACTTCACTATTTTGTTAGAAAAGATCTTACCCAACACCACCAGGTCTGACATTGCATGTTGCTCCATTTCTACATGGGTTAGGAACACATGGGTTCGTTACCGGTATTCTGGATTCTTGTTCACAATATGTACCAGTGTATAATCCAGCACAGAAGCATCTGAATCTGAAATTGAAAATACATTGTTCTCTGTTTTACAGTCAAGACCTGTAGGAAATAGTTGATATTGGATGGGGTTTCAATTTGCCAATGATAGGGAGTAAACATACTGAAAATTTGCGCCCCAAATACACAAAGAAATAGGTAAGTCATTTTGATAAATATGGTTTAGTACCATATTCCAGCATGTCATCAAAATTGAAACCGGCGAATAAAGATCTTACCCAACACCACCAGGTCTGACATTGCATGTTGCTCCATTTCTACATGGGTTAGGAACACATGGGTTTGTTACTGGTATTCTGGATTCTTGTTCACAATATGTACCAGTGTATAATCCAGCACAGAAGCATTTAAATCTGAAATTGAAAATTAGAATTGAAAATACATTATTATCCCTGTTTTACAGTCAAGACCTTTGGTAAGAGTGCAGTTGGGAGGACATTGGAAGGGGTTTCAATTCCCCAATGATAGAAATATTAGACTGTTTGATCAAATCTGCCATATAATTTCAATATTTCACGCTTTTGAACAATGATCTTTTTTTTCAACTATTTCGCTTTAGCTAAGAAATGAGATTTGCTGTATATATATATGCCAGCTTTAGCCAAGAATCCCCAGTAAATGGGGCAGCATAATTAGACTATCACGATTTTGTAAATCTTGCCCCCCCCACCTTTTTACAAATTTTTAATAAGCCACAGACACCTCTACTGATTACAACTATAACTAGCGACTCTCTCATTACAATATCCAAATAATTTCTACTTACCCAAAACCACCAGGTCTAACATTACAAGTAGCCCCATTTCTACAAGGGTTTGGTACACAAGGATTTGTCTGTCTAATCGCACCCCCTCCTGATTGTTGTTCACAATACGTTCCAGTATAGGTGGGCTGACAGAAGCATTTGAATCTGAAAAAATTTTTTTTTCTCGAAAATCACGTAAAATTTAAAATGTAAAATATTTTCCGTAGTTACCAAGTTTATAACAGTTAAGACTGGTGTTGAACGCCAGCTATTCTGCAGCTCGGACATCCAAAGCAAATAGCTGCTATCAGAAGAAAATGCACAAATGGACAGCATTGCAAAGTATCATTTGCTATAAGAGTACAATTTATATTTACACTTGCCTGCTAGTAATCAAAGCATGAAAAAAAATCAACAATACTGCTATGGTACATACATTTCAGACAACTAAAGAAAAATAGAATCCTGCCGCCATGGGATACATTACCACCCTAGAATACATCACAAGTCCTATGAAATCTGCTTTGTGGTTCAACCAGATCAATTTCTTATATAAAGCTGTTTCAATAACATTTAGATAAGGCCGGATTTTGGAGCAGACTTGACCTAACTTTTTTCCTGCGAATGACAATTTACGAGCCAATTGCACTGTCCCAATGATTTCCTGTGAATAGTAATGAAGCAACTATATAGTCTTCGAGACTGTCTTGACGTTGCCCTGCAAATTATACAGAGGCAACTTTATTGTGACAATCATTACCAATGTGCAGAATGGTTTCGCTATCGCCCAGAGGAAATACAGATCATTGGACCAGTTTGATTAATTCTAAGTTGCCATTTTCGCATTACCAATATTTCCCCCCCTTTGAAGTTTGGTTTGACCGCCTTTCCATAACTCCTGCTTACAAAGCAGAAATTTATTTTGATTTTCGAATATCGTGCAATATAATTTAAATTACTATACCATCCAAAATAATACCTTAATGTCCTTGGTTGCACTTACCCAATTCCTCCAGGTCTCACATTACAAGTGGCACGATTTCTGCAAGGGTTTGGTACACATGGGTTATTTAGCGTCCCGATTACTCCACCACTGCTACCACCACCACCAATTGGTGAGTCACACAGATACCTATTTCTAAAAAACCAATAACAAGAATCAAAAATAGTAATTGACTGTAGGTACGTTCTTCAGAATTGCCTACCGGTAACATATTTTTTCTTGCCCGTCGTAAGAGGCAACTTGAGGAAATATGACATTTTACTATCGTCCAAGGCAGATACTACTCTCTGCACTTTGCCATGGCAGTTCAGTTCCATCTGAGATGCTCCCCGCTTTATATAATATAGAGTGCAGTTGTTGGTACTACATCTTGTAGTAACTCCATGCCACAGAGTAGCAATTAGTCCCTTCGGTTGGACCCTACTTCCACCTTACTTGGCTCAGAGTGAAATTTTAAGTGAAATTTAATTGAAGAAAACGATTTATTGCGTGACTGACTGCTTAAAAATAAACCAACTTCTGATTTGTGTTTTCAATGTTCACTTGCATCGTTAACCATGGCAGACTTTATGAGCGATCTTGTCGTACATGTCATTTGTCATAGGATTGGTCTTATGAGCAATGAAATGCATATCTAATGCAATCAAATACCTTGGATGCACATAAAAAAATATACTTAAATTATATCAACAAAGTTGCCAAAGATATGAGAGTGAAAATTTTTTGGGGGTTACGGTTAGAAAAGCAATATTTTGGATGCAAAACCAATGAAAAAAACAAGTACGAAACACCATTGCACGCTTTTTGCTCGCTTCGGGTATGCATGATTTTTGCCCATTTCGAAGTTTTTTCTATAAAACTCTCCAAACTCCAGGTGGACATGTCCCCCCCCTGGTTCTGCTGACATTTAGCTTATTATTATGATATTTTTATTATTCCGTGCAAAAAGGCATTTTAGGGAAGTAGAATGTTGATGAAACAGAAGTAAAACTTAATCCAAATTTTTAAACAAGTTTATTACACAAGCTTTGCTAGATCCTGGTGAAGCTTCATCAGGTAGATATTACAAGTACAATTTATGAAAGAAATGTCGCAAAACGAGCATCACTTCTGTTTTATCAATTACAGAAAAAAACTAAGTGTACTTACAGTACAACAGTACAGGCTCCTGGACAAGGATTGGGAAAACATGGATTTGTTCGAGACGCACCAGCATTGAATCCACCAGCAGTGCAAATCTGACCAGAAAATCCTGGCGCACAGCGACAAAGGAATCCCACACTGGAATAATAGATGGGAAGTCTAAGACTAATTCGAAATTAGTGCATTTTAAAAACACAGTTTGTTAAAGTTTTTAGTTATCGCAATCTTTAGTAAGGGTGGTCATGAATAGGGGTGCCCGGTGAACTTGATATAGATTTGATATCCGAATTCATTTTGTAACATGACCAATTCAGGTGAAAAAATATTCATTTCCTGAAACTATATAATTCCAAGGCTTTCTCAGAAAAGAGGTAAAATAATACAGAAACTGATACTGCAGAAATATTATTTTATCGTGAATGGGACATAGATGATCACCGTGGCGACCTGAATTAATCAGTCACCCAAGCTCCCAATTCGTAACTGGCGTCTGCATGATGCCATGCTCCACGGAAACTAATTAAATGAAAAGTTGCTACGTAAAAATATAAAATAAAACCCTGCAGGTACAGGCTTCAGAATAGTCCTAACATATTTCCTGAGTGTCGTAAGAGGCAACTAAAAGAAGTCGAAGGATTGGGGAACGATTTTACCACCGCTCAGGGCACACGCTGCATCTGACCATGGGGATTCAGTTCTGTTTAGTTTGGTAAGTTTTCTGTTTAAAGCGCAGTTGCTGGCACTACATTTTAGTAGTTCCTTTGCTATTAAGAGGCCGTTGGTTGGTTCCTTATGCGCACTGGGAACTTCATTAAAAAAAATTATACGGACCATACCTTACTTTCAATTATCCTACATGTCACTCAAAGGGGATTTTTTGGAAAAAAGAAATCAACTCTACTAGCAATACTCACCCTCCAGGGTTTACTCTACACGACCCTCCATTCTGACATGGATTAGGAACACAGGGATGAACAGAACGAGGGTCGACAGGTGGTGGGACATCACATCTCTGGCCAGTGTAACCATTCCGACATTTGCACTCAAATACCTGAACACTGAAATATAAGAGTGTGTATAATTTAATTGAAGTACAGTGTGTAGAAAGGTCCGTCAAGCAAAACCAGGGCAGTGTTGGCAATTCTAGACTGAAAGTACTTAGTTTACCTCGTATACAGAGTTTATTTTCAAACTCCTTTCACCTGGTTTTACAGATAGCTGATTCACCTAGCTAAACGTTGAGTTTTCAGTTTTACATAGTTAATTTTTTGTAAGTAAGGAAAACTACTATATATTTGTTGTGAAATTGCAAATGAATTAAAGATGTCTCAAATATAGCATAATGACTGGTTCACCCAGATTTTTATGTATGTGCTACCTGTGAAAGTGAAATTACGTCGACTAGTAATACTAAACCTAGTCTTGATAAAAACTAGGCTGCCATAACTAAACCAGGGATCCTGCCCCTCCACGATGTGTGAAACGAGCCTGTTTAGCCAGACCCTTCGTTTTTGGTGTCCCTGTTTAAGAATGAAGCATCCGTGACTTTAATAAACTCTCATGCCATCAATGCTACGCCAAACTTTTCAATGAAACGAAAACCGATCCACTAAATAATTCAAAATTAAGAAAGCTGGCAACCTCTTATCGGCACAGCGTCGAATGCGCTTCCAGCTACGCATCTGATGGTCACGGTGCAGGTTCAAATCCTGTGAGGGATGATGGTTACATGGGATGATGGTCTGTGCCCCGCCAGTGCGTGGTGGTTCACATATGAACTGCTTATGGCTTCCCCCATCAACCAGGTTATGTACAGAAAAAATAAGAAACGCGAGCAAAAAAATCTAAACCCCGATTCGAAACTACCATCTGCACGAGAGGCCGTGGTTTACCATATGATTAAGCCGTATTCTCGGTTTTCCTCTCACAGGATAAAAATAAAATTATCCTATGATATCACATCCCACTAAAAAGGAAAAAATAGGATAAATCAAAAAACGTACCTATCGTACCTCACACACTCTCCCCCATCTTCATGGCAAGTATTATCAGGACAAGTGACGGCTTGCGGTGATCTTCCCACTGCTTCCAGTGATGTCAAAGGATTTTCATCCTCTACGTCGAATTCGGCTTCCATTACCGAGGAATCTCCGTCACCATTTTCTTGATCTTCCGGCTCTGAAGCGTCACCACTTCCATCTATGGTATCTTGCGATACTGAGAGTAAAACTTACTTTTGAGAATAGCAATCGCTTGAAATAACACCACTCAAAAAATCTCTTTTTTATAAGGATCGAATGTTCCGGTCAATATTACGCCTTAACAAATTCAGAAACTTTATATAAAGAAAAAACTCTTATTTCTGGAGAATAAGATGAGATTTACCGTGACCTTCCAGCTCCATTTGGGGTGTTTTCTGTTTGGAGTGCAGTTGCTGGCACTACATCTTGTAGTAGCTCTTCGGGATTAAGTGGCCATTAGTTGGTACTTTTAGGTACCGGTACTGCTTCCAGCCTTGTTCAGAGTGAATTTCAATCAAAAAAATTAAATAAAATAAAAAAAACGCTATATTCGGTGATCTAGTATAATATAAACGAACAAGAGGGGGCACAGGTAGTTCATTACAAAACAACGATTAACCACTCGACACAATATTAAACTAGTAATAGTAGTGGTTAGTTATACTGGCAGTAGGCAGTGTAGGAAAGACAAACAAATTTCAAAGCGCAGTAACAGGACGTAGCATTCATTCTACCATGATTTAAAGAGAATAGGTAATATTACTCAAGAAACCGAACTTTACTTAAATTTTCACGATTATAATTTAGAGGGGGAGGGAATGCAAACTTATCTGCATCTTATAAATGTTAGAAATAGTCGAAAAGGTCATACTTTGCTTTTCGAAATATATTTTTTGTTCTTCTAGTTTCTTTAAAACTATTAAACTATACATAATACCAGAGAAATGTAAACAACTTACCAACATTCGCAAAACGGCCACACAGTAGTATAATCAAGTAGAACCACCGCCTGAATGGAACAGCAAGATTAAGGTTGTAAGACAAGATTTGGCGTGGAATGAAACTATACTATTTTTTTGGTACATTTTTAGCAACCTCATGGGATGGACCACCCTGACCAAGACCCTGTATCAGCGGCCACTTATAGACGGACAAGATTTGAATTGCTGAAAAGATACGATCTTTTCCTATTCGGCTTGGTCTACCCAAGTTATTACACCCTGGGTTGAGTGGTGGGCATGGATTAACAAGGCGGACTTGCCGGGACTCGAACACGAGATCTTCAATCTCTGATACCCACATGTTTAACCCATGCCCACAACAACCAAAAAAGAACAGCTATACATGACCTCAAAATCAGAGATTGTGTTTTGTTAAGCATGAGCTACAGATAAACAGTACCAAGGTGGCGCGATCCATTACATGACCCATACTTAATAATATAAGTTTGGTCAAAATAATTCTGACGGGTATGTGCATTTTTATTAAGGCGTAACCGAACTGGGTGAACTTCGCGGACCTTAGCATACTCTTTATGCTATTCTAGCGAATCACGGGCCACGGGCCGCCTATGAAGGTCATTTTTGCTTGTGTCAGTATATAGAAACTGCTGATTCAGGGTGTGCACCCGCTAAATCTTTTTCCGCTTCGAGAAAAAACTTGCTCCGGACTCCGCTGAGTCTTGCTTTGGCGTGTGCAAGAACTCTTAAACATAACAGAATATTACAGAGTCAGCATTTTGCCTGTCAATAGAGGATATGCGCATCCGCTATGCGATTTTTCTATTATTCTTTTGAGGAGCCACATGTACGTGCACAAACCAACTAAGAAACATCTTTAAAATAAAAAGCACGGAATAAATCGCTTGCGGATCTCGTCGGGGAGTCTCTCCATCTGTGCTCCACGCTTGGCAAATCCTACACAATGTTAATCCCCAAAGAATGCCTGAAATTTTCGGTAAAAACTTTCGCTCTAGACTTTGAACCGATTACTTTACGGAAGGTCGGATTTCGCCGCAAGGCCGTCGAAAGATGTATTCTTGGTTTTACTCCTCGCCGGATAAAAATATGGATTTTTCTCTCTCCATACCAGCAATGGTAAGTACGTAGCAAGTTTATTTTTTCCTCGCTAGTCAGCATAAACCAACATTTGATACTCACTTTGAGCCAGAGGAAACTCATCAAAAGATTAAAGAAAGGTAAACGCTTTGATTGCAAATTCCTACCAGTTAACAATACGTTTCTCAATCAGATTATCTTGCCAAACACGAGTCACAGATGGACCGCGTCTTCACGACGTGGTCCATCAGTGACCCATACTTAACCGTGTCTGTCCAATGTCCATAAACAGGAAAATCTGTAAACGGTCAGGCAAAAACCTTATCGCTTTAAAACGGTAACTGCTCCTGAGGTCATGGTTCGCCATATAGTTAAGCATCGTGTTCTCGGCTTACCTCTCCCACAGGATAAAAATGGTATCCTATCATAGCAAAAGTTACTTTTACAAAAAGTTTGATAGGAATGAAAGCTGGTTAATAATACTACGCACGTTAGCAATAGACTTACCATCGCACAGAATCCATCTCTCTTTATTAAACCTCTTCAAAAAACGACAACTTTTAACAATTTTCAACAACTTTTAATAAACGTCAACTAAGCAGAACCTACACCGAACTAAGGCCTCAAACTGAATGGCCTGAAGTGATCAGAACACGTGGATCTCTCACCTAGTTCGTGGCCAATTCCGCTCCACAAAAAAGTAATTATTACCAGTAAATAGTCCAGACTATGTTTTCCGAACGAACAGGTTTTGTTAAGCATGAGTCACTGATGGATCGCGCCGCCGAGGCACGGTCTATCTGTGATTCATGTTTAACGAAGAGAATATATGAATGTGAAAAACAGCTCAGTTATCTACTATTAAGCGTGTGGCACTGATGGATCGCGCCGCCGTGCAATGGATAATCATAATTCCATGCTTGGAAAAACATACCTTTGTATAAAACAGAAACATTATTATCGAAGGTACATGTTTTGTCAAGCATGAGATGGATCGCGCCGCCGAGACGCGGTATATTTGTGGCTCATGCTTTACCAAATAGAATTATTGATTGTCTCGAAAAAATGCTGGGTTATCTACTATTAAGCGTGTGATTAGGGATGGGCAATTCGATTCGATGATTCGAATCGATTCGAAGCACAATATATTCGAATCAATTCTGAATTCGAATCAAGTTCGAATTCCGAATGATTCGGTTTGGCCCAGCCCTACGTGTGATGCTGATGATCGCTCCCTATTTTGAGTACCGACAGAATTCGCATGTCATAGGCCTCAGCGATGCAGTTCATGAACAGCCAATATTTGACTACAAAAGTTGTTTTCGTAGTTTTATTTCAATGAGTAACAAATCACATAATAGTAAGGTATCACATTTCCAAATATATTTTTCCGCATTTTCTAGGCGATTTCCTGCTTAAAGATTCAAGGATTTCTGTTGTTTAATCAATAGCAACCTATTTACTGTAGCGATTTTATATGTTCAGTCCGGTTTTGGATGTTTTCTTCTTACTGTTCAGTTGCGTCCTTGCTAGCACTGCTTTTTATAGCAGCTCTGACATAGAAGTGACAGTTGGTGGGTTCCTTCTAGGGCTGGGCAATTCGATTCGGTGATTCGAATCGATTCGAAGCACGATTAATTCGAATCAATCGTGAATCGTTTATAAAAACAAAAACTTGTTAGTGAACTAGGATTTTCATTTTTACCGACGAAATGCAATCGATTTTGGTCAAATTTGACCAAAATCGATTATATTTCGTCGTTAAAATACGAAAATCGTTGCTCTTAGTGTAAATTGAAAATACACTACAAACTTTAAATATCCCGCACTTCACAATGGAGACAAGTTGCAATAGTAAAATGGGATATTTGTTATTTACAAAGAATTAGTGATTCGATTCGATTTGGAAAAATTATTCGAATCGGATTCGAATTCCATATGATTCGGTTTTGCCCAGCCCTAGTTCCTGCTCAGTAGGGTGTACCTAAACCCCCCTGCGCCTACAAGGTCTCGAATAAAATCGAACGCAAGGGATTTGAACCCAGAAAAATAGGTATGCATATCCCCGACGCTTTTTATATTGGAAGATTTGAAAATTTAACTTCATTTAGCAAGTTTTTGTTCCCATGACCGATTCGAATAATTTGTGCTTCGAATTACGGTATCGAATTGCTCAGATCAGACCACAGATTGCTCAGATCGTTCCACCGAGGAACATACTTCATAATCAACAAAACTTGATTGGAAAAACATCACTGCAATATAAAAAGAACCTTCAATGCAACACAATTTACACGTGTACTATACAGGGCGAGCGGCGGCGGTAGGTTGTAAATCCTGGAGGTGGTGGGCAGACAAAGATTAAAAATTTCCAAGAAAGAAAAAAATGTTATTCTACTGTCCCCACAGGACCCTCACAGCATTTCCACATGAAATTGAACAAAAATTATTCTTTGACTTTGAAAAAAAAAATAGTGGAACACCCCCCCCCCCCCCAACTTTTTAAGCACTGCTAATAACTGCTACACGCAGAAGTCGCGCAAAAACGTTTAGAAATTTCTACAATTGGAGCGCACAAGTACGCCATTTAGCCGAAGAGGAGAGAGAGCCGAAGCGTCGAGCCCCCCCCCCCCCCAATAAAAGTTAAAAGTTAGTATACCTTCAGACTGGAGGCCAATGCAAAACCTTCCTCCCACTATGCCTCAAACACAATAAGTCACAAATTTGAACAAAAACTATATATTTTTTTTATTTTACTTTCATTAAACAAACAGAAAAATCAATAACAAGCAAAAACGCTAGTTTCATTCTCGTTCATCCAGTCAAGTAACTCATACAGGGAGAGAAAAACAACAGGAGCATGTTAAGGAACGAAAATAAGGCGGCAAGAAATAAATATTTAAAACAGAAAGTTTGTGGTGCTTAGAATACCTTCCCGAATGCTTTAAAATGGAGCATGCCGGCGAGATGCCAAGGAATCTTTTCGCTATGTAAGCATCCCAAATCGGATTCAAACGCGATTAGGGATGTGTGGCCCCAAGCATATTCTATGGTGGCAGAACCTTGGATTTCTCCGGGTGTCTGTTTTTTTTCAGTCGGACAAAAAAGCTTTAAAACCATCATAGCAGTATTGATGATTTTGAACCTTTTTGTACAGTACAGTACCACTGAAAAAGATTCATTCATTCCAGCCATAGATATATCATGAAATATTGTCTGTGTCTGTGTCCACTTTTTCTGAAGTCACTTCTTGGGAGTAGATCACCCCGACCCTGTACAAGCAGCCACTTATAGAAGGACAGGGTTAGAATTACTAGAAAGATATGATCTTTTACTTTTTGGCTTACCCTACCCCCGGTATTACACCCTGGGTTGAGAGGTTGGCAAGGATTAAACAGCCTGACCTATCAGAAACCTGTGAACCCAAGATATTCAACCTGTGTTGCAAGTTGCAAAATGTTTGGCCATCTCGCTCACCCGATTTACTTCAGGTGTGTCAAAGTAATAGAGTAACTGGCATTTGTGACGCTTTCATGGATTGGGCAAATTTGGCACAAGATAGGACAAGAGTTAACTTTGACTGAACTTAGAAATATAATCTTGTCAAAATGAGTCACAGACAGCAGACACCTTCACGGAGCGATCCATCAGTGACGCACACTTAACAAAACATGTTTGGTCAATATTTCTGATCTAGATAATTTTTGTCATGGATAATTCACAGAGGAATCGAATGGCAAGATGTGGTCCTTCTGTGGCCTATGCTAAAAAAGATAAGCTTTTGGTTGGACAAGTCCAAATATCATGGACATGAGTAAAAATAATCCAAAGAAAATATTCTGCAAAAGTACTAATAGTTACGCTAGTTGAGATTCAAATTTAACTAGATGTGTAAATCAATTGCGTTTTTGTTATCAAGGTAATAGGTTGGCAGTATTAAAATA